>JAXDDX010000208.1:222500-320000 GCA_034670405.1 Hoplostethus atlanticus
ATGCACACACACGCGCACACACACACACACACACGCACACACACACGCCCCCTCCCTGTGTCTATTCTAATCCCTGGCTACAATAGGAACCATATGCTCCTCAGGCCACCGGCTCTACTGCAGAGAGGAGCTGCGGTTAAACCAAGACAGCTGATTGGTTCAAAGACAGGAAGTCAAGAGCAAGGGGATCTGGGGCAAACGACCATATTAGGAAAAAGGGGCGGGGCGGCGGGACAGCTGGGAACAGAGTGATAACGGTACGTAGCCAAATCCCACCGGATTCCCCCCGAAAGAAAGAGAAGTTGGAGAAGCTAAAAATAGAAAAGAAAATAGAAAAACAAACAGATGAAGGAAAATAAAATGTATTACCAGAACCAAACTGAGTACCACAGATGGATCTAGTACAGAGTAGAAATAGAGACATATACAGTAGAGGCCCAGTGGAGTTTGAGCTATAAAGATAATAGAATAGAACAGGATAGAAAAGAATAAAATCAAACAGAACAGCACAACATAGTAGAGTAGAAGAGAACTGAACTGAAACAGAATAGAATAACACTGAATAGAATAGAATAGAACAGGATAGTTTGTTTTATCCATCTCAAACCAAAACCTCCTAGCTCCATAACACAATACAATAGAATACAATAGAATACAATAGAATTCAGCATCTCAACCTAAACTCCTCTGGGACCAGCAGACAGTGGATCAGTCGGTCCATCCATGCTACCTGCTGCCTTGCTCTCCTCCGGGATTTGAACCCTGACCCCCGACCCGACCAGCATCATTGAGTTTGTATTGACTGGGGGGGGGGGGGGGGGGAATCCGTCATCATTAGGCTGCTGTCGCCCTCTAGCTGTCAAACCTTCAACACACACACACACACACACACAAGGTTTTCTTCTTCTTTGCTAACGTAGGTAGCTACCGATGTGTTAGCCAAGGTATGATGATGTCACCACGATGCTCCTTGTTGAGCCTCTTTTGGCCAGCAGGGGGTGCAGCTGTCCATCATTGCTTTCTCAATGAAAATAAACACATGAAATACCAATTTCCCCCCCGAGTATCAATAAAGTTTCATCGTATGAATAATGGAATCTTCCACTCATGTACAAAGGGGATCGATGTCCACTGATCAATAATTGTCTTGACCAATTTGTAAGCCAAGGTGTTCTGGGAAATTCAATAATAGGGTTTTAGGCTGTTTTCTAGGAATCCCATTTTCAAAATAAAAGCTTTTTCCAAAAGAGCCGGCAACTACTGCACTTCCAAAATAGATCAATAGATAAACTGGATTAATATTAATACATATCATGAATCAAACACACAGATCACATGAAAGGTGTTTTGGAGCCTCAAATCAGTAGAACCCAGTAGAAGCTTCTCTCAGCGAAGTCAGAAACTACTGCTGATGATGAGAATATCTGAGAAAACGAACTGAGATGTCACATGGGGGGGTGGGGGGGTGGGGCATCATGACAGGAGACGTACGCACATACACACTCATGCATGCACATATACACACATGCGTACGTGCACATGCACACACATACGTACGTGCACATGCATACACACATGCCCTAGAGACATCATTAGAGAGCGGAGAAGGGGAGGCATTAATTATTCACTGCCTGTGAAGAGCTGTGTGTGTGTGTGTGTGTGTGTGTGTGTGTGTGTGTGTGTGTGTGGTTCCCACCTCCTGAAGTGAGCGCATTCTGCAGCAGAAAACTACGTAGCCTTTAGCAATTCTGCTCATCTTGAAAACCACCAGCCCACCTACAGGCGCTGATCTACAGAGCAACTTTACGGGCAACGCTGATGGGCAACGTTGCCCGAGCAATGAGCATCACAGCCTTCAAGGAAAACTCTCCTCAGATCCTCTTCCACTGTTACGTTATCATCAATCTGTCATGTCTTCTTGGTGTCGTCGCTTTCCCTCAACCTGCCCCGTCAACTTCTACTTCAGTTAGTGGTTTCCTACGTTTCCCAGAATGCCTTTGGACAACCGTCACATATGAGCGTGTTGAAAGTGTGATCATTCAGCTGAGGGTTATACGTGTCTGAGACTGCAGCCGTGCCCTTGCGGCTGCATTGCATTCTGGTCCGTCTAGGCTACTGCATTGCATTCTGGGTATACGTTAGTAATGTGAGTGGTTAAGCGGTGTGACCTACTTCCTCACCTGGGAGCTGCCCAGTCCAACCACAGTCTTCTACTGGTGGCCACTGGGAGCTCAATGGCACTTCAGCAGGAGTTGTTGAGGCTATGAGTGTTTCACACCCCCCTAACGTCCTCCCCACCCTTGTTGCCATGGTGATCTGCAGGCACCGTATCCAACTAGACTGGGCGGAGGACGACAAACAGTTTCTGCAGTTAAGCTAAATGTCTGCACGGATAACGAGACCTGACACTCGCGCACAGATTAGCCCAGCGTGCAACCGCCCACTAACTGAAAGGTCACAGGTTTGATTCCCACAACAGCCACTGTGTCCATCAACAGCCATCCAGTATTAACCTCCGGGCAAGTCACTGGACGTGTCTGCTTAGGACAAAACACTCATAAAATATTCAACTTTTTTTGGTGATCCTCTATTGACTGACACACACACACACACACATAACACCACAGCCCGCTGCTGCCCCCTAGTGTGCAGCATCCCACAGTACAGCACGTGGAGAGACAGCGTTGTGTACTCCTCTTGACACTGGGTGTTATCAAACCACCGTGTGACTGATTTACTGACGGGAGTTCATGTGAAGAGACACGTTCCATCCATCCATCCATCCATCCATCCGTAGCCTGGCCACTTCTGTGAATCCTCTGTATTGTTTTAGGCACAATTGCCCCCTAATACAGAATTGAGATGTTATTTCTGAAGATGGCCAGTGCTCCCAAGGTGTATGAATTCAGTATGACACGTCTCTCCTCGTGGTCTAATGAAAAGCAGCATCCTTGAGGCGTTAAACGAAACGTTAGGAGAGCGTTTAACACCGAGGCGCTGCCAACTGTTTTGGATTTTAGAATTGAAATAGCTCGGCTTTCATAAGGACTTTTCTAACCAGCTGATGAACAAAACATCTTTGTTGGATTTTTTCAAAGCCAGAAATCGAAGCTCTAATGATATTTACACCCTTGACAGCTTCTTGGCCGTCTCCGAGACCCTCGACATACGACTGCCTTTCTAGTGTTTAACAGCGGTTTACCGGGGACAAGCCGCCGCCATGTTGGAGGAGCGACAACGAGAAGGAAGACTGTAACATTATCGCCTCCCACCACCCGCACGAAACAAAGAGAACGATTATGCTGGGGTGTTCAAATTATATCATAAAAGGAGAGAAAACATCAGTGAGGTTTGTGCTAGTCCCTGGAGCTGAAGCAAAAAAAACAGTCATCTTTCCCAGCTTAAAAAATGCAGTTCTTCCCTTTTGCCAACGCCTGCCGCTCTGCCACGGCGCTGGGCCTCGCCGACAACAACAGTGAGGAAAGGGGAGGAAAATTCAAGCCGACTGCCGTGACCCAAAAGCACCCCAGACGTCCAGCTATGAGGGCAGAGCTTGAAATCTCCTCTGAAGGCTGCTTCCTCTGAGCAGCCCGGCCGTCATGTGCCAATCCCACCAGCGGAGGGCGCCGTTGGCTGCATTGTCGTTTACTAGGTCAGACTCCGCCGCCTCGGTTAATCTTTAAATTTGGTTTTTGATGGTTTATCTGAAGAGGAGGTTCACTCCAGAAATAGATATCCACCGTTTGAAAAAGTCTGACAGAAATTCTCTTAGAAAATGAAGTTATGAGCCAATCTCCTTCAGCAACACTTTGGAAGATGAAGTGAGGAATCCAATCCAAGATGTGACACTGACAAAATCATCTTTGACATGGATGTGAAATTATTAATCATCTAATAATAAATCAATTAAATTAAAAAAAATCTGTTTTTGACGTTATAATTACACTTGGCACCACTCACATTTTCTACTATATATTTTATACTTTTATTTATTATGTTGGTTATTTTATGTCATGTCTTATGTTCTGTTTTTTTTGCACTTTGGTCCTGTGAGGAACGACATTTTGACATGAGCTACATGTATGACTGAACTTGACTTGACTTGTTATAATTACTTGTGTTTTTGCAATATTGCCTCGTGTATTTCAGGTTATTATTTCCAAAACAGACGGTGTAGTGTTGAATTAAACCCTTCAAACCCTTTAAATATATGAAATACTCACTTATGAACTTCAGGTAGGATGTGCAGCATTTTATTATGAAAGAATTTGAAGCATACACGTTTAGGGGGGAAAACAAAGCTAGGTGGTAAAATGGATTTGGGCTCTACTGCAAGACAACCTGACTTTTCCATGAGCGCTTCCATGACCTAAACATTTTGTTCCTTCCTGGTTTGTTGGTGTTGTTTTTTTCTGAAGGGGAAAACAGTCTGGTTTCCACTCCAGTGGGGGAAAACCACCAACTAATGCAACGAATGTGTGAAACAAGCTGGAAAATACATTCTGCTGCGTTCCTGTAAAATTCCCCGATATTCCCCAACTTCCCCCGGGGGATTTATCCGATTCCCCGACTCTGCCCGTCTGAAATACACCTCTCCAAACTCCATGATACTCCAGGAATTCCATGCCCAGTGGGACGTACCAGCCGCTGTGGCCGCGACGTGTTTTCTTTACACTCCTGTTGAGAATGTAGTGTTGAGGGATGGATTTTATTTTGAAGGATCCCGCCTGCAGGGGGCGCCGGTGGTAATGGAAGAAGTGTGCTGTGATTTACTGGGTCAGATTCCACAGTGTTGGTTAATTTTTAAAATGGGCTCTCTGTGTAGTGAAGGTGCTGCCGGGTGGGGAGGCCGTTGGGAGGCCGTGTCCTGAAACGTTCCCCGGGAGGCTGCCTCGTTACCAGAAGGCCGCAGGTTCAAACCCGCAACAGTTGGTGTCAGGGCATCAGCTGGATTCCTGAGAGACAGGTTTTCTTTAATGCTACCTGGGAATCCATCTAAAGCAAATTTAAGAATAAAACTAAAATCTGGTCCAGATTATGAAACAACAGATTATTAACAACTGAACACGAAAGAGCGGAAGAAGAATAAAACACTTGGAAACCAGTTTCTATGGTGATGACATCCAATTATATGTAGTAAACATGTAATGTAACATGTGATGGGGTAATAACAGCAGAGAACACCACACACACACACACACACACACACACACACCACAACAACACAACAACACAGCCCACAGGAATAAATGCAAATGCAGTGAGACAGATACAGACGCACAATAAGCCGTGAGCCAAACAGACACACACACTCTCCCAAACACACACACACACACACACTCCTAAACACAGTCAAATGCACACACAAACACACACTCTCTCAAACGCACAAATACACAATCTCTCCCTCTCCAAACTCTCCTTCACTAACACACATAAACACAAGCATTCTCCATCAAATACACTCTCTCTCTCTCTCTCTCTCACACACACACACACACACACACACACACACACACGCGCGCCCACTGGGCTAACTTGGATACACATGCATGCTGATAAAACCAGAGAGACAGATAGACAAACACAGACATGAAGCTCAGTCTCCATCAGTGTAGGAGGTGTGTGTGTGTGTGTGTGTGTGTGTGTGTGTGTATAGCAAGAGAGAGGGAGAGTTCTGCAGCAACTCTGCAATATTTCACTATCAGTGTGGGTGGATGAAAGAGGAGAGCGACTGTTTGTGTGTGTGTGTGTGTGTGTGTGTGTGTGTGTGTGTGTGTAGCTATAAGGGACAGCCTCTACTGTGGTGTACAATTCCCCTCCATCCCTAGAGAGTTCATCTCAGAGAAGAGGGTGTGTGACCTTGAAATGAAGGTGTATCACTACCACCCACACACACACACACACACACACACACACTCTTTAATTCTATTAAAACAAGGGCAGTGCAGCAGTCCCATCGCTTTTCTACCAGCAGTGAATCTTTGATCAATAAACTGGGACAGCACTGTAATAACTCATCCATCTGTCCTATTGTTATTATTATTGTTATTATTGTTATTATTATTATTATAAGAATTATTATTATTACTACTATTACTACTATTATTATTATTATTATTATTATATGATGATGATGATTATTATTAGTTATTATTATTACTATTATAAGAATTATTATTATTACTACTATTACTACTACTACTATTATTATTATTATTATATGATGATGATTATTATTAGTTATTATTATTACTATAAGAATTATTATTATTACTGCTATTACTACTACTACTACTACTACTATTATTATTATTATTATATGATGATGATGATTATTACTATTATAAGAATTATTATTACTACTATTACTACTACTATTATTATTATTATATGATGATTATTATTAGTTATTATTACTATTATAAGAATTATTATTATTACTACTATTACTACTACTATTATTATTATTATTATGATTATTATTATTGTTATTATTATAAGAATGATTATTATTACTACTATTACTACTATTATTATTATTATATGAAGATGATGATTATTATTATTATTATCATTATCATTATTATTATGATATGATACTTTATTGATCCATGTAAGACGAGTCTCTTTTCTTTCCTATGGTATCTGCAGGTTTCAGCCTGTTTCTGACCAACATGTCTAAAACTTTTTTCACTCTTCCAATGATCAGATCCCTGAACCCTGCTAGGTTCTACTAGGTTCTACTAGGTTCTACTAGATTCTGCTAGGTTCTGCCTTCATCTCCCAACAGAGAGAGGATGTTTCCAACACAGTGAAGCATCCTTAAAATAGCCTGGCCGTAATCTGGAGAAGAATCGAGGGTCTGTGCAGGGAGGGCGGGCCGAGACGTCGGGGGGTAAATTCAATTGGCCGATGGCTCCCGAGGTCGCAGAGGTCGAGGTATGTAGTGTGATGATGTCATTCAGACTTCAGTGGTCAGAATCAGTTTCAGTATTGATACTCATACTCTACAGTATTTTCAGTATTGTTACTCATACTCTACAGTATTTACAGTATTGTTGCTCATACTCTACAGTATTTACAGTATTGTTACTCATACTCTACAGTATTTACAGTATTGTTGGTCATACTCTACAGTATTGTTACTCATACTCTACAGTATTTACAGTATTGTTAGTCATACTCTACAGTAGTTACAGTATTGTTGGTCATACTCTACAGTAGTTACAGTATTGTTAGTCATACTCTATAGTATTTACAGTATTGTTGGTCATACTCTACAGTAGTTATAGTATTGTTATTCATACTCTACAGTATTTACAGTATTGTTGGTCATACTCTACAGTATTTACAGTATTGTTGGTCATACTCTACAGTATTTACAGTATTGTTACTCATACTCTACAGTAGTTACAGTATTGTTGGTCATACTCTACAGTATTTACAGTATTGTTACTCATACTCTACAGTATTTACAGTATTGTTACTCATACTCTACAGTATTTACAGTACATGTCTGGTTGCTGGTGTTTTCCTTCTCCTCGTCTTTGAGGAATTCAGGGCTTCCCACACAATGCTCCATTTCACAAAAGTCCTATTTTCCTCCCAGAATGCTTTGTTGTTGGAGGCGTGGCAGAAGGGATAAGACTTCAGCCGTGGGTGAACCACCCTCCCTCCTTTCCTCTTTCCTCTTATCCTCTCCTCGCTTCTTCTAGAATCCTCCCTCCTCTGATCTCCTCTCCTTTTGTCTCCTCCACTCCTTTCCTCGTCTCCCCTCCTGTCCCCTCTTCTCTTGTCATGTCCTCCCCTCCCTTCTCTCCCTTCCTTCCCCCTTTCTTTCTTGTCTCATGTTGTTTCCTTCCTACCCTTCTCTTACCCCTTTCATCTCCCCTCCTCTCCTCTTTTCACCTCTAGTCCCCAATTCTGTTCTCATCCATTCTCCCGTCCTGTCCTCTCTCCTCTCTCCTCCCTTACCTTCCCCTCCTCTCCTCCCTCCCTCAGCCACCAACTCAACTATGTGCTCCAGCTACACCACAACAGAAGTCGGTTTAGTGCTTTGCGTGCAGGGTGGCATTATGGACAGAGTTCTGCTCTCTCTCACCCTTCCCGGCTAAAACTCCATGCCACATTTTCAGCAACTTATCCGGAGCAACTTGCAGTGAGTGCAACTGTAGAATAAGCTTCAATCCAAGCAACCGGCAGTAAGCAAAGCAAAAGGTCAAATCCTGAAAAGAGATTGAACAAAGTATTCCTCAGGGATGATAGAGGAGAGCGAGGGAAGGAAATAAGAGGAATAAGGGCAAAGGAGAGAGGAAGAAAGGGTTTTTTATACTTCAAAATAAAAGCAAATTCAAGCTGGTCAACACAAATCTTCATTTAAACATTTTTCTGTCAGTGGGGGAGAAATTTAGACGCAGTGGGGGATGCTGCTGCTGAAACACACACACACACACACACACAAATACACACACTCTCCGCTGGTGGTTGGCTGTGTTTACAACACACACACACACACACACACACACACAGAGTTGCTGTATGGGTGACTCATGGCAAAGTCACTCAGGAGTGGGAGGAGAGTAAAGGGGATGTTGAGTGGAGCAGTTGACTGATGTGTTATTCTCTGACAGAGCAAAAAGTCTCTCTGACATCTTGAGGAGGCTTGTAGCAGCTGATGATCAATAAATCAATCAATATACTAAAGTAATAACTAAAATGTTACGATATCAGACGATTTATCACAATAACAGGTTTTATTATAGTTTTGATCCATTTAGAGGGACTGGACTACGTTTCTGTTGTACTGGAGGAAAAATATCAGCTTTTACATTTTCCATTTTTTTAGGTAATATTTCTTCGTTGTCTTTTATAGTTGTCATGGAAATGAATTACGTTCCTCAACAGGATGATTTCAGTTTCTGAACACTTTGTCCTTTTTATTCACCCTCGTCTTACAATATGAACAGTAATAAAACTCAGAGTCTTGCTTTGGTTTGCAGCGATGAAGTCACATTTTGAAAGACAGATGTCTCAACCCCTGCAGATGTATTATGGTCATTTTGTGCGATGGGACATTAAACTGCTCAATAAAGAACATTATTAAAACATTAAAACATCAAAACAATAAAGAAAATCATCTCCTCAGCCAAACATGATTTGTAGATCGATCGGTTCCTTGCCAAAGTGGCTGATGGAGCAGACAAACGTAGCAGCTACAGCTTAAGGTTTACAAGCGCTCGGCGGGTGGCTGGTGATTACTTCCCAGCCTGGTCTGCAGCCGCCGCTAGCCTGGGTTCAGATCCACTCAGATCCCTAAATCCTGTCCTCCATTGCCCTCTGATTCCCTCTCGTTACCACAGACTCCAGTAAAGCCAACAGAGAGAAGAGAGAGCCAAGCGTCCTCCAGTAGAAAGACAAGGAGAGAAGCAGCGAGTGATGGAGGTCGCCGAGTCTACGCATCCCTGGACGAGCTAAAGCACACATAATCCTACTGCGCACACACACACACACACACACACACCGTACAGCTTACACACTGTATGGTAGATGTGAATGTGCAGCAATTGAAAATGTAAGCACTCTTGGTCCCACGAGACACTCTGGATCATAGCATCCAACTAGCAGACGGATGTTGAGTTAATGCTTATTAAATGTGTGTCTGTTAGCATTAGCGCAGCTCCAGCAAAGTAAATGGGACGTTTTGCTAACATAGAAAGTCGGTCAGCTACGCCGCGTCAAGGTGAAGCCCCACTACAGGAAGGCGATGCATGCGTGAAGGTTGCGGCCCACTTTTGCGTCCGGAAGGTGACTGCCGAGTGATAAATATAGGATCTTTGTATTTGACCTGCGTCTGATTGGAGGAGGGCTCCAGGAGGCAGATGGTGCCAATCTACTACTGCACCCAGAGCCAAGCCACTTCCACTGGGCTTAATTATCCCGTAGCCCATCCACGAGCCATGGCAACCATCTCACACACACACACACACCTGAGGCTCTCCCAAGAGTGTGTGAGTGAGAGATGTTGATACACACCGACAAGAGAGAGAAAGCAAGATTTTGACTGTGTGATATAGAGAATGTTAGTGTGTCTACCCATGTTTCTGTGGGTGGATGTGTGAGAGAGGCGGTGTGTGTGTGTGTGTGTGTGGTCTAAACAGCTTAAGCATGAATAGTATTGCCGTGCCAGGGTCCACGTCCGGCTGCCAAAAAGCCAGGGCCCCCCGATCCCCCGGGGGTCGGCGCTCCTGTCCAGCTCCAGCTGAGGCCGATCAATAATCCCTATACTTAGTATGACGCCATTTCTCTGGCCGGCCGCTGGACATGTAGCAGAATGTGACACGCAACACACGTTTAAAACACGTCAGGTGGTTTAGGTGGGCATCACAGAGCTGCTGTGGCTCAACCAGGCTGAATGGTTGATACTACCCAGGGGTCCTTGCGGGGGGCTCCAGGAGGTCGCCAACAAACTGAGGGGCAGTTGAATTCCTCTGCGATTTGAAAGGTGCCGCATTTTATCATCAATAAATCACCACATTCATTTAGAGACGTTAGTATGATGACCGTAAACAAACCAGACCACCACCAGCAGCCTGTCAGCCTCTACTAGTTGTTGATCCTCTTCAGGAGAGACAAAGAGAAAACCACTGAGTGAAGACGAGTAGCGACATGCTCACTGCGACAGAAGCAACCGATTTTGCAATTTGAGAACCCTGGTGATAGGGAACACCGATAAGGACAGACAATACTGGGACATTGCTAATAATATTTCTGGTTTCTGATTTCTAATATTTCTGATTTCTGGTGACTAGTAGTTTTCTTGCCTACCTACGTTGAATGCACTTATTGTAAGTCACTTTGGATAAAAGCGTCTGCTAAATGCCTGTAATGTAATAACGTAATGATATTATTATTGATTATTGATGAAATTGACTTGCCCCGCCACCACAGGGAGGTCAGAGGTCAGAGTGCGGTGACGTGTCCTACCTACTGAATGGGTCAGTCTGGATATGAAGCATCTAGACCCATGCAGGATTTAGTCCATGCATTTCCTTCCTACTCGGTAAGTATGTTGTTCCATTGCATCTGTATGTATCGTCAGCTGCCCATCGTTTGTTCTGGATCGTCACCGCTCATTCATGTGGAGGCCCGACACATTCACACACACACACACATTTGATCGCAAAACATCGCCCATGACAAACTGCACCCAGCTGCGTTGGTGACTTAACGCTCACCAGAAGCGAGATGTGGGTCTTCTCCAACCGACCACAGTCACATTTGGCTTCAGTCATGCAGCGAGCAGAGAGCAGAACAGGCCTGGATCATCTGAGGTGTAGCTGACGCCTTCGTTACCGGGCAAAAAAAACAGAAAAGGAGGACAGGGATGCTTCCTGCCAGATGGTGACCTAATAGAGAAGGTCCTCAGAAGAAATTGAGGGGGGGGGGGATTGATTTTCTCTACAAAGGCCAGATGGGAAGAGTGCCGCCTATTGACCCTATAAAATCACTTTCTACAGTGGCAGTCCTCTCCATGGGGTTTATGGCGCTCTCTGAAGAGCCTTAAAACGAGTGTCTTTTTCAACACATTTGTATGTCGAGCCTCAACAGACCAGAATGCAATGCAGCCCACAAGGCATGTCGAGTTTGGAGGGGGCGCAGATGCGTTCTGTGAAATGTAGGGGAATCCTTTACAGAGATCCTGATATAAAAGACAAAAAAAAGATGGTTTTGAAGAGAGTTGTGACCCATCCCAACGTAGGAAATCACCAACTAAAGATAGACGAGGCAGGTTGAGGGGAAAATCACAACACCTTAAAATAACTCCTGGAAGTAACACAGATGTATGTTGTCCTTCACGAGACACTCAAAGGTGTTGAGAGTCCTCGTCCTTTAAAGGAGAGTACATGAAATAAGGCATCACACTGATAGTTTAAAAACGCCATTCACTCTGTAGGTCGTCAGAGGAAGTGATGGGGAAGACGAGCAGTATGATTGGACGTGAAAACCCTCGACGTTCCTTGGATTTCTTCATGTTCATGGGAACGAGTCTAATCAGGCTAGCGGGTGGCAAATTAATTAGCCAATAAATCTTTCATCGGCGAACAAGACGAGGCCTTGAGGGGGCTGCCGAGCATCTGCTGCACGCCGCGGAAACAGGCGGCGCAAACGGAGCTCGCCGCTCAAAAACAAGACAGACGCAAACGGCAACATCCTTCATTCAACCCTCAGCGTCCTCGCCTCTGCCGCTTCGTCCTCCGGGGACATCTGCGAGTGCCGGCGCGCCTCACGCGACGTGATCAATGGAGCAGGAAGTGACATCACCCACCCTTGGGAGTTGAGGAGAAATGCATTGTTGCTGCCCCTCACCCACATCTTCCTCCTCCAGTTGCTCTGATTTCCTCTTATCCTGAACAACAGAAAACCCCTCAACCTTTTTCCGGAGCTCGATTTCCTTTGCCAAGCCAGTTTCTCTCTTACGTGTCCCACTCTGGGGTCGCGGGGTGAGTTAGCGTCTTATAACGTCGTTGGTCGAGGAATCGAAGCAACCGGCGCTCACTGAAGAAGACCGTTAGCAACAAAATGTAAGAATGGGGATGTAGTGTGAGGACTGGGCAGGAAGCCAGTCTGCTCCGGGCCTATTTTTATACCTGCATGAGCTATTGTTTTGGTCAGGTCAGTGTCTGGAGCTTCCCTTCATAGTAGTGATGGGGGGAAGGGGAGGGTATGAAGGGGAAGAGGCCTGTTACCGTTGCAGCTGGTGAGTCCCCGCCATCATAGGAAAACTTCCTCGCTCCAGTTTTCATGTATTTTCTCGTTTATTTACCCGGATTTGAAGTAGACGTGCTGCTTTATGTACCTGAAAGTACACGATAAACTACCAAAAAATACATTCATGTGTGTTTGACCCTAGATGGCATCACGGGTTGCTTCTGGTGGTCCTCAAATGGATCGTGGGACCCGTCCAGAAGCAGTGGCCATCCTGTCACATCAGAGAACTTCAAAAACAACATGGCCGCACACTGAAAAACCAATATTATTCAGTCTTCATTCCTACTGGGGAGGTTTCTATCTGACGTTGAGCCTCTGGCCGGCTGCAGCCATGGGCCCATTGTTCCCTCTCTTCTACGACAGGCTGTAAATCACACTACACTGACGGTTCAGTCTACACCGCCGTTAACAGGTTGGTGAACTTCCCCTCTCACTGCTGCTGTTTCCCCCCAGTTTCTACAGCAGACTTTCATATTAATAACAGTCTTTACATGAGAATAAACTGTTATAAATGTATATATAGAAATGTTAAGACTCTCCAGAACTCCTTTTGGTGCTATCGGGTTCAGTGATATACAACTAGACTTCAACTGGGCTTCAGACGTTGGACTACAGCTTCCCTATCTCGTCTACAGGAGGGTATAAATCATCCCATGCTGATAGTGTGTGGTTAGGACTTCGGTCTCTCACACACACACACACACACACAAATAATATGTGATTTAACAGTATTAGGTGGGGATCTAGTGGAACTAATGGATCACCGCCCAACCTGTGTCGTTTGCACAGGATAAGGTCAGATTTCACGATTTGTCACTTCCTCTACTGATTCCACTCCTGTCTCATTTTTCATGACATGCATTAAAAGACACCTCAACTAGTGAATGGATGTGAAGAAGACGACTTCCCCGAGGTGGATGAAGTCATGAGTATATATACTGAGAGGTCGATAGAGAGAGAGCGCGATAGATGGATCGGCAGACGACATGGAGGATGTGCTGCGACTCCTTCGTCTGTCAACAGCTTCTTGATCGCCTCACTCCGTCGTCGGCCGTTTAGGAGAGGGGAGATGAAAACGTTGAGTCTTCCACCCCCTCGGGAGGATGTTCAAGGCTTATGAGAGGATCAAAGAGGTTATAGCTCTCCCGTACGCTACCCCGAAGTACCCCGAAGTGGTATTTTGAGGACAGTTTATGGGTCTGTTAGAGCTGTGGGTCGCAAACCTTCATGTTAGGAAGATCTATCTGTCTGGGGCTGTCCATGAAAACAAGGGTGTCATCAATTAAACCTAGGGCTGTGTGTGTATTGATGTATATCATGATCTCAGTTTTCACTGTTACTAATCATGGCGTATTGGCTTGTCAAGATGTAACATGTGCAGTAGATGACTCATATTCCATCAATACCACATCTAGAGAAATGCTCAGGATCATGGTTTCAGCTGTAACCGTGCAGCTTCACACTGTGCTCCCCCGTGGCACCCGGCTCTCCGTCGTTCCCTGGCCTCCCTCTCGGTCTGTGACCTTGCTTTTTTTTTTTTTTTTTTTTTTGCAGAGTCACACAAAGAAACACATTCCTGGGCGTGCTGCAGTAGCAGGGCAGGAAGCTGACATGTTCATCGACCTGACACGGCGGCCGGTGGCTTCCAGACTTCACCTGCACCAGTTTGAGTGTTTCACCAGATGATGTGTTGGATGTTGAAATAACCTCCGAACCGCCAAACCTCGACCTTTAAAAGACCTTCAGTGGCTGGTAGAGGCTGCTTGGGCACTGGTTTTCGCTGGACTCATTGTTTGGATTGCAAGAGGCTCTTGTTTACCAGTTGAAGGCCTCAATCTAAGACATGAGGGTCTTTGGCAGCATTTTGTGGCTGCTGGTAATTTCACACCCAGCTGCATGCTCTTCTAGCGAGCATCGTTTTTCAACCCACAGGCTTCATTGACTCGTAGTGGATACCAGAATTCACTACTGGTGGATCTCTTGGCTAGAAGAGGAAGACTTGCAGCCAAAAAAAATGTCCAGCATGTGGCTGGCGGCCAATCTAATCTAGTGACAACAACATCAGGCCAGGTGGAAGGTCGAGCAGCTTGACCTCAGCTGTCAGCTCTCTTTCTCATCAGTCCATCTCCTCAGGGATGAAACGAAGACGCCCAGCCCCCCCCTGAGGAGCTTCTCCCAAGGAACAGGATGGACAGGTAAAGCCTCCACGGGTAGAGGCTTCAGCTTTCTGCAGCATCGGCACGGTGGGAAAACACCACCAGCCACCGGGCAAATGCTTGTGGCTGGTCAGTCTGCTCTCTGGAGGTCTTGTTCCAGACTAAAGATCTAGTTGTGGAGGATGTACAAATGGTTATTTCTCGCCACACAGCATCAGCCAATCAAAGCTTTCTCTCCCACAAACTGGAGGTTTCAAATGACTTGAGAAGAGCCACAGGGGGGAGGGGAGGGAGGGGAGGGGGGTGCTGCTGCTGTGGCTGCTTCCTTTGAAGACTGAGGGATAAGACAACAGTATGGTTTCTATTCTAACATCTCTTGAGCAATTTGCAAGAAAACGGAAATGTAAGACGCAACAAAAGTCAACACATCACATATTTCTCTTTTTTGTAATTCCATTCAGAAATACAAAGGAAACAGAGCAACACTAACATAGCAGCACCAACTAAACATATTTCTGACAGCTAACAGAACAACAAGGATGTCTGCAGCCGTTACAGGGTCTCTAAAACCACTCAGGCACTTTGATTGTGCATTGCAACCTCAAAATGTGAACTGTCAGGACTGCACTGCAGAAAGCACCACGTTCCAATCAGATCGACCGAAGCTGGATTGAATGAAGGATCACAGTAAAGATGGAGTATCCTGCACTGCTACAGAGAGAGATAGGCTGATCTGCAGCGAGATGACTAACCAAATTTAGCAGCAGAGGCTTGCCTGGAGCTCTGCATTATTCAAGCACAATGAAGCATTAAAAAAACAAGGGGGGGGGGGGGGTGCAGAAGAGAAGACAGAAAAAGAAAGAGAGATGGGGGAACGTCTGAGGAAGAAGATCTTTCTTTTACGATATCGTCCCTGATGTAAACACACCATGGACCCAGCGCTCCAACAGAGACATGCTCTCATGAGGAAGCCCTTTCATCAGCTGGGAGTCTTGACCTTCACTTCCTTTCATCACAGCCTCGACTCAGAGCCTCCATCACCTGCCTCACAGAGAGGAAACGGACTCAGTTACCAGTAAGAAACAGGCAGAAAGTCTATTTCTGCACATGTTTTTGTCTGTTGTCGTCTCCTCTGAAAGACTGTTCACATGTTTGGTGTTTAAAATGTATTACCCATCGATCTCCTCGCTGGTGAAAGACACTGAAACGGCACAAATCACTAGAAACACTCGTTATGAAAACTCAATTAGCCGTCCAAATCTGCTCAATACAATTACTGTTACTCAGCCACCAGGCAGACCAGCGCCACTGTGTTGAGTTCACCGTTTGGTTCTGCCCTGAACAAATGGTGTTTTAACGTTCTGACAATAGTCCAATTCACACTGTAAAACACCACCAGACTACAAAGCTCCTTTGAGTGTTTTTAAACTTGACTGAACTTGTTAGTGGTGATGGTTTCTTCTCACTGTGCTACTTCCAGTCAAATTTAACCAGCGTTCATTTTTTTTTTTCTGGGTCTGCCCCTCCAGAACCTTCCTGAGGACCCCTGGGGTTCCCGGGGGCCTCAGTTTGGGAACCACCCCTCCAGCAGTGCCCATGTTGTGTTATTCTGCCTCATACCAAACAGAAGTCTTGCCTGCAGGCGATAGCTTGCTGCTCGCTAGCCAACCGCGTCCTCGTTTCCCGGCTTGGGGAGGGACGGTCTCTTTTGTCCGCTGGTCATTATGTGTCTGACACAATTCAACTTTCACTCTTTTACCAGCCAGATGGTTTGTTACCTGTCAGAGAGGCTGGTCGTCCCTGGCGTCCCGCTGAGTCGCCACCGCTACCACTGTATTATTTGTTAATCCCTCTTGCTTGGTCTAGACGTCGGAGTCCCCCCAGCATATGGACACCCCCCCCACGTACACCACGCCCTCTCCATCTCCACCCAGGCCAGATTGACCCGTGATGGGCACCCCTCCAACGGCTGATAATCAAATCTAAAGACATCGAGCCCGAGCTTTTCAATGGCAGCTCCACTGACTGCCAACAGTTCAATGCAATTTGCACAAAGCGGATATTGTGTGTGTGTGTGTGTGTGTGTGCTGGGGGGGGTGCTTCCGATCTGTGGCAGGGCATCTGATACCCGCCCCAGCTTGCTAGTCAGAAAAAAACAACAAAAGCCAAAGGGAAATGCAAACAGTCATGCTGGGGTGAACAGGGTGAGGGGGGCGACAGACTTTGGGAGTCGAGTCAAGTGGAATTCATCTTAAACAAGAGGCAGTTCTGCTGGTAATTCCCACAAAGCACGGCTAGCTGCGATGCTAACTCCTGCAGGAACCAGGCATGTTAGTAATCTCTCTCTTTAATCTGACATGTGCGCTAGCTTGGAGACAGAACGTCTAACTGTTGCAGGAAAGCCCTTGAGGATGTTCTTCACTGTGATTATGGGAACTTCAGCGCTGCCGACGGTACTCTCGCTACACCTCGTACTTATTGCATCACCATCTCGCCCAAGAACCGCCCCCTTTGGTGATTATTTCTACCAACAAAAAAAAAGCACCTGTAACAGAACAAAGTGCTTTGCAGGGCAGCGAAGGACGCCGATAAAAACACGAGAGAACAAACAATCACAAAATGTAAACTGCATGTGCATTGGAGTGCAGTCATGTGTTCCTTACAGACACACACACACACACACACACACACACACACACACACACACGGATGGCTGATAACTACATTTCCCTAATGGCACCCTGGAGGCAGCGCGGCAGGGGGGGCTGTGGGTTTTTACCCAGCGACTCCGGCATCATCTGCATGCGCGGCGTACGACCGACTCGGCGCATCGGGCCGGGATATATTTAGCGCCGTCGCTCGTAGGTGACCCTACCTCCGCTGAGTCGTGTTACACCGGGGGGTGGGGGGGGATGCTGCCTCGCTGTGAGGTGGGAAGACATAATAAAACATGTTATATAGATGGTTGTAGTTTTTGGGGGATGGTTGATGAAAGGATGGATGTTTTTCCTCCATCAAAACTGATTCTTATACTGGACAATATCAACCATTAGGACCTTTAGTTTAGTTACATCGATCTTCCCATTTGATTTTTGTGTTGGGAATACACTAATACTCTCTTAACCTGCTATTGTCCTTTTTAAAAACACACACGACTCCCTCTCATCTGATACCAGAACAATGGCACATCCCCTAAATCAAAGCAGACGGTGTGGTCAAGCCTCTGCCATTTCCTGTGCATCAATACTCCCCGGTTCCTTCCTCCGCAGACGGATCGATGCATCATCTGGGGCTTAATGGCTACCTGGGACACGCTCGGGGACACTCTGGGAGTTGATTTTATTGGGCGAGTACAACGCGTGCACAAGGGAGGCTTGACGTGGCGCCGACACACTTTCGAGACGGTTGCGCGACGCAGAATTGGCACAGTCGGTGTAAGGCGAAATCTACGGGCCCGGGATGTTGGACCGCTCCATCCCTCCTCCATCCATCCAGGGGTCCAACCTGGTTTCCATTTTAAACCTTACTTGGAAGATTTTGGTCAGCATGATGACAGCTGCGCAATAAGCCTGTCAACTGGATCACTTTATGGAGCGTTTTCCTTCAGTGCAACAGATCCCACATGTGAGGTGACAGCGAGGCCCACAGCTACAGAAGGCTGGGTAGTTATACGAGTACTGGGGTTGAGCAACAATACTTTTCCAGATGTTTTGTGCGATCCCCCAGCTCTTCAAGACCATGCAACTATCAGGATCGTTCTCCAGAACCAGTTGGATCGGCTGGAGCTTCACAAGCCCCGCCTCCCCTACCCCGCCACCACTAGGGTGTAAGTGGCCGACGGTAAAGAGACCCATTTAACCAACTGGAGTCAGATTAGAGGACGCAGGGAAAGTTGTGATCCGCGGCTAATCCCCCCCGAGAGCCCGGTTCAACCTCGTGTCGCTGGCGGATTTGCACGGCGACGGCTAACAACACTCAGCCTCCTCCGCGCTGGCAGATGGAGAGGAGGCAGTGAAATGCAACTTGGCAGGACACTTTTTTTTTTTTTAAGTGAGCAGCAGGGTGGCTTAGAAAGTTGGGAGACCCACCTTCAACCACCACCGAGCCCTCGAGGATGGAGAGCTGCAGAACGGGAAAAGACTAAAAGATGTAGGTAAATGTTATCGCCTCAACAAGTTACCAACCGACGTGGTGAGTCTTGTTGATTCGGTTGGTTACATGCCAAAGTATGTATCGGCATCTGGCTGGTGGTGCATTTCCCACCCTGGAGAAGCGATGGGATGAAGTCTCTGCATTAGCGCACCATGCAGCAGCACAGATGTTCAGGGGGTTGGAGGTCAGATGCTGTGAGAGGAAGCTTGCCGTGTCAACTCAGCTAAGCTCTCGTCCTCAGGTTCGTGTCTGTCTGATGAAGGACGGCAACAGTAGGAGATGTAGGCATGCGATGGAGAACAGGGATGCACCGTAATGGTTGAATTGTGATGATTATTAGCTCATCAGTGTCAGTGACTCCAGAAACAATGTTATTTTATTGTACTTTTGGCGTATTTGGTGGATAAATCGCTACACTGGCCCGTAACTTGTTGAACGTCTCAGTTATACACAGTTTTGGTCTTTGCCTGTTCTCAACCTTTGTCCCTGCTGGCCACCGTACACCCTCCACAACCAAAAAGAAAAACAGCGTGTGAATCCAACGGGCTCCTGACTGCGGTCGTGTCTCAACGTTGGTTTCTCCGCTGCCTGGACGGTTAACTAGCTTAACTAGCTTAACGTTAGATGAAACCGTCGCGGCGCGTCGTGATGAATTACACACTCCAGCTGTTGTAGTAGTGGGCTGAACAATTCAATTAAGGCACAATCACTGATTCTACACACAAAATGGCATTGAAAATGTGCAGGCTGACATATTTCTATGGAAAACGTATATAATTTTTATTTTATTGACATTGCATTATCAATTAAATGTTTCAATATTGCCAATAAGCTGATACTCTCTGACTAACTGTGCAAACTAAAACTGACAATGTGACCATATGAGTATTTGTGCAGGCCCAAAGCAGGGCCCCATATCAGGAGGAGAGGATGCCTCCCCTGATCCACCGATCCAAGCTGCCACACTAGAGATTGATGATGGCCGCCGCCTCCCCCCGGTACATTAGGCCTAATGAAATGGGTCCTGCGGTAAAACAAACGGTTATGGAGAAAGCCCAAGTACAAAACCGCTTCAGAAACAGAATCCACTGTTTGTAGTTGGCACTAATCTGGTGCAGTCAGCATGGGTGGGGGGGGGGGGGCTGTTATGGGATGAGAGTTGCAGCACAGAACAAAGGGTGCAGAGAGCTCAGCGTAATACTTCAAGACAGACTGGCTCGACGGTAGCACACCCGGAGCGCCGCGGCAGGCTGGGGGTTACGCAACACGGCTAAAAAAAAACGGCATTTAAAAGCATCCCGGCGACCGACTGGAACTGATGCGGTTTGTTGTTTGGAGACGTCAATCAGCCGCGGCGTTGCGTAATTGCTCTCCGGCGGGCAATCTGCACCCAGTTTCAATTTGATTCACAAAGCTTTATCGGCGCTATAAGACCGTGTTCTTTAATTGCCGGAGCGTTAGTGGAAAGCGCTCTGGCAAGACGTCAAGCAAACAGGTGACTAGAAACTGGAAATAGTAACAGAGTGGTGCAGGAACGAGTCCTAGAACCAGGAAGAGAGTTTTTGCACTTCCGGTTCCCTCGTCTATAAGTCAATGGGTTTTTTGAATGGGTTTTGGGTTAGATGCCTGAAATAAGGTCTGTGGTTAACATGAGCTTAAGAGGTTTTCACGTTTTCTTCTACCACATAAAACACGTCAGTAAATACCCCACTCGTGAATTTTGAAGCTTTTACATGTCTTAAAAAAGGCGGTTGCTAACAAGTGGCTAAATGAGACTACAGAGGTTGTCGGGGACATTGAACGCATCACGCCGAACACGGTAACTCATCTACTCACTAGTCCTCCTTCACAGCCTCTAGTTGTGTTTCTACTCTTCCAAACTATTCTAACTCAAACTTTCCAACTTGTAGATTCATCAATTTATAGTATTTTTAGTGGTGGTGACGTTGAAGTCATGCGACTGTGGTGTAGTTCGTTAGCTTTTTACTTCTGGCGACTGCATTTATGCTTCAAAAATCATAAAAGTGGTGTTCATTTGTGAAGATTATCTTGCTGAACTAGAGTTTATTTTCTGCAATAATCCAAAATCCAATGGAAAAATCCCATTGGCTTTTTGTGGAGGGAACCAGGGCGATGCTAACTTCCGGGATGGCCTACAAAGATACGTCATCCCTGCACCACTCTATGGTGACAACACACAGGATGTTTCAGTCTCTCGGCCACCATCCCCACCGCTCTCCCACCCTAACCCTTTAGCATCAGCCGATCCATCAGCAGTCCCACAGTTGTCCCGGGTTAGAGATCGCCGGGCGTGGCGGCATCACGTTTCAGCGGAGATTTGCCATCTGTCAAATACCAAGGTTTGGAAAGACGTCATTTCAAGGTGGTCGGACAACAGCCGTAATCCCCAAACTGATCTCCAATCAGCGGGGAAACCGGGCCTGTCTGCTATCAGCCCTGATTTGATTTGACGCCTCTAACCAAAGTGCCCTGCAGGACCGAGCAGCGTCCGATCTTTACCTTTAGACTCGTCTGCCAAGGAAAAACCTGACAATAATAAATGTTTCATAGACGTGTCAAAGTTTAGCCACTACGACTCAAATGTTATTGTCTCAAAAACTCAGATTTTTATTTATTTTAAGACAGATTTTACTGCCGTTTGGTGCCACCGGTGCCTACATATCACATCCAGGTGGCCCCGGTGGGAACGGACCACACAGGCCTCGCTACATAAACTAGAAATTGCATCACGGTCGGCACAATGGAGCGAAACACGAGGAGTGGCATCATGGGAGCGTCATAACAAAAGCGAGAGGATACTCGCCGCCTCGCGGGCGTACACACAGACAGCGTTGAGGCTAACTAGGCCACATGGTGTCTTAATGACAGCCGGCTCGCAATCTGATAGAAGGACACAAAAGGAGCTTCGAGACAAAAGGCTGCTACCGGCCCGCTGGAAAGGAAACCCTGGGTCGGTGTCCATGCTACTGTACTGTACTCTACTGCACTCTATTCTGCTCTACTCTACTCTAGTCAGCTTATTCCATCAACACACCACACAATAATAATAATAATAATAAAACTGCTGTACTGTACTTATGTTTTTTCTTTTGATTTGGTCGTTGATGTGCTACTTTGGAAAATGATGCAAAGATTTACTTGTTCATTTATAGTAGTAGTAGTAGTAGTAGTAGTTGTAGTAGTAATAGAAGTAGCTGTAGTCGGGGGCTAGTAGTAGTAATGGTAATAGTAACTGTAGTAGTAGTAGTAGTAGTAATGGTAGTAGTAGTAATGGTAGTAGTAGCTGTAGTAGTAGTAATAGTAGTAATGGTAGTAGTAGTAATAGTAGTAGTAGCTGTAGTAGTAGTAATGGTAGTAGTAGCTGTAGTAGTAGTAGTAATAGTAGTAATAGTAGTAGTGGCAGCAGTAGTCTGGTGGCTGATCATATTTCACTCCAGTCCAGTCAAGTCCAGTCCAGTTAATCCAGTTAGTCCAGTCCAGTCCAGTGAGTCCAGTCCCAGGTTTTGTCTCACTCTTCCAGTCCATGTCCAGGAGGTGCACGTCCCAGCTAGTTCACCCCGGTGTCGGTGGCCTGGGTGGGTGGGAAGGGCTCTGCTGGTGGCGAACAGACCTTGGACTGGCAGTGGTCGGCCTGGCAGGCTGATCAATCAACCACAGAGCTCAGCGTCCACCGATCACAGGTTTCCCCCGATCGGTGCTGCGTCTGCACTGCATGTGAGTGGCAGTGCGAGCTGTGGTACTACTGGATGCAAGTTGTCTATATGTTGCATCAGCGCCGCCAACAAGGGAAATACAACGGCACTGCAGGATGTCTGTAGCTGTGGTCAGTAGGGAGCTCCGTCATATCAGGTGGACGACACGTGATATTTAACAATATCGGCCCAATATCGGTCTAATCCTGCTATCCTGGTTGTTGTAGTTTGTTGTGCTTGTTGCCTCTTGTGTTAATTACCCCTGTTTTCATGTTTTTCCGTGGTCCGCAGAGCGCTTTGTGCCAAACCTGGACAACCTGACTGCCTGTATTTTGCTCGGGGGGAAATAAACCGTGTGATCTTCACATCACACGGAGGGAAGTGAAGCCTCGTTCCTGGTTTGATTTAATACTTCAAGGCCAGACAGGGAAAGTGGGTCAGTGTCACCTGGTTGGCAAGCTAGCTATCCGCGCACGCGCACGCGCGCACACGCACACGCACACACACACACACACACACACACACACACACACACACACACACACACACACACACACACACACACACACACACACACACACACACACACACACACACACACACACACACACACACACACACACACACACACACAGCACGGTGTGATTCACAGCCTGGTAACTGAGTCGAGCCACAACCTGCAGAATCAGAGTCGCTTCGGTTGCCGTGTGAAGATAACCCAACAGTATTCCTGGGAGGTGTCGGTTCAGACGCGTCGCCACACCGCCATCGACGCAGCGGCGCTCGCGTAACGCGACGTGACGTTGAGTGACGCGTCCAGATGTGTGTGTTGCGGGGAAAGACGATGAGCCGCTGCTGCTGTTTTGGGTTATTTCCAGCTCTGAAGTAGGCTGAGTGAGTCACCGTATGCCACTCGACTCAGGGGAAAGAGGAGGGGGGGTGGGAATAACAGAGGAACAGCGTGTCACTGCATTGACTATTGTGCTGCGTAGCTCAGACATCTGTGCAGTTGTAGCTGCTCTGAGGTTCGTTTTGATTTGGGAAACGGGTTAAAAAGCCTTTCTTCTATCTGGCCTTCAAACAAAGAAGTGATCTCACGTATATATACTCTTAATATACTCTTGATCGGCAAACAGGTGGGAGTGATTACGTCATCGGCTCGGTGTCATGATCCACAACTGTGACTCAGCAGAAACACAACAAAAACACGAGGCAAAATAATAATATGAGGCAGGACGATATAAAGCCACAGAAACCTGGTGAGGACTTTATACACAAACACAGAGGGGGAGTTCAACAGGGTGCATTCATGGTTGCTGGTTCATTTGTGGATTGTAGGAGTGGGGTGGGGTGGGGGTGGGGACTATCTCCTCCTTCTGCCCTGGGGGGTTTTGGCTTCTGACGTGAAGCTCCTAAAAACTCTCACACTGGAGCGATCTCCACCTCCGACTGATCCCAGAACAACCTCAACTCCCATCGCCTTTAAAGAGCCGGGGCTGCCGGCGGGTCGTCCATACTGGCGGTCCTCAGCCACCCCGACCTTTGACCTACGTTTACCTATCTCATATGTACGTATGAGATCACATATACCCTTCGAGAATCACGAGCATCACAAAACGTTCATCTTGATTTGACCTCCAAGCATCGTTTGAGTCCAAATCCAATATTTTACAGAAGAAATATCAAAGTCAACACATCAAATGATTCTACAATATCGGCTTCATGACAAACCGCTTTCATTTCACTGAAGTGCAGTTCACTTTCAAACAGTTACGTGTATAAATAGTGCAGTATTTCAAATATGTCTATGGTTGCACCACAGAAGTCAGGTTTTTCTCCCAGTCAGATCTTTTCTTCTCTTTTGCAAACCTTATGTTTCATGACCCGGCTCACACAGCTTCACACACACACACACACACACACATCCACACATCACAATGCAGTGTGTGTGTAGCGTACCGGCCTGCAGCCCCAAACAAAAGCACCTTTCAGTTTGGGTATAACAAACATATTCCCAAACAAACTCGTCAAACAAACAGAGTACGTGGCTGTTTTGTCCCCAGACTCGAGAGATCTTTTCCAACGAGTCTCTCAAGTCATTTTGCCATAAAGCTCACTTCTCAGCTGATCATATAAATGGATGAGATGAATTTCATTTTCCATCTCTCCCCAAATCACTACAGGAGTCAGATTCCCTCCTCTGGTGTAGCGCTGAAGCCTCCTGTTTCTGGGGCTTTTCCTATTTATTCTCAACAAAAAATCAGATTACGTTTCCATTGTCTGTATCTATTTGATCACAAGGCTGACGTCGGCCAACTCGTTTACGTCTGACAGCCTGTTGTGTTCAGTAAATCGGTGGCAGAGATGATGCAATCCTTCGCCACGTGAAAAACTCTGAGGTTACGATGCAACCTGGTTATAAAATACAGCATTTCTTACTTAAGACTTAAGACTTTTGGTTGGTGCACGCTTTTATCCAAAGCACCTTGCAGAACCATGAGTGCATGCATTTTTAGCAAGGGTGGGATTCAAACCCTTGACCCTGGCGGTGGTAGTGCCTTGCTGCAGCCACTGAGCTGCAGGACCACTATGAGTACACCCACAAGATGAGCACCAGCTCTCAGCCAGCAGCCTCACCCCTGTTCTCACCATGAGGGTGGGTGGTTTGACACCTCACACCAACCAGCAGCCCCCCCAGTACATCCCCACCACCCTACCTTCAATGGCGATGACATGCTCCCGGATCTGGTTCTGCAGCAGCGGCTCCTCCACCCGCTCCAGCAGCTCGTAGATGGAGTAGATGTTGGGGTGGACGGACTCAAACCTCTGGATCTCGGCCCGGATCGCGGCCGAGTTGGCAAGGTGCTGCTGGTAGTTCATATTGCAGTGATCTCCCCGAGTCCCAAATGAAAGACTGGTGGCGCGAGCTGGACCGCCGGGGGTCAAAACTTCAGCTGGGCTTGCAGCTTGAACCGCAGCCGAGCAAAGCGGCAGAGATGTAGTGGTAAATAAATAGGCGGGTGAACTATGACCTCCAGTCGGAGATCAGCACGAGGGATGCAACCGGAGATATGAACAAAACAGATTTCAGAACAGCTTCAATGCATGCTTTTCCCTGCTACTGACCTGGCACCAGTTTGACGCTTCCTACTGTTATGTATACGTGTGATTCAGATCATAAAGTGTCAGCCCTACAAGGTGGATAAACTCTTTTCTGCCATCAAAAAAAAGAGAGTTTCCCTTCCACTACATCCCTGGATGTGGTGCGAAATAAAGAAACAGCGGTTGGTTTTAGCGTCCAGGCTGCTGCTACTGGCCGGTGAAAGCTGCTCTTCCCCGGGGTGTCCCGGTTCCCAATCCCGGAGCGGTGACAGATGTGCGGCAGGCTGGGCACAGCTTCCCCATATCCTTAGTCCCTCCGGATAAAAACACGGGACGATATCGCAACAACCGGTGGCTCTAATCCGCTGCGAGTAAAGCCTGGTTGTCAATTGCAGTCATAACTGTCCAGGCGAGAAGGATAAAAACGGCCTTGTTGCTAAGGTGGCTAGGCTAGCCAGCTAGCTAATGCTAACTAGCCGTAGTGTCCAAGCCGGGGGGAGCAAAACCCACAAATTCCCAGCCGTGAAAGTCTCCTTCACTGAACGACCGAGTGGGTAGTTCGTGTCCCGGGCAGGCGAATCAACCGGTCATTGCAAAACGGACAGTGAGAAGCCAACTGCAGCCGGCCAGCCTGCCAGCTCGCTAAAGAGTTACTGAATCGTGGTGGGTTAGGATGCCTGTTCCCGTCCGTTGTTTTTGTCTCCAGTCCAGGACCGGGGCGCAAAATCCTGTCCTCAGTCCCGATCTGGTCCCAAGCGCGGGACCGCCGAGGTACTTCCACTCCTCCGAAATCGGTGTGGAGGTTTAAAGGAGATATATTCTACAGTTTGGTCCCGGATACTGCGCGCTCAGACACTCAATCATTCCCCACTGCCGTGCAGTGAGATCCATCCCGTGCAGTCAGTAGCCAGGATCCCAGCCGGGGACGTCATTGCCCTCAGTGTTTCCTCCCACTAATGTCAAGCTACCCACTGGAAACGACATAACGTCCTGTTTGGGGTTTCAAAATAAAAGCCTCGTTGACGGACAGGTGTTGCAATGTTTTTGGAGCAAAGCAAAGCACTTAAGTGAGGACAAAGAATATATTCAAGGAGGAATCTCTATTAAATGGAAATGCAATAATGTTCCGTATGTATAAGGAACAGAGCAGAGGTGGCTAATTCTTTTACGTTTTCCAGTATTTTCACACTCTTTTGTTTCTTTCAGGAATTATCATGCACCATCATCAGTGAGGTAGTGGCAAATAAAAAGGTGCGACCTACAGTTGGTGAAAAACAAATCTATCATAGTTTCAGAATAGCTTTTTAATTTTTCCCCTTAAAATACTTTATCCCCGGATAACCTAAGTTTGATACTACACATTTGGTTTGATACTACATACTGCTTAAACCCTATTCCACGAATAAAAGGTTGGGTGAAATTGAAGCAGGTTTCACAATAGTAAGTTAGAGTTTCACTCCACATTCGATATAATGATTTCACTGAGTATTTTGATACGACTTTTGTTGTTCTGCACAGCATAATAAATATTTTGTGAAGTGAAAAAAATCTGCTTTTATTGTGAAGACAAAACTGCCCTGTTTCCGGTCTTAGTCTGGCCAACTTTCGCTAGTTAGACGCAGCTGGACTCAAGAAGATACATATTGCGTGGAGTCTACGCAAAAAGGGCAAGTTGCTCCACCACCAACAGCTATGTATTGATCCTCTCTAACAATAGCGCATTTTGATAATCAAAGTTTTTTATTTTTTTTTATTTTATATGACACTTTTCAAAATAAAGTGCTTAAGTAAAAAAACACCCAGTCCAGCATACAAGGAGGAAAAGATACAACAATGTCAATGCTGCACATGTTAATGTTTATTTGCTATATTTACATATACATACAGCTGTATTTTCTAGATTTGTATTTAACCAAACCAGATAAATGATCAAAACACAAATTCATCATAATTTCATGGTGTCCGTAGATTGCACCCAAAAGGCTCACTTCACATTGCATTCATATCGTAACCTCTTTGAAAGTGGGTCATCAAGTTCCTCATGGCTCAACCAGTCTTTTCCAGTGCTACTGTCGTAATGCCGGCATTGTCTCTCCATCCACCAGTAAATAGTGCACAATGCCACCCTTTTTCTTGCCACCGCTTGTAGCCTTGATGCAGCACTCGTGTTCCCCCACCATGAAGTGTGTCTCTGTGCCATCGTCTACAAACTCACCCTGTGAACAGTTTCAATGTTAAAATAGCTTGATGAAATCTGACAAGAGGCACTGTGATACAAACGGTCTACCAGGGAACATGGATGACTCTGGTGGTAAATGGACCAACAGGCTCCAATCTCCCTCAACCTGATGTATTCCTTTCAGGACATCCCAGTGGGAATTGAACCCCTGACCCCTGGCAGTGTTAGTGCCTTGCTCTGCCCATTGAGCTAAACACAGGACCATTTAGTATCACTTAGTTAAAGCCGTATTACTTCAGATTAATCCCTCAGGATTTACTTCAGCAGTTCAGAAAGGCCAAGGGCTCTGGGTGTGTGAACCTCCGTGCAATTTAATATTTACATTACATTTTAGGAATTTAGAGGCTACACATTTGAGTTCAGTCCCAGTGGGCGGAGCCAACCGAATAAGCCTGAATTCCCGGGTTATCAAAGAATGAACACTAACAATGCTAACGGGTTATGAAAGAGAAATGTAGAAACATTTGTTGTGGAAAGTTTCATGTACTAAAAAGTGCCAGAGCAAGATTGAAGCAATAACAGGACCGGCCAAAACATTTGAACAACATATGAAAGTGAATCTTACCATTGTGTCCATTTTCTGTCCGTTGCACCAGACATCCATCGTGTCCTTTTCTGTAGGAAGGAAGAATTGATTGTTTTCAAAATGCTATATATCTGTCTGTTTTCAATCATGCTGCTGTCAATCATTCTGTAAGTTGTTGTTTTTCTCAGCTGATGGAGATTTTCAAATATAGGTCAACCTTTTCAGCAGGTTGCAACTCTGCCTGCTTTATCGGGGTTGAACACAAAAAGCTTTATTTTCTCCTTGTGTACATAACATACCATCATTACCACGCCTTAACACATGAATTTATTTACTGGACAATGTTTTTAGCTATATTTTTAGCTGTAAACTTGCTTCACCTGCGTATCATTCCAACCCACACTGTGTTATAGAGCTGAAATATCTCTAATCTGAGCTTTTCTTGGCTGAGCTCTCCTCCAATATCGATAAGGTTTCTATTGTAGAATAACATGGTATGAGGGTTGGTTTCCATTGTCCAATCAGGTTGCCGGCAGTGTCCAAAAATAACCCGTGCACAGTAGATTAAGCTACAGTGGGTCTGGAAACTGCAAACAGTTGGCTATGTAGGAGTTGCGTAACTCCACAGAGCAGAAAAGAAACGTACCAAGCACGATCCTGCAGTCCTGCCCGTCCACCTTGAGCAGCCAGGTCTTGGTGGTCTTGGCCCGGTTGCTGATGAACGACTCCAGACTCTTGCCGTCGATCACCAGAGAGTATTCGTAGGCGAAGCCGGTGAGGGCCTCGATGTTTATGGTGGCTTTGGTCTCCGTGCCTCCGACTCTGAAGGTTTCCTTTCCGACCAGCTTGAACATCCAGTCTCTTCTGACGACTTCCTGTTGGAGAGACCGTTAAGGAAGAGGGAGAGGTGGGAGATCCACCAGCTACCAGACATGCATTCATTCATTTTCTTTACCCACTTATTCCCATTCAGGGTCACAGGCGGCTGGAGAATATTCCCAGCATGCATTGGGTGGAACACCCTGGACAGGTCAAGCTACCAGAAAAGCACTGGTACATTTTGTCTGTCGCTGGTCAGACTGTCTCTTCTACCAGACACTTTGGTAGACAGCCAACCTTTGAGTCTAAAAAGCAACTTGGCTGGTAAAATAGTGAGAGTGGCTGTTACATCTTGGAGACCACCAGCTGATCTGTGGTCTGTGGATACAAATCTAACTCTCCTTAAAATCCCAGACACAGATCAGGGCCTACCTGTCCGTTGACGTAAACAACGCGCTTCCCGGTGGTGGTGCCATGAGCGAACTCGATCCTGTAAACCCTGTCGCTCAACGCCACCTCCCACTGCGCCACCAGGTCTCCAGACAGCATCTCCGACAGACCTCGGGGGGTTTAGGCCACAGACGTCTGAATCCTCCGACTCACCAAAAACTCCTTTCAAAGCAAAGTGTCATCTTTGGAGCTGCACATACGGAGCGTTCCTCACACTGTCCTGCACTGTTTCTGTTCTGGGTGTCGCCTCAGCAGCAAGTGCATTACAGTAAGAGGCTTACTGGCGCAAGCTCACTGTATACTGCCAGAGGCAATTAGGGCAAGCTCCTCCACTAGCTCAGGTTCACTGAAGACATAGAGTTGGGCAGCAGGGCGGCAGAGTGAGTAGGAAGAGGGGGTCAGGTTAAATCCCCCATGATAGCAGATGGCAAGCATCCTTCCTGCTGACGTGTCCTTGAGCAAGACTCCCTACCAGCTCCAGAGTGCTGTTCTGTAGCCGACGTCTGACCTCTGACCTCCCTGTGGAAGGTTTTTACACACAGGGATGCAACGCAGGCCACCAAAATTAAATGCAATCTATGCACGTTGGCGCCTCCACATGGCAGCGAGAGGGAACTGCATCTGAATTTTGAGGACTTCACTACCCAGGTATTACTGGATCAATGAAGCATCACAGACAGATCAGGACTATTACATGACATGACATGACATGACAGGGAGATCAGGAAGTCTTTATAGGAACGGTTCGTTTTATGCTTCTGTACAGATTGTAAATAGACTAACTATATATGATCATCCTTCTGTTTTCTTTTACCAAAGCAAAACCAAATAATAAACTTTATATTTCCTGAGCATATGAGGTCCAAATTGATATCAGGTCCAAAAGATTCCACTGTCAAGAACTTTTGTTTTCATCATTTATCAAACTATTATATTTTTACTCTTACATTATTTAGAACTGAAACAAATCAACAAGTTTAGATCTTTCGTATGAAATTGAAATATCTTCATACATTTTGTTTTGGTCTTTTAACAACTAATACCAGATATTGACCAAATTAATGGACCTCTATGAGTTATTGTTGCTACTGCCACCACCACTATATATGAATTCCACATGTCATAGTTATCTCCACAGTATTGCTGACAGCTTCAACAATTTAGAAACAAATGTGCCATAACCTGCCTGATCCAGGGTTAGAAAATAGCACATGCCACAATGATTGCAGCGTTAAATCATTGATGTTGACGTTTCAGGCGTCTAGCTGGTGCTCGTCTCACCCAGAGAAACTCACAATGAGTGCAATTCTGCTAGTAAAGAGTAACCAAATTCCTCAAAGCCTCGGCCGGTTCTCCGTGCAACAAAAGCAGCCAGCAGGTGGCCTCTTCTCTATGGACGTTGAAGCAGTTTCTCTCCCGCTCTGCCCAGGAGGCGGACTCCGGCTCTAACGGGAGCACCAGGGATTCAAACAAAGCTGCTATTGTTTTGGTTTGGGTTTTCAAAAGACGCCTGGATGCAGAGACGTTACAATATGATGGTGCGCTTCAATCATATCTGAACAGCAGCCAAATCACGCCGTGTGAATGGATCCACTGAATGGGGTCACGGTGTGATCTACTGCAGAACTGGAGTGTGAAAGGGATATGTAACTGGATAACATTACAAAAGGAGGCGTAGACCACTCCCACCTAAAAAACACTTATGTAGGCCTCAATGCTCAATATTGATCATAATAACCACCAATAATAATAATAATCACACAGAAACGTACAAGAAAAACAAAGGAAATCAAAAGAAGAAGAGCCAGTAGATTCAAGATTTCAAGATTCAAGATTCAAGAACTTTATTTGTCACATACACACACGGGGTGTGTAGTGAAATGAAAAGTGGCAATGCTCAACGGGAATGTGCAAAAGGGCAACAGTACACAGTATTTACAATAAAAAAACAACACAATATTTACAGTATTACAGTAATTACAGTAAGAGCTCTTATATAAAAAAAAACAACACAATATATACAGTAAGAGCACTTTGGAAATGAAAATATAGTAGTAAGGGAATGCAGTAGTAGTTATGTTGCTGCAGTATGAACTGCAGCAACATAAAGTCACATTTTTCTTGATCATCGCTGAGTCATTGGTGCTGATCAGCAACCCTGTCAGCCCCCTGCAGATGCATCATGGTCATTTTATTCTGCCAGGCAGTAAAAATCTTATTTATTGCAGCTTTAATATTAAAGGCCGAGGCATTTTGGCTGTAACAGCCTTTGTCAGGGTCACTGAGCTTTGTCAATTTCTCTCCAAGAGTTGCTGATTTCTTTAATTCCTTTGGTTCGTTTTGATCAATGCATCTCGGAGGAGCTGCAAGGTCACGGCAGATCGCTCTGCTCTCTGAAATTAATCAGAAGAAACCATGAACATAAAGCCTAAAGAGGACGGGGCGTGATTAATGTCTCACTATATCAGAGGATGTGAAGAGAGAATTAACAACAGTATCAGTATGGTGCAGGGGAAGAGGGAGAGGAGGGAGAAGGAAAGAAGGGAAGAAAGGTAAGGAGGGAGGAAGGATGGAAGGAAAGAAGGGAATGAATGAGGGAGGAAGGAAGGAAAGGAGGGAAGGAATGATGGAGGAAGGAAGGAAAGAAGGGAATGAATGACAGAGGAAGGAAGGGAAGGAAGGTAAGGAGGGAGGAAGGATGGAAGGAAAGGAGGGAATGAATGATGGATGAAGGAAGGGAGTTAGGGACGAAGAAGGAAGGGAGGAAAGAAGGGAAGGAAGGAAGGTAAGGGTGCTGTCCGTTACTGGTCCTACTAGTCCAACCTGTACCAATCACTTCTAACAAATGCTAAGTGCTGATTTGGGATCAGATTTCCAGTTTTCACGTCCAGCTGACGCTTCATCCTCGCCGTACGGCTTCTGTGCAGAGGGGGGGGGGGGGGTGTTGCGACACGCTGGAGGCCTCAACAAACAGTTTCATTCCTCCGTCAGATCCCACCTGCTGTAATGGTTTAGTTGGTGGGAGACTCCTCTCTTACAGATTACTCTGTAGTGACAGGAGAGCCGCTGGATCACCTGGTGGTTAGAAACACCGTCCTGGAGCTGGAGATCACAGAGTCACTGCAGCAGCAAATATGTTCTTCTTGTAAGTCACTCTGGAAACTAAAATGCCAAAAAACATACATGTATGTTTAGAAAAGCGCTTGCATGCCCGTAGAAACTTTACCTTTTTGTCATTCTTTAAATAAATCTGTTTGTTTAAATAATAAATCTGTTTGTTTCATCTTTTTTTATGAGGCTGTTTGATGTTTTTGATCAGATTATGTTGAACGTTTGATGCCAAGTTGTAAATGACAGGTTTCCTCCATTGACAGGGTGAGGTTAGAGTGCCATCTAGTGGTGAAAACACAACTCCTAAACAGCATCCATTCAATACCAAGCTGTACTTTTATGCTTTTATTTTGGTAAGCCAATTCATTTACCATTTAATAGAAAACACAGGAAGTTTAATTCCAATTAACTTTAACGAGAAATTACTATTTCCTTTAAAGTCAAATAACTCGATAAAGATGACAGTTATAAATTGTGACCCCCAAATAGGTAAAAAAAATAAGACGCGGTAAACAATCAAGTCTTTTCTTTTATTATCAAATGTATTTCCTTTGCGGGTCAATCTGAACAGACGAATCCATTCACATCACAGACTCCATAAATATGAAGGAATGAATTCACAGGATGGATTAAATAAGACATTCCCTTTTTGGATTTGGTTAGAAACTCAGTGGCGTTTGTGTGGAAAACATTCATACAAAATAGTGTCTAGAGATTTATCGTATATCAGGAATGTGAGATCAAAAATAAAAAGCAGAAGTGAGGAGACGAGAGGTTTCATGCTAGAAAATAAAAAAAGGATGCATTCGTGGTTCTGTGGATAAAACTGGCCACCAAATGGAAAACGTTAATCCTCTCAATGCTTCTGGTTCATTTCCAAACTGCACCGCTGACCTCCGAGCCTCAATATGAAGTTTGAGTTTATTTCCTAAATGGGACAATATTGCACATGATCAAAGCACAGACCTTTATCAAACCGATGACGATGATTGTTTAGTAAGTATAAAGTTTTATAGACAGCTTTATAGAGCTGATTGAAGCCATGACACGACGGCAGAAGGCACAACACCTCAGTACTGGGACATTCAGGGTGCCGGTACACCACCAACAGACTGGAGATTTACAACCGGAGGTGGAAGTCAGGAGAGTTTTCCCACTTTAACACCGTTGTCTCTTCACGTGGGAGAGAAACTCATGACAAGCTGGCATCAATTTGGTGTTTCCTCGCTCACCGGCAAACATTCTTCTTTCTTCCCTTTTTTTTAATTTCATCTCAACTTTCAAACTAGTTCTCGGATGTACGCAGAGAAGTTAAGTCACGTTCTGCCATGTCTGTTTATGTCTGCAGGCGAGCGAGGAAACGCTGAACTGACAGACGTTGGTGTGCAGTTTGATGTTCCCTCCCTGTGGATCCCAACCTGTCAGAGCAATACGTTGAGCTTGGTGTTCAGTATGATTTCAGCGTATATTTATCTTCTACATCATTTTGATTTTGTGTGCTTGGAAAAGACACAATGTCAAGGTGGGAAAAATAAAGGATTGGTTTGTTTGGTTTGAAAAGAAGTAAAGAAGGTTTGGATTCGGCACATCAAGATATTAAGGCTTCGGTGGCTGACTAACCCCGCCCCCCCTTTGCAGTTTGGAAATTGCAGCAGTCAATATCGCAAGTTGGACTGTGTGCAGATGAACTGTGCAGCCGTGTGGTGTTGGCGCTGCCGGCTCAGTCCATGTGACGGAGGTCTCGGTTCGGCTTTTGGCACCTTGGTCGCCCCGGCTGGCGGCAGCCTACCGGGCTAAAGGATGCAGCACCGCTGTTTCTTCTTCTTCCCGCTCGGCCCGTTCTTGTCCTTGCTCTCCGACATTTTCTTCTTCCGGACCTCCCGCATGAGGTCAAAGAACACCTGAGGGACAGAGAGGAAGAGGTGGGAGAGTGTTGCTCATAAGGCATTATAGCACTTGGGCCCATTTAAACTCTGGTGGCGGGTATGGACTCTCCGCCGCACGCAGGAAGTGACGAATCTAAACTTGAATCTGAGGCGTGAAACCCAAACAGCAGCGAGGCTCCGCCCAGAGAAAGCTGGACTCACCAACCTCTCTCGTCTCTTTGGTCTGAAGCATCACGCACCGGCTGGTTGGTGAACGTGACGGCGTGTGTAGTTCACTGACAATACTATCATAGGATTTCTGGGTATTGAAGGTCAAATGTTCTGAAACCGCTACGTCTCGCTGCCATTTGGGGCCGCCCACGTGAAAAGTCGCCCCATGCGACTTAAAATAACCTCACCAGAGTATGTAGCATAGCATTATGGGAATTATCAGCACAGACCAATCAGCTTGCTGGGCTAAAACTAAACGATGGACAAAAGCCCCGGAGGACTCTGCTTCACTAATGCACAGATCAGACACAGTTTAGTCATCATGCAACTGATGTGAGATCAGATACAAGAAGGTTCATTTGCTTTTTGTCAGATGTGGTCAGGAGTGTGAAAACCACTACCACACACACACACACACCACACACCACACACACCTCTCCCTATTGGCTCCATTTAGTTGAGACCTTATAGGGTGAAGGGTGTCGTAGTGGTTAGAGGCTGACCTAAAAGTCACAGGTTTGGTTCCCACAATGCAACCCCGGTGAACAGTCGGGGGCGGCGTACCTTATCCACGTTGGCCCGAGTCTTGGCCGAGGTCTCCACGTACTGCACCCCCCACTCCGCCGCCCGGGCCGCCGCCTCGTCGGCCGTGACCTGCCGGCGCTCCTCCAGGTCCGACTTGTTCCCCATCAGGAGCAGAGGGATCCCGTCCTCCTCCTTCACCCGCAGGATCTGCTCCCTGACAGAGACGTCACAGTCAAATGCATTTCACCGTGAAGGATTGTTTGCGGTGTCATGTGACTTTAAGAAACAGTAGAAAAAGGGGATGGCGGTCGTGCATCAGCGCTGACCAGACCTGAACTCGGAGGTGGCTGTGAAGGACTCTTGCTCTGTGATGGAGAAGACCAGCAGGAAGCCCTCGCCGCTGCGGAAGTAGTTGTCTCTGATGGCGGCGTAGTCCTCCTGGCCCGCCGTGTCCAGGATGTCGATCTGGACCTCCTCGCCGTCCAGGACCACCTTCTTCCTGTAGCTGTCCGCCTTGGTGGGCTCGTAGTCCTCAACAAACTGGGAGACAAAGGCTACGGTTATACACGGGTTGGCGTGATTTTGAAGATCTTATTGTAGAGATCAAGTTTTAAGAAATCAAAATCGGTTTGTATCCAAAAACTACGCCCAAAAACTATTTCTTTAATGCTCCACACTGAGCGGTGTTGCCCTTTAAGCAGGGTGTCTGTGGAGTGCCTGGCAGCGTTCCAGCATGGCCTCACCTCGTCGTACATGAACTGGAGGGTGAGGGCGGACTTGCCCACGCCGCCGCTGCCCACCATGATCACCTTGTGGAGAACCAGGGAGGTCTGGTTCTTGTTCTTGCCGGAGGCCATGACTCTGCTCTGCGGTCAGTCCACGGGCTCTCGCTGACAAGTAAAACCCTTCAGAGACGGAAAGAGTTTAGCGCACGCAGTTATACACACATGCACTCGCTCATAGACACACACACACAGAAATCAGTGTAACAACATCCACATAAATACAAATATTGACTAAGGTGCAGAAAAACAATAGGAAGAAAAAAAATAGTACATTTCTTTGCAGGCTTAAGTTCAAAAATACTCTGAAATAAAAAGGTACAAAACCAACATATTACCAAATGATCATCTATAACATTAAGCCCATCAATGCATAGCTGAAAGGCCGAATTAGAGCAGTCTGGTGGGAGACACCGCTTTGCAACGGGCAGAAACAACACCATCTGACCAGGAGCCATTGTAGATATGCTGCAGGAAGGCAGTTGGAAAAACCCACTTGTGAGTGACCTTTACTGCTTGCCTTCAATATGGGCTGCTGTCACTGCTGCCTTCAAGGGCACAACTATGTGGGTAGCACAGCAGTAAGGCCAACAGGTTGGGCTCATACGGTAAAACTAAGCCCGTGGTGACAATGCCCGCAATTCCTTGGCATGGTGAATAATGCACTGAGGAACTTCCGTTTTAAAAAAGAAAATAGGGCTCCTATTGCCCAAAGAGGAACCAAAAGTCAACATGACAACTTCAGCTTCCTCAGTTTTTAATCAGCTGACAAGTATAGCTACCGTATAAAAAGAGACAAAACTGCCACTGCTTCCTGGTTGCGCCACCACCCAGAAAACTTCTGATTGGATAAAGCAAAATACGGGATCGCCGTCGCCGGTCCCCATTGGCTTTGCGAAGTGTCAATCAACCACCTTAGACCGCGGAATGACAACTTCACAGTGGAATAGCGAGAGATAACGTTACAAACGGATGGATTACAACACTTAGCCCGCGGGGGAATTCACTAAAAAATGAAATAAGATGCTTCCTAGCTTCCTTAGGCTCAACGGAGAAACTTTTAAACACGTTAAATGTCGCTCGACAACAAAGAAAAATGCTGAAATCTCACCTGGTGGCGATGTTTTCGTCCTCGGCCGACTAATCCGCAGTACAACTATGTGCATTCAACTTTTACAATTTGACCAGGAGATTTCTCGCCCCACCTTACCCCGATAGAACCAAAGAGATAGTCTGTTTGAGAAGATGAATCACTCAATAGCAAAAAAACAGAAAAACTAGCACACTTTCCGGTCTGCAAAAGTGGCCGTTAACCCTCACGCATGCGCTCTCTTCTCCTTAAGCTTTACCCCAGGCAGAACGGGCGGTATAAACAAAGCGGTTACCATAGCGACCGATATGGTACTGGCCTGAAATAAAGTATTTTGTCTCAGAAACGAAACCTGTATTTTGATTCTGGATGTTAACAATATTTTGGGTTTGTCTGTATTATCCACACAATACATTGAGAGCAGCCCCGGAAACAGAGGCCGAGTGATACCTCTCTACTTTTTGTCGTCTCAGGGCGGAGCGGAGAGAAGATAATATTGACAGGATATGATGTCATGACATTTTTTGCGCAGATTAATATAGTAATATAAATACAAATTTAAAAAAACCCTTATTTCTGGCTTTTCTAAAACTAATTGCAATGAGCAATCTGGTTTGTTATCTGTTTGTTTCAGTATCCTTAGTTTGCAGAAATTGGTGAACAGTGCAAGTGAATGAAAACAAAATCCTTTTAAACACTGTCTGCAAACGCCACACACAATAAAGATTTGAATTGAACTGAAAAAAAGAAGAAGCACAACACGCACACACTCTTTCATTTAACCAACAACTCTGCATCATTCTATCCCAGTGTTTGTTTCTATTCTTTCAACACTTGCCACCAGCTTTGATGCATTCAATGACTTTACCTTTGAACAAATAAAGAAAGAAAAAGAAAAGACACACACAAATACATACATACATAGATCATGTGTATGCATGCTCAGTGAAACCTTCCCTGTGTAAATAAAGTTTTAACAGGCCAGTTGGAGCTGTTACCTGATCCATGTAGTTACAGCAGCTGGACAAAAGATGGCAGTGTTTCATAACTTTGTGCCATGCTGAGGGGCCGCTAACCACCAAACAGTGTGAAGATCACAAACTGAAATATGGTGGAAGGTGTATTTCTGTATTTATTTTTATTTTATTCTCCTGTTTCATGTCTTAACCAGGGATGTAGTGGAGGGTAATCCCACCTTCAGTTTACCACAATAGAGTGTAACCTTCTTTTCAGGCTGATGGAAACCTTGAGGACATAAATACATAGGATCAAATTGAAGACAGGTTAAGGGGAAAAAAATCAAATAATTTCCAGTAGTGGTTGTTTGTCTTATGATGATCACCAACTGGAGGTCATAGTTCACCCATGTTTTTACTTCACTGGTCATAACACAAGCTCCCATCTGACTTGAGAGGCTGCACTGGGTTTCTTGGAGAGATTGTGTTGTGGTCAAACTGATTTGATTTTTAGTTTTCACTGACACATTGTGCTGGCCTGGATTCCCTCCCATGTCAATTCAAATGGAAGACAGGAGTCATTGGGGTGGCTTGTTGCTGATAGTTTTGAATGTGACTAGAAATGCTTCAGTTATTTGAACATTTGAACATCTTTTTGAGCTGTGATTAACTGAATACTACAATAATTATAATCAATAATCACTAATTAATAATAAATGAATGATAGCCTCAGGCACCCCTGATGAAAAATCACTATCATAGTCATAGAGTGACTTACAATGTTTCTGTGATTCTCAATGAGTTTATCCTTTTATATCCTACTATTCCTATAAAGGCTCATAGTGTATCTCTGATAGTCAATAAGTATATAGTGACTTTATCCTGTTATCCTATATACTATCGCTGCATATTCCTATAATATTGTAATAATAATACAATAGGAGATAAAAAATACCATAAAGTACAATAGGGACACTAAATTTATAGTGTCCCACTGTTGAATGTACTATTGTTGAACTATTCATCCCTATAGATTTATGATAGAAATATGATAGGGACACCATAGGAGATAAAAATGCCATGAAGCACAATAGGGACACTATAAATTCACCACTGAGTATCTCTGACATACTACAAGTCCCCATAGTAATATAACATGAGCATTATGGGGATTTTCCTCAGGGAGTATGCTTCACCCCGCCCCCCTGCCTCTCTGTTTATAGGAGCTCTCTAGTTGGTGGCTCGTCCCACGTGGTTTCCCATGTATAAAAACTTTTCAGTGTGTGGAAGATCCGCGACGCCAGAATGGAAACGCTCTGTCCGGTTGGCACACCTCTTTGCGCATCGGCACTCCGGCACGGTCACATCACACTGGGAGTCACATCCAAAAAAGCGCACGCTTGAAACAAAACAAAAAAAAGAAAGAAAGAAAGAAAGGGGAGAAATGAGAAGGATTACTGTGTGAAAAAAATGATGGATTGAATAAAAGAAAATGTCAAAGTGGGATTTGCTTTTGCTGCAGTTTCTCGTAGCTTTTCCTCGTTTTGTGGAATACCTTGAATTCTGGTCACTGATGGGAGATTTCCAACTGGGCTGATGCGGATAAATGAAATCACGCTTTCGTCTTCCACTGACTAAGAACTTTACAGGGGTGATGCTTTTGGCGTGAGACTTCTTCAAACTTTGACGCAAGATAGTTAATTCCGACGAAGGGGAACTATAGAATTTCCTATAATACTAATAATAGGAATAACAGGACTTACTTCCCCGGTGCGCCTCAACTCATCCGTCCAACTGACAGGCCACCGAGAATGACCAAAGACATACATATAGCGATACAATGAAATGATTCCCTCAAGATACATCTTCGAGTGAATGGAGGTAAACGACACCGACTGCATCCAAATGCGTCTCATCTGAGCGGGCGAGCCGTTACGCATGGAGATAACTTGGGACTGAGAGGACTTTGCAGGCGTTGCTTTCAACTTTTCCCCTCGACTGTTAACTATCCAGCAACCTGACAAAAGTTATTTTTACACCTCCTCAAACAGAAAATGAGTAGCTGTCTTTTCCAAGTGGCATTACTCGTGGCTTGCGTCCTCTCCATCCGCTGCACCGCTGCGCCCGGGACCGAGACCGAGACGCACACGGCGGCCCGGAATACCTGCGCGTCCTGCGGCGTCGCTCAGCCGGAGGACCCCGACTCGGGCCGGGTGAACCTGGACTTCCTGGAGGCCGTCAAGAGGCACATCCTGAGCAGGTTGCAGATGAGGGAGAGGCCCAACATCACCCACCCCGTCCCGAAGGCGGCCATGGTGACGGCGCTGCGGAAACTCCACGCCGGTAAAGTGCGCGAGGACGGGAGGGTTGAAATCCCCAACCTTGACGGACACCCCATGAGCAACGAGGTCCTGGAGGAGACCTCAGAGATCATCAGCTTTGCAGAGACAGGTACTGAGATACTAATGCTGCAGAAATGTCCATCATATGAAGCCATTTAGCTTTAAAATCTTATTTTCCTTAAAACAAAATCATCTTGTTTCCAATGCAGATTCATTTATTTCAGGAATTCTGTAGAAACGAGGCAGAATAAGGCAGACCCCCCCCCCCCACTAGTATCAAGAAAGTGCTGCTTGGTTCAAGACAATTCTGGGGAAAAGTTCATTATTTTGTGTTGGGAAAAACTGGAATTATGTCATTCCATGGCAGATTTTGACACTTGTTTTAAGGAAAATAAGATGTTAAGACTCAATACAAGATTTGACTTGTTAGGATGGATGGTGAGGTATCACTCTGCTGCTCCAACAAGCCAGGGCATCCTTCAGTGAGACAGGAGCAGAAATGATCTTTGATTCCCCCAGATAGAAAAGTCAGGATGAGGATGAAGGATGAGACGGAGCAGCTGAGGTAGGAAAGGATGCGGCATCGGTATCATCACGAAATATCTGAACTATATGGAGGATTCAGCCTGTCAGTCAGGGATGTCAGTTACCTGCTCTCTGTTTGGTGCTCTCATTCGGTTTGTAAGAGGTGTCACTTTTTCCTAATGGTGTCTACCTCAACCAAACGCTGCTCAGGATGGCGAGGCTGTGTGGCTGCAGTAGATCCAGTACTGTGTGTTAACAGAGGGCAGGCTCTTGGTGTGTTGATGAAGTTAAACGTCTATAACTACATTTCCTGCGTCTAGATGATGATGCTGCTACCCAGAGCGGCTGATCAGGGGCTCAGTGTTGATGGACTCACATTCGCTGTTGCAGAGGTCAAACCTGTGACCTTTCAGTTGCGATACAGCCGCTCGGCCATTAGCCAAGTAATTGCTGCCCACAGAAGTGTGTGTGTGTGTGTGTGTGCATGTATATTGTGTTACATTTTGACATGATGCTGCTACGACAGCCTGAACCAACATTGAAAACCAGTGTAAATAATATAATAGTAACATGTAAACCAGTGTAAATAATAAAGTAGTAATAAATAAATGGTGTAAATAGTGTAAATAATATAGTAATAAATAAATGGTGTAAATAATAAAGTAGTAATAAATAAATAGTGTAAATAATATAGTAGTAATAAATAAATGGTGTAAATAATATAGCAGTAATAAATAAATGGTGTAAATAATATAGTAGTAATAAATAAATGGTGTAAATAATAGAGTAGTAATAGATAAATGGTGTAAATAATCTAGTAGTAATAAAGCGCCAGAATGAAAGCTGAGCCGACGTCCATCGCTGCTACCTGCATCGCTTTCCTAAATATCTGATCTGATATCAGTTCAAGTTTCCAAAGCTGTTTTTTTCTTTCAATGTTTTGGTCCATTTCTCATTACAGATCAAAGTAGAGAGAGTGTGCTCATTTTGATTTAGAGCCACTTCCTGTCAGGAAAGTGTCAAGATGGTTCGTTGAGCATGTCGGTCCTCTCCTGCAGCTGATCTGGGATCTGGGGGGCGACTGCTCTTTAAATGACCTTACAATGTTGATTCTTACACACTGAACATTTTGCCGCGTGTGCCGCCGCCCGTCACACGCCTGCCTCCGACCCCCCGTAGGGCGAGTTCAGTCGGCGAGACCTCGTGTGTTTTCACAAGCCCCGGTCCATTTTCGATGTTTCTCTCGGCGGACCTTGCACCCCCGGCGCCTCCCTTTGCCAGTTGGCTGTATTATCGGGGTGAGCGACTGCCAGCGGGACATGGCATGGCGACAAGCTCGGAGAACAATTTACTCGGGGGCGGCTGAAAGGGAGGCTGGAAATGATCAACGGTGCCACCTGCTTCGCCCACGTGCCCAGCGGCGGCGCTCCCCGAAACATCTGCTTTCCACATCAACAGTTTGAAGTCACTGGGCTTTCTGGAGCTCATCCCTGATATGTGTGTGTGTGTGTGTTTACATCCATCCTCTTGTGTGTGTGTGTGTGTGTTATCCCTGTTTTCTTGACTCTGTGTGTGGCTTAGTGTTTCTGTATGTGTGTCATATGTGTGTGTGCCTGCTTACATCTTATTGTGTGTCTGACTGTGTGTGTGTGTGTACCTCTTCTCAGTGTGTGTTCATGTGTGTAAGGTGTATGCCCTGGTGGTTATTTTTGAGTGTGTGTGTATATGTGTGTATACATCCCTATTATTGTGAGTCCATGTTTGCGGGTGCCTGTACATGTGTGTGTGTGTTCAGCTTGTGTGCACGTATATGTGTGTGTGTGTGTGTGTGGGACATGACGGCGTTGTGTTGACTCAGTCCCCTCAGTATAAGGTCAGGTCTTTTGTGTCAGCCTCCACGCAGCCTGAATGCAGATTGAGGCTGAACCCGGCGGCCCGGCGCCCCATTAGGATTCTGGGTGGATCCGTCCGCGAGGTCTATATGTAACCAGGGCTCGCTGCTCGCTGGACCCGCTGTGTGCACGACACCGCTGTTCGATTAGTGACGGCAACGGTAGAAAATGTAGATATATCCCCTCTCTCTCTCTCTCTGTTGTTTGTTTATCTGTCTTTCTCACCCCTGCAAACATTTTCACATTGAGTAGATGCACCGGCGTTGAAAGTTGAGACCTGCATCGCTTTGTAAAATCAGGACCTAAATATCTTTCTGGTTCAAAACGGTTTCCAAAGCTGCTTTTAAATCTTTTTTTTGGCATTTATGATACAGATCGAAGTAGAGAGAGAGACAGGAAAGAGAGAGGGATGATGCGTGACAAAGGCTCCAGGTCGAATTCAAACCTCAGCTGAACCACCAGGAAATGTCATGTGAGGCTGTTTTAATGTGAATCAATGGTACCAGAGCAACAAAGAATGGCTTCAGGGGTGTCAAATCTGCACAAAGGTTCCTTCTGGGTGGGAGACAGCAACTCCCACGAATGGATATCAACCACAATCCTCACTTTATTAACACGTTTTGACATTTATGACTGTTTCAATATGAGCTAAGGGGTTTGATGCTTCCTGCATGTTGTCATCGTGCGTCCTGGGTCTCGTCTTCACGTTCCTTGTTCACTCATAAATGTCTTTCTGGAACAAAGAGACGAAGCTCCTACCGACTGCACATTTGTTCTACCTCATGTTAGTTTATCTTGCGCTGGGAGTTCATCTCAGGAAACCTCCCATCTCCTCATTCTCATCTCAGACAATGAGGCCGGTCGTCTGTGACAAATTAATTCCTTTGCAAACCGTCCAGTAGCCATCCTCTTCTCCAGCAGCCCCCCCCCCGACATCAAAGCCTCCACATTCATTCATATTTACATTGCTAACCAGGGGGAGTCACACTGGGGGAAGGGTTCAGTGCCTTGCTCAAGGGCACATTACTGTCAATGGACACACAAACAAACAGCATTGACATTTAAGGCATTTTAAACTGTTGCTTTGATCCTTGTAAGTGAGGCGGTAGGGATTCAGTAGTTTGACAAGGGTACAAGCTTGCTTTATGGACACGTGCTTGTCCATCAGCAAGCTTGTACCCTTGGCAAACAGAACATTAACTTTCATTTTGTAAGCACTTATCGCCATTCTCGATGTTTGGCTGCCAACTTGACAGCTGCGCTGCATCGACAGGCCTGTCGTGTGGCAGTGTGTGGTCTAATATCGAGGCTGTTGAGGAATAACACGGAGATTACCTGTCTTGTGACGGGTGAGGTAATGCATGTGGCCAGGCACGCCCATGTCTGCTGCCTCTGGGTTGTGATTTCATTTAGCTGACAAACTTAAAGTACATTTTCATATAAATACATTTCACTATGACTGATTGCTATAACACAACATCATCAACCTCTAAGCTCATGAAGCTTCTCCATCTGCTGCTCTCAACACCCGGTGTCAGGTAGGTCTTTCCTGGGAGAAACCCTCTGGAGACAGGAAGTGATGCGTTTTTACGTTTCAACAGAAGAAGAACTGGGCAGTTAGCATGAGCAGCGATAGCCACCGTGGCTGAACAGACAAAGAAAAGAGTGCCACCTACAGGAACTCAAACTCCATCAACAGCAAGACACAATGAGCACTTAGCACCAAAGATGTCAACAAAAGGCACAAAATCTCAAGTTCATCTACTGAACCGGTTCTTACGTTGCACGCAATATCCTTTCCAACACATGCACACTCACCTCAACTACGACATCCATCCTTACCAACAGCCAAGTAACTGTCAATCTCAAGTCGCTTGGAGGTTCAGACTTGATGTACGGCTTTAATCTTCTTCAAGGCTCTCCACATGGCTCGCTTGTATGGCGGCAGCTATGACACATCCCTGCAATGGGGGAGGTGAATAGTCACAAAAAACAGGAGTGGCAAACCTTATGATCCCTCATGGTGGCATGTGACATAAACCAGGATGACACACTTAAAATACAAGAGAACTCAATCTAGTTCAGACACATCGGTAACGACTACACATAAAGTTGCTGCACACACACATCCACGATGCATCAAGGTATCGAGGGGTCAGGGTGGTTGGAGTGAACATCCCATAACTGAAAGGTCACAGCCATGCATCTTGGAGTAAGACTCTGAACCTCGACGCCCTCAAACATCAGCTAAACGCCTCAAATGTAATGGATGATGGAGAGCTTTCGAGTTGTGAATGTGTCCTGTTTCACCACAGCAATAATCCAGCAGTACATTCTCTCTCTTTCTACCTTTATTATAAGTTTGGTAGATGATTGTATAGAGATGAAGTGTTTGGTTAACTCATGTTGAATGATTCTAATGACATTGACTTCGGGTAGTGATTTCTTTCCTACATGGATACAGGATGTTGGAGTATAACTCTTCAATTAGCCTCCTTCCAACCTAATAGTGCCACGAATGAGCCGATATTCCCTGAACCGAAAGGCTCTGACCGTGGCAGCCTGCTGCAAGAACAGACATGGCTTGTGAGGCAACTGGGAATGGCTAGTGTCATGTAAATGGTTTTCCTGCTTCATCATTCTTCGCCTGTGCCGCCTGGCCCGACGACATGCTCTCGCTTTAACATCACAGGGCTCATTGTGTGGACAGTTAGGCTCCGTAAGCTCTCATTTTCAGGCAGCATACCCCAGAAAGCCTTTGAACCTTTGTGCACGGCTCCCTTAAGCCCCTCTTCTCATATCTGGGCCGGACTAGGAGGCCAAGTGGCCCTGCGCCCAACGCCGTCCTGTCACAGTCCGCAGGATCCAGTGCCACCCTGAACCGAGGGGAGGCCGGGGCCTGTTGTCTCGCCGTAAGCTGTTCCCAAGTTCACACCCCCTTCTCCTCCAGGGCTCAATCCTCTTTGCGACCGTCTGCTCTCAAAATGTCCCAGATGAGAAAGAGATGACAGCCATGGTTGATCACGACCTCCCCACACCATAGCAACTGTCCACCTCGATTTAGTTCGACTTGAAATGTCCCAAATTCTCACAGCTATTCTTTAAATGTTCCAACCCAGGCACAAAGTTGGTATCTTATTTGGAAATTTCTCTGACAGAGATGTTGCTAAAGTGAATTGCTTAGTGTTTGGCAGTTTTTTGTGTTGTTCATTAATGTCTAATCATTTCTTTTGATGTCTCTTTGTTCCTCAGATGAGCTGGTGACATCCAAGTCAAGCCTGTTCTTCTTGATCTCCAATGAGGGGAACCAGAACCTCTACGTGACGCAGGCCACCCTCTGGCTGTACTTCAAGGTGCTGCCTGCTCCCCTGGAGTTGCGTACGCGGCGAAAGGTCACGGTGAAGGTGTACTACCAGGAGCCTGGCCTGGGCAGCAAGTGGAACCTGGTGGAGAAGCGGGTGGAGCTGAAGCGCAGCGGCTGGCACACCTTCATGCTGACTGACGCCGTCCGGTTGGTGTTCGAGAAGGGCGACCGGCGCCAGAACCTGGACGTGCGCTGCGAGGGCTGCGAGGCGGACGGCGTCCTGCCCGTGCTGCTCAACCACAACGACGAGTCCCACCGGCCCTTCTTGGTGGTGCAGGCGCGGCAGGCCAACAACAAGCATCACATCCGCAAGCGGGGGCTGGAGTGCGACGGCAGCAACAGCCTGTGCTGCCGCCAGCAGTTCTACATAGACTTCCGGCTCATTGGCTGGAGCGACTGGATCATCGCGCCGTCAGGCTACTATGGGAACTACTGCGAGGGGAACTGCCCGGCCTACATGGCGGGTGTGCCGAGTTCGGCCTCGTCCTTCCACACAGCTGTGGTGAACCAGTACCGCATGAGGGGCATGACCCCGGGCTCCATGAACTCCTGCTGCATCCCCACCAAGCTCAGCACCATTTCCATGCTGTACTTCGACAACGAGTACAACATCATCAAGCGGGACGTTCCCAACATGATCGTGGAGGAGTGTGGCTGTGCTTGAGAACAGTTTTTTTTTTTTGGTTTATTTAAAGTGGAACTTAAGAACTTCTGTAAACAGATTCACAATATTACAACAAAAAAATTATAGAAAGTGATATTTATGGACTATTAAGAAAACATACGCACACACAACCTCATCCACACATATCTACACACTCTCATGTATGCCTGCACAAACACTTGTATATATATTTATGTTTGTTGATATCCTATTTTGTTAATATTCTATGGTGGAAGAAGAAGTGTTTCTTCCCCTCCTATGAAGACAAGCTGTCGCTCTCTCTTTTACGTAAAGAGTTCTCTTCCAAAACACTAAATATCCACTTTGGAAAACAATCATTACCAGAAGTTCATCATTCAATATCTCTAAAGGTTCTGGTATGTAAGTTTGTGTAAACCAAGGACTTAAGTAACCTACTAGCCTTTACAAAGTACCATAGTTTGATTTAATGTTGTCACTTTGTAAGAGTAGGTGTCACTTTTTTAAAAGTGGATGTCTTATTTTGGAATGAAACTCTTCATGTGTAAAGCATGGATCCAACCATAGTAAACAGAGAAAAGTACTCCAGAGGAGGCAGAGGGAGCCTGACATGAATGATGGCAGAATCTAGGTGGGAGGTCGGGGTGTGGTTGGGGTGATTCAACTATGCCTCTTTCAAGGAACTGTGTCTGCAAACACTTGGGAAAAGCACTGAAACTTCTTTACATCAATCAAACGTCACCAACGTACAGCACTTCGAGCCACCACTCACATTTACAACCCCCTCTTAGAGAAACTGTGTCGAAAACCGGCTTCAAGAAAATAAACGTTCCTGAAATGGACTCCATGATAGAAAAAGACATTCCAACAAGTTGTTTTTTACACCGATGCTGTCACCAAACCATAAAACAACCCCCCCCAACTGACAACTTTAAAGGTAGACTTGCCAATGTGAGGTGTCACAACCTGAAATTCGAGGAATCTTTATCTTCAGAGGCTCAGAGTGCCGAGCTTCTATTGGGTTTAGTCAACAGTCAGTCAGCAACAAGGACGGCCAGGGGTTAGAGCAAGGAGGTACATCTGACATCCATCAACTGTTTCCCTTACACACTGTACAACACCTTCCCTCTGATCATGACTTTACATTTCAGGCATTTAGATGATGCCTTTATCTAGAATGACCTACAATGAGCGAGCAGGTAGGGGTTCGATGGTTTTAATACTGCAGGCAATTCTTTTCTTAATGTTGTACAGTAGAAACAAAGCTTCAGTGTCTCTCTACTGTCACCAAGCCATCCAACTGTTGAGCAGAGAGCAGTTCCTCTTGGGAATGGAGCCAAGGTGCAGCAGTAGTTCAGCAAGCCTGCAGTAAAAAGAAAGGACTTTAGTAGTTCCTTTAGTACTTTAGTAGAGGCTTTTCTCCAGACATGGGGCCATGTGGCTGTTGCAAGGATCAAACCGGTGACCTTCTGGTTACATAAAGGTCTCCAATCACTGCCACAGGTCAAACGGCAAAATCTTACAAAATGTTCCACTGAATTTCAGGAACGGCCTCACATTCATACGTCTACCTTTACCTGTTTGGATATTGCATGCAAAAACCTTCCTTCCTCCCTTGCTGCTTCACAGCATCACTCTACAGGGGGAAAAGTTTGATTTCTTCCAGTTGTTCAAATCAAAAATATGTCACTCATTTCAGTCAGCAAAAGTGAAAAGTTGCCATATTGCTCCGTTTAGTGATGGTGCAGCTTTAGCACTTCCCAATGCACATTTTGATAGCACTTGCAGATTGAAATGCCTTTAACGAGCCCTATGTGGCGCACCGTTGCCCACAGTCCTTTTAAAAGAATAAGTGCCGCATGAGCTATGCAATGTATAGTATTTACCCATATACCAGACAAGCTGAATTTTAGCTCTAGTGACAAACTATCACCAATACTTGAAATGTAATCGTGGTGGGTCGGGGGCGGGGTCGGGTGCTGGTCGGAAGGCGGAAAGAGGCGAGGAGTGTCCTGATGAGATGATGAGTATTGTCTTGTGTTCCCAGGTTTCTGTTAGTAGGTGGTGAAGTTTTGGAGACAAGACGCTGGATCGCTGGACCTGAAACCATCCCGTGTTGTTCAAGTGAACTGGATGTCTGTATGTCAAAGGCGAAAGAAAAGTTACAGTGGTCCCGATTTGCCACGAGAATTGGTACCGGTGAAGTTTCCGTCATGGCCTGTTCGGCACCACTGTAACCCTTTTGTTCTTTGAGTCACAGTTTCAGGTCTCAGTCACTTTGGCTGCATTCACACTGCAGGCCTTCGTGTTCAATTCTGAATTGCTGCTCAAAAGAAATCCCATCTGTTTTTACACCTACACTTCTGTTTGTTTCGAGCACATTTCGGCTACGGCATGCGCCTTTGAGTTTTGACTGAATTGAAGCTCCCCGATCAAAGCTCTTACGCTTTCTTTCGATTGTTGTGTCTCGTTGTGACAACTGTCTCATGTGAATGATGTAAGATTTACCCATCGTCATGGCAACACTGACACATTCTGATTTCAAATACAAGTTGCATGTAGGTCACATGCCTCGGGATCCGATTTTGTACCACATATCCACGCGGTCCATATTTGAATTGAAAAAAAAATGTGAATTGGGCCACTTTAAGCTGCAGTGTGAACACAGCCAGTGACAATACTTGTTTTCAGGTCAAATGCTTCAGCAGCTTGCAGCTTATTCTGCTCCCAGGCTTCACCATCTACTAACAGAAACCAGGATGTACAGCTCGGGAGGCTACTGGCGTTCAGGCGTCTCTTATTATCTCACCGCGTCGCTCCTCGCCTCGTCCCGCCCCCCATCCGACGCCCGACCCCTGACCCCGCCCGCCACTGTAATCTTTCGCTTATTCTTCAAAGCGAATGGGTTGTTAGAATATTTGCACTGAAGAGTTGCGTGATTAGTAATAATAAGAAAAAAAGAAACTGCCATTGAAAAAAAATGTTATTTTTATAGAAGCAAAATTGAGCTCTGTTCAAATGTATTATACCTAATCATGGAACCAAAGAGGCCAAGAGGTTTAGTTATTGAAAGATGGCAATGCCGTCGTGTTTTGTTGTTGTAAAATACTTTGTGACAGTTAAAAGAGGCCTAAACACTGTATCAGGGTACAATATCAGTCCACATTCAGCTTAATCTCTTTTCTATTTTGTACCTAGACATGGAATATTTCATATTTTTTCATCAATTTACTTAAATAGGTTTCTTTTCGTTAGCTCTCGTTCCAGAATCATTTAGAGTAAAACACACGCCATCCGATCCCTGTACAGTCGATGTAACATATAAATATGTTTTTGAAATATTTTGTTCTTTGTAATTGTTGAAAAAATAAATTTCTTATTACCAATTGTATGCATTTGGAGGTGTGCAGTGTTGTTGCAATCCCTAAAGCTAAACAAGATAATTTCTTTATTACCTTTTTTCAACTTTTAATGCCTTTCTGTGCAGCTCAATGGGCGGAGCATGGTCACCAACACTGCCAGGGTTACTGGTTCCAATCCCTGTATGGATCAATGAGTAGAGCAAGGCGGAGGAAATGGGATGACATCTCACTGGGTTAACTGTTGTGTCGCTCCTTCTGGTTATCAGAACCTGTGTTATCTTATTCTGAAAAACCTCAGGGAGCAATTATTACCTTGAACTGCCGACATCGGTGGATTCGCTGCATTGACGACTTCAATTCCTGATGCCAGGTGGGAGATATCGGAGCCTTCTGACGTGAACAGTTTCTTCCAGTTGGCAGAATCTATTTAAACAAAGTAAAAAATAAAACTGCCAGGGTTAGGGGTTCAATTCCCTGTGCAACTCAATGGGTAGAGCACTTTTTTCCAACATCTCTGAAGAGAATATCCTCACCGCCGGGGTACAGCTGTCTCCCCAGGGCTGGGAGTAGGAGTCGCCGGCTCTCTGCTGCTCTACATCCGAGCATTCAGCCACACAAAGCCGTAAACATCCCTAATTAGACCTAAGCGAATCTTGGCAGGGCTTCAGGGGTCAAGTGTTCAAGTGTTTGGCCCCTGGGGTCACACTCTGCAAGATTGGGGGAAGCGATGCAATCATCCACAGCTGCTGCAGCGTTAGCCGATAGCATCAGAGTAGGTAAGCCACGGGCCTGCGTCGGCTGAAGTGCACGACTGGAAACATACTCAGCAGCTGTCGGCTAAACAACAAGTAGAAAAGGAAGGATGGAAGACATGCATGACTGGTACATAGCATGCCACACCGACATCCGTCAGCAGCATAATTGCTTTAAATGTAATTCGCTAAGTGTCAGGCGAGGCAATAATAAATGTTGTTGTCAAGCGGTGTGAAGTGATATGCGTCAGAGAGAAAACAGCCCCCCTTAATCTGACAGGTGATGAAGGGATGAGTCAACTCTGACATTGTCTGCTGCTACTCAGAATGGGAGGGAGAGACAGAAAATGGGAGAGAGAGAGAGAGAGTGTATTGGTATTGTGTTGCATATATGCTTAATGATCGTATCTTAGTAACGAAGCCGTTTGAAGTTCAAAAAGTTCAAAAAGAGCAAGTGAGAATAACTCACATTAAAGGTTAATATACTAGAGAGGGCCTTCAGGTAATCTAGCTCCGCCCCCTCTGGCGGCCATCTTGGAGGTCCTCACAGCTGATTGTGTTTCTGTCTGTCTCAACAGAATTGAATCTTCATGGTTAATTTCTGTCTGTTTCTACTGAACTGATCATTTCATCACTGATACATCTGATTGATTTAGTGTTTAGATCATGTAGCTTGTTAGCTAGCTAACCATAGTATCTGGTCAGCTAACCATCACTGTCTTGTTGTGAACACATCTGATTAGCACGCTAGCTAACGTATCTAGTAGAAGCTAACGTTAGCAGTGGCTAGTAGTCACATGTTGAAAACATGAATTAAATTAGCCTGCTGGCTAGTTAGCTAGCTAACGGTTTGTTCAGGTTAACTGAGTAGAGACCAGGGCTAAAGACAAGACAGTTTACTGGGTTGTAATCTAAATTTGGCAGCAAATCTAACTTCTTGGACACTTTAACGTTACAAAATGGATCCACACCATGGCTCTCTTTCTAGCCTGGTTATATTTAGACATTATTTGTGGACAGCCAATTCTCCAAAAGACCTCCATGATGGCGCCAGCCGTGATTGATAGGAGATTTGTGACACAACTGCAAAACCTCTATCTTGCAGAGTTTCTCCAAGACAAATAAAAAAAGAGACAGCCAGAGAATAATAGAAGGGCATAGCAGGCGTAGGACGTTCCTGTTTCTAGTTGGCGTGTCGAGGGATTAAGTTCAGATACAGTCAATTATAGACGTGACTTTGCAGTGCTGCCAGGTGACACACAAGAGCTGTTTTATCAAGTTGCTCGGCATTGGTAGCTCAGCCACAACACACAGGAATGTTAATGAGTGGAGGCCCCGGGGCCACGCTGCCTGACACACTCTACCTCACGTAAAGATGTTGCCGTGAAGTTTGGCAGCCCAAAACAGTCATGCGTTCTGACAGTGTGGTCGGGTTTGAATGACACGGAGCAGGACTGGATGTGCTTTTTTTTTTTTTTAAGTGATTTATGGTACAAAAATAATTTGTTTTGGGACTGAAAGCGGTCATCAATCATCATTCTGAGATACATGTGACAGGGTTCAGTATCGGTGCTGCTCGGGGGGAGATATAGGAAACCACACCGAGAGAGCGCTGTTTTCTTTGCAGACTCTTTTTAAATTTTTTTTTTTTACCTTCGGTTAAGTTCAAATCAAATCTTAATTGTGGGTGGTTAACAGACAATTAAAGACACTTTGCAAATCATTACATCACACACACTATATATCATATAGACAGACATCAGGAGAGATCTGCATGGTGTGTGAGAGAAAATGAAAATTGCTGCATATCCATTTCTGGAAAAAGATGAAAACATGAAGAGATGTTAGTTTTTATAGGTAGATAAATAGGTCATAACTCACCAACATGACTGTTAGTTTCATGGGTTTCTCATTTTTCATTCTCATTCTCAACAACTGACAACCACAAATTAACTCCTTTCCTGAAAATATGATTGATCATTGCATCCTGCAGCGTGAACTTCATCCTCGCTTACGCCGAAGCCAACAGATCACCTTCCTGCCGCGGTGCTCGTGGGACGCCAGTGTGCGTTTACAACCGAGGCTCGTTCCTTAAAGATTATCTAAGCTGCTTTGTAAGTCAGTGGAACGAACGTGGAACAAGCATGCGTGTGGAAAACCGTTGGCTGGAACACAACACAACGGCTACACTACTGTCAACTCAAGTGACATGCCTGCAGCCCATGTGTTGAATAGATGAGGCCTCTCGGACCACTTAAGGCTGAGGTTCCCACGGAATATCGGGAATATCGGGGGAATTTTCCATTCCTTCTTGGTTTCCATTTGAGGGGGGAAGTCGACGTATTCCCCCGGGGAAATGATGGAATGTCAAGGTGTTTTAACTATTGACCAACATTGGAAAATGATATCATATCCAAGGTCATAATCATGAGTTGAGCTACATTTAGTCCTTCAAGTGAGTGAAATAAGAGTTAGGACTCGGAAAAGTACAAGCAATACTTGATGAGTTCACTTCCAAAACGCTGGACGCTCCATTCGGAAAAACAAATAACTTCACGATTCAATGTCTCTAAAATGTCTCAAATCCAGTCTGCAGTAGGGGTTCTCATTTTGGCACCCGTGGGTTTAAGCTACCGATAATCTTTCAAAAAGTACCATAGCTTGCTTTAATTTTCTGTCATCAGTAGGTGTCACTTTTTAAAAAGTGGTTGATATGAACAAGCTTTGAAACAAATCTTTCATTCTGTCGGTACATTTTGTCACAGGTTTTAACGTTTCACCTTGGGTTTTATTTCCTTCATCTCTATCACACATTCTAGGGCCACAGGAGTATTTGCTCCATATGTTGTCATTGTGCTAAGGCTCTGACCCTTGACCTCCTCACTGTTGGTTACCTGTAACATTGGTGATCTAGAAATGCAAGCGTACTCTTTTGAAATTTATTATATGTTCCTCTGAAAATGAGCACCGGCTCAGAGCCTCAGAAATAAACGTTAAGTACAGATGTTTCCGTGTCTTTCAACTTTGTAGACAAGTGGAAACGTTGCTAAATGAGCCCCATGATTTCCACCTTAACTTCCAATAATGCAGAAAAAGGAAACGAGACGGGCCATCACGGCAGCCGAATACCAGAAATGGACGTTGACAAATCTCAGAAGAGACAGACTGATAGTTGCCGGAGGGAGAAGGATCTCGTTTTCAGGGGCGTCGCCTCTCGCCGGTGCTCGTTCTCATGAGTTTATGGTGGAGAATGACTGGAATGTTCCACTTCACTTATCAAAATATGCACGTTGCATCTCCAGGTTTTCTTTACCCAAGGCATCAGCATGCTTCTCTAATCACCCAGAGCCCGTGGCTTCCTTCGGTTTCATCCCTTTTATCAGTTTTCTTTGGCCCCTTCTAGGCTACACCTCGTAAAATCATATCTTTAGACTTTGACTCCAAAAGGGAGAAATTCATAAATCAAATGATGGTACTTTGAAGAAACTCAGTCACTAATTTGAGTCTTTGACGGGAAAAAAATGATAACATCTTTATAAAGTGGATCTTCGAGATCAGCTTATGATTTTGTGTAGCGGTTTGAGCTTCGAGTGGGGGTCCAGTTGATTGACACGCTACGTCGTAAAAAAGAAAAAACATGCAGCAACTGCAGAACCCTGGATTAAAGGGATTATATGTAATATATATATATAATGATAATAATGATAATAATAATTTACTTTTCTGAACAAAGTTTATGATGGAGGCGCATGCTGCACAAGCCACATCCAGCGGGATCAGGCTTTTATCAGGGCACCTCATTTGCTCCACCAGCCACAGTGGACACTATTTCACCAGCTTATTAGATTTTAGAGCAGAACTGGACCTCCAAACGATGGTTGGCTTTCTGCCAAAGTGGCTGGTGGATCAGCAGCATTTGCCTTGTGGCTGACATTGATTTCCTACCATGGTTGTTCGTGCGGCTCTGTGCTGCGAGTGCCAGCGGCATGCCTCTCGCTCCCAGATCGACTCAGACTCCAGGCATTCCACTTCACCACAGCGTCTCAGGTCTTGGGACGTGGCGTCACGCCCCGAAACACTTAGGATATTAACTGTGGGATACTTTAGGACGAAGCTCCGGGACGATAAGGAGGGGATGAGTCATAGTCTGGATGTCTCCACCTCTGAAAATAGAAACAACCTGCGGTCTCCAAATCACAACAACAGCTCCCTGGTTAGTCAAAACCCCCACGTGGGATCAGGAGCCCCGGGACCAAGCCCACTACTGACCCCAAGGAGGCTTTATCAAAGTCACTGAACACGCCAACAAACAAAGAAGTTAATTGCTCACTTCAGAGGAGGATTAGTACATTTTCAACCACAGGATACAAAGGAGAAACGCAACGTCTTACCGCAGGACCATTACAGTAATAATCTACGTCATTTTCAAATAAATGAATCACTGTTTTGTTCCTCTCTCTCTGGTCTCTATAACAGTGATCAACCTCTACCAGGTTAGGAAGCTTTTTCCATCTCGTGTCAGGTAGGTCTTTCCTGGGAGAAACCCTCTGGAGACAGGAAGTGATGCGCTTTATGTCTCAATAGAAGAAGAAGTGGGTAGTTAGCATGAGCAGCGATAGCCACCGTGGCTGAACAGACAAAGAAAAGAGCGCCACCTACAGGAACTCAAACTCCATCAACAGAAAATCCAAGGAGAAAGACGTCACAGTACTGGACACACTGTTTGATTGACAGGTGATCTCTGGGAAGAGCAGTGAGGGACACCACAGTGAGGAACACCACAGTGAGGAACACTATAGTGAGGCTGAGAGACAAAGATGGAGGAGACTAATTAAAAACAACATAATCTCCCCTGGTGTAACTGAACCTTTGTGTTTCTGGTCTTTCTGGTATTCTTGTCACATTGGGACCCAAACTGAGCAAAGGTGGCCGCTTTAAAACCTTTACTCGTCATGTGGGGACCCGGGAGAAGCAAGCCCAGGGAACCAATTCGGGCCCCCGACCCACAGTTTAAGAAACTCTTTACTCTTTAAGAAAGCCTAAAGACTTTGAAGAGACTCTGCCGAGGACAAACTGACCGGTCGTCTTTAAAGATGGCGGCTCGGCGATGATGTAATTCGTCCTGCACATTGTGGCGTGGCTAAGCGCTCCAGATGGTCGTCTGCGACCGGCGGATCGCTGCCGCCTCGACCGGCCCGCACGCCGCCGCCGCACCTCGCCTCATGAATATTCACGACAGAACGCTTGTCCCGGCCTCATTAGAATATTCATACCGCATGAGAATGACGTGCCGACCTCATGACTATTCATGAGGCCCGGCTAATGGTGAAGAAGGAACCGTTTTTCTCCCTCCTCCTCCTCCTCCTCCCCCTCCCCCTCCTCCTCCCGATGAACACCTCACATAATGAGAGCCTTATTCATGTGTACAGTGAGCAAGCTGCCATTTCTGTTGCCTGATTAAGCCTCTGATGCTCCCCCCCTGTTTCTAGGTCAGGAGGAGGCATACCAGAGGCACTGGAGCATCAAGACCGAGGCTGGTGACTCGGCTAAGAAAACACACCGTTACACCGGAGAACACCGCTCAACCGTGACCTGCCCGCGCTCACACCCGCCGCTTCGCCTGCAGATAACTTCCTGCAACAAACAGCAACTTAGAAGGTTTAATAGCTATTTGGTGTGGTTGCAGAGCTGCTACCCACAAAGTTGTCATCGTTGCAACGCAGTAGGAAAGTAGGGCAGCGCGAGGTTGCAAAAGGCACAATGGGAGACAGTTGGCTTTTCTTGGTAACTCCCAATTAGGCATTGTTCTCACTCGAAATGTTTCTTGTAATTGACAGTAATTTAAAGCAAACTAAAAAAAAGCACACCCATTATCTAAATCAGGCCACGAGTCTCTGCAGGCTCACATCAATATTATTTAAGAGCTCTACAATGTTCCCTTGGAGCTCTAACAGCGTGTCCTTGGCAGACATTGCAATGTTGCAGAGTTTCTTCTTCTTCTTCTTCTTCTTCTTCTTCTTCTTCTTCTTCTTCTTCTTCTTCTTCTTCTTCTTCTTCTTCTTCTTCTGGAGATTCAGAAGGTTGTGTCCAGGCAGGTTTGGTCTTGTTTCAAGGGTAAGCTGTCTGGATAAAGGGTTAAAGCTCCGTTTACTTCACCCTCCCCACCCCCCTCTCCAAGGGTGCTGGGTCCCTGTGTTGCTGCTGTCTCTCTGGGGCTCGTACTTATGGGCCACATATATTCTCTCTCATTAGTTCTGCAGATTTGGGGCCCTCGGGGTACTCCTGTGCACATGTGTTGGGAGTGTGGTTCCCACTGTGCTCTGGAGCTCTGATTGAGTCTGTGATTGCCTTGACATTAAGGGGGCTGCAATTCTTGTGTCATGCCAGTTCTGATGAATTGGCGGTGCAAAGGGGATGGGGGTGGGGTTGTGGGGTAGCCGGCGCACACTGAGCTGTTGTTGTCGCCCTGCGGTTCACAGCCAGGCGCTGCTCAGGCCTGGAAGACTGATGGAATGCGGCTCCAGCACCTGCCGGTTGAAGGCGACGCTCCCGATCAGCGCTAATCACAGGGGAGGGCAAGCAAGGGAGTTCACCGGAGAGAGAGGGTGCAGGTTTGATCCCTGCAACAGCCATGTGTTGTGGTCGAAGTGTCCTTGAGCAAGGTACCGAACTACCTGCTCACTTGCTTACAATGAAATGCCAGGAACAAGAGTAGAGTCTCAAGGTGTCTGATGAAATGTCACCCATGTAACCCAGGTCCACCACCCCAACCTCCACAAACGTTGCTTTCCATTTCAATGCCAAACTGTTTCTAGTCGTAATTCACAAGACCAGGCTGAGGACTTTTATTTTTCTGCACCTGGTTTAGATTGACATGTGCAGGTTTCTACTCTGCGCATGAACAATAAAATGCCTTTCGTCCACGTGCAGGTGAAGACAGCCTTGGCCACCTCACCTACCTTGTATTACGGGTCAGCAGCGAGCCGCCCAGCTATTTTGAGGTCAAGGCCTCCCAGTTCGCTAATCTCCCGGTATGAGTGACTTCATCAGTTAAGAAGCCAGTTGCCAAAAGATTGTACAACGCGTATGATGAAGAGGCTTAGATGAATTTGTGCAGGAGTACAAAACGCCATTATCGTCTTAAAGTGGATTTTGCGTTGAATTGTCTCCCCTCGCAGCCACACACTTAGCGGCTTAGCGGCTGAATAGCTTGCGGGACAGCGCTGGTATATGCTTAAGCTTGCCTCAAAGTCCCGTACTGTAAGAAAAGAACTGAAAGATTAAACGGGCACGGTCGCTTTCCCAAGAATCGCAGGAGTCATGATGACAAAATCACAAGCTGGCTGGCGGCCCGCTCGCCATTTAAAAATAGTAATTGTAGCAGGAGATGGATGTGTAAAGGGAAGACACAAACGTTTTTTTTTGCCGATGAGTCCATCCTGCCGCTGCCAAATATTTAACCAGCTTTCAGCAGGTACATGCTTTTGCCTTTTACCTGCCGCCGTGCTGATGTGCCAGCCCCGTTGGACAGGCGCTGTGTTGTTTTTGGTTGATGAGCAGTCTTTTAAGAGGCTGCTGCCAAAACCTGTAGCCTCGGGGAGACTGTTTCCTCTGTTTCCTCTGTTTCCTCTGACTAGCTGCCATTGATGTACCAGACTTTACAGATGAAGACATGTTTAATGACAGTTTAATAGCTTCATGAGTGGAAGTAAGTTATGTTAGCTGGCTGGTAGGAGCGCCAGCGAAAACGCCTGCGAGTGCAGATATGCGTCGAGCCACGGCGGTCTTAATTAAACGGAGTGTGTGTGGCGAGGCCGTCGATGTATTTGTGTAACGAATCAGTCAGAATCATCGCCAAAAACGGGCTGAGCCAACACCCAGTGTACTAATTTAACCTCTCTTGTTTCAGGGCATTTTTGATTGCTGACTGACCTGGTAATAGCACGTGCTAACATGTGTGAAAATAAAGAAAGCCACACACACACACACACACACACACACCATTCTCCAGGAGAGATGGCAACGATTCAAGAAGGCAGCTATTAAGGGAGCTTACTCCATTCTGTTCCAGTTCACGATTCATGACTGAATGCGAAGCCCGGCTCAATGAATGACATCACTCGCAGCTTGTGTTCATACAGATCTTGCGGGGACCCCGAGATCTCATTTGAGGGAACTTGAACAAATATTGGCAAGGGCCCTCGGAGACGAAGGATGGCTCTTTAACGCTGAGTATGAATGTTCCCTTCCCTCCCCCTCACACACACACACACACACACACACACACACATGATTTTGATGGATAAACCATTTAGCTGCAATCACCATCACGGCCTAATACGCTGCTCTAATGTATGGTAATATATGGCGGGGGAGTGTATTTATGTTAAAGGGGCCTGATAAGGATCATGTGGCATGTTTCTGGTGTGTGTTGGGAAACACAATTGAGAGATTTGTTGCGGGGCTCCGGGGGCCCCAGCGGCCCCCCATGGGGCCTTGAACAGAGAGGCTGTGGTCTGGGCTGAAGGGGCTAAACACACTAAGCCACTGTCTCCGCTGTCTCGGGCCTCGGTCCATCACTCACAGCCAAACACTGTCCACCGGGACGACGATGAAGATGATGAACAGCATTTATTCACATGTGATGAAGATGAAGGGCGATTGAGACGATGACAGTCTGTAACTGATGGACAATTTTTGCGCTGATATTGAACATCTTGACATCTTGACTGACAGTGTTTCCTCCAGAGGTGTACTCCTGGCAGGGTGGAAAAAGCATTTAGACCATCATGAGACTCGATGGACGCTCCCACATAGAAGTAAAGCACGTTACAGGCTGCTGTTGAAGGTTATGAGTCATCGCAAAACCTTCGCTTACAAAAGACCTGTTGTGTTTGAGGACTGACGACATACTGATCATTTAATGGCACCAACATTTTTCCAGAATGGATTTCTAATATTTTAGAAAGCTCCTCTGTCACGATGTGGCTTTTGTTGGACTTCGTTTCATGTGAAAAAGTGACCCAAACTTTTACAAAATGATGGATAAAGCGATGTTAAAATAAATAAAAGGATATTCACCTTCAAGGACACTTTCACAGACTGGGTTCTATGTTTTCACTTTAATAATGAACCTCAGCTGAGGAGTTTTTCCTCAATGTGCATGCAGCGTTGTGGAAAAGAGGTGGTTTTGCTTCAGTAACGTTTGAAAAGCAAGGAAATGCCAAAACCCTGTCGAGTAAAAACAGCCGTCTGCGTTTTCGTTCCTGACAAAGGAGACACGGTTTCTCGACCTCGAGTGCAAACACTTTGGACGAGATGTCGTGTTCAGGAAATAAATCACCATCAGAGGTGACTCTCCCAATCATATTGTCGGAGCGGGCCTCTCTTCCGCAGCCTTCTAATCAGGCCTGGGACCAGCGACAGAAACCAGCTGCACCGCCGATATGAAAGGCAGCGTTTCATGAGAAAACAGGTGAGACGCCTCGCTCCTGTCTTTGATGATTGCGACGGACCAAACAAAAATACAAATGGCTGTAGAAGTTTTTCCCCGTGACACAGAGGAAATACGACTGAGCGGGCGGCGGTAATTGCAGTATTTCGCCGGCCGGCCCGAGAAACAGCGCCGTCACCTTTGAAAGGGGCGAGCGTTTTGTTTTCATGTACAGTAGCCGGGACTTTTCAGCATGTTGGAACATTCCCATATCTCGGAATAAGTAGAACAAGATGTCCTCGGGGGTGATAGTCAGTAAAAAAAAAAAGGGAATGGTTTGCAGGGAGGAGGGGCGGCGTGGGCACGGTGCGAGATTGAGTTGGAAAGGCGAGGGAGAGAATTGGACTGGCAGTGGGCTGGGTTCCTAATGCACACAGCGAAGGCCAAAGTTTAGACCCGCTCTGTGCCGGGAATACCAAGCGACCGGCTCTCCGCTCGGGGGGGGACAATGGGCCGATGGGCGTGCTACGGCAGCTTAATTTTCAAAGACCGCGAGGCGAGCGCTGCCCATCTCTTTCAGCGCCGAGCAACAGGCCCGAACGGCATAAAGAGACATTGTGAACATGGCAGAAACTGATCCATCGATGTTTTCCCTGAAATCTCCCCGGGATCTGAAGCATAAGTCACTCTTACAATGCGGCGGCGCTGCCCAGAGTGGGAATCTCGAGGGAGAGCCGCAGTTAAACCCCGCGATCACTGTCTGGACCGTCTGCAGCATCTCGCCGACCTTTTTAAAGCCCGGCTGAACTGAAGCAGGGTGGGAAATACAGCTAGCCACCAGCTGGATGCTGGTGAATTTCAGCTGGTAAGTTAGTGAACTCTACCAGCTGCTTGGCAGGTAACCAACCATCACTTAGAGGGCCTTTTCTACTCTAAACATCTAGTTAATTGTGAAAGAGAGAGGTGGCTGGCGGACGACAAACAAATGACATCTCAGCTTTCAAAATGTCCCTCCAGGATTGTTTCTGTCAAACTCTGACAGTTTGTTGGACCCCAAAGTGTTAAATCAGTATTTCCTTTGCAACCCTTGGTACTGCAGGTGACGGTGCACAGACTGGACTGATCACTAACCGACTCCTGCACTCGGCCTCTTCCCCGCAGGTCAAACATCCATCGCTGCTGTCACCGTCCTCATCCCTCACGCTGCAGGTTGGGTGTTTGCTCGCTAACCGAGCGGCGAGCGGCAGCGTGTGGGAGTTTCTTAGCAAGTTTCGACAGCTCGTCCTGACAGCGGCGCTGAAGGCGGCCCCGGCTCCACGTGTCCCATGATTAATCTGCTGGTCATTAGGCTCCGCACAGCGCCGCTGAAACCCGATCCCTTTCACCGCTCGCTGTTTTGTTTCTCGGCCCCGGCGCTGAATTAGCCCCGAGAATACATTAGCATACTAAATGCCGGTGCCGGGGTCTCCAACCTCTCGCTCTCTTTCTCAGGAAGTCAACTCTCAGAGCGTCGACCAGTTCTGCTGACAGGACGGCGGACAGTGGCTTCATTTCTAGAGAAAAAGGAAGTGTGGGCTTTCTGAAATGTGACCCAGCAGGAACAACAGGCATCATGGGAGATAGATCTGTGTTAGATTATTGATCTTTGCAATCAGACCCTTAAAACGCTATATTACATAACAGGGCTCAATACATATTTTTTTGCTGAATGAAAAAAATGGAGAAACGTTCATCTGATGTAAAACGTCCTGTAAAGGTAAACTAGTTCCTGTTTGGTCACAAATAAGAGTCTGCAGTAGCTTTTATTCTGAAAGATGAATCCCACGTAAGAGAGCACCGGGCTGCTTTTAGGTTCACGGTGAAGAAAGTAAATGACAACAAATAATAAAAAAAAAAAAATCCATGATTTGTATGGCGCTGGCCATAAAGGGGTTCATTACCATGACAAGCGCAGCGCTACCAAAAGCCATTTTGCTGCTTTGTTTCAGCTAAGCAGCTGTCATTTACCAACAGCATGCAGTTTGCATTCTTCTATGCTAATTTTTCGGGGGACAATTTTTCCAACAATAAAACTCGGGCATCGAACAGAAAGCCTTTCATGGCACAGACCCCAGGGTGCCCTAAGCTGTGCCAAGTCAAACAATGGCTTATTGCTCTGAGCAAGCACATCTCATCCCTTCAAAAAAGCAAGTTCACAGCACACTGCTCCCCCCCCCACTCCCCCTCCCCCGCCCAGCCTCCTCACACACACACACACACACACACACACACAGAACCTGGCCCCCAAGGCCGTCTGCCGATTAATCAAGATATGAATCAATATCGACTGCATGGAAATCAATTTTTTAAACCTTTACATATTAAAGACTGTAAGCACAACGAGCTGCCACATATCTCGTTTTTCAATTTCTGGATCGATAAACTGGGTTGGATGAGGGGGCGTGACCTTTTACATCGTCACCGAACGTCATGTTAACAGTTCTTCAGGGATTTTGAAAGAAAGTGCCATTAATTTGAACACAATTACACCTACTCTTATAAAATGATTGGTGGCAGAAAACAGAAAGTTAGTCATGCTACACATTCATTTTGGGAGAAAAATCAATCCATCATTCAGTATCTGTAAAATATAGATCCAGTCTGTATCAGTTTATCAGTTCGTCCCTGACTCAAATGGTGGGTATTTTATTTTGGAGTGAAACTACTCAAATATAGGTCACCCTGGGAGGAAGCTGCCACTCAGCCGGTGTAATCTGGGTCAAACACAGAAACCAACATCATCTCCATCACTACTACACCATTAGATCATGATGCAACATTTAGTTACTGCTGCAACAGCTTTTTCTTTTCTTCTTGCACCTATAACAGCTCGTTACAACGCCTCGACAAATTAATTGATTTTTTACTGATATCCATTTCGGAAAACAAGTTTAATTGATTGATATTTATAAAAACACAATGATGCAATTTCATATGAAAGGTTCAAGATAGTGAAGAACTTCTATGATAAAAGACGGAGTTGGTGTCTTTTTGTTCATATGGAGGAGATTTCACTTCACTAAAGGCCGATACCGATACTGATAGTTGGCCGGTATTTTGTGCTGATATTCAATATCTTGAATTTAACCATTTTCATGCCAAAAAAAATTACAAGTATTCAGTTTTTACTTCATAAATTCATTCTTGTCAGGGTGGAAAAACTCTCCACCACATCTCTTCAATGGTCGGGAAACTCTGGGATACGTTAAACCTTTAAATAAAGAAATAAAATGTGAAAATAAAATTGTACGTCAGGTTTTCCAGGCTGGTTTTCTGTATCTGTGGTCTTGTGAGAGGTGGCCTGCCCGGCCGATATCTGATATATCGGTGTAACCCTGATACTAAATATGGACTCTAATCTAGGGTGGAAAATGGAGTCGGCTTCCTCTCTATTGATCATCTACACACAGCCGTTAAAAATGAACTGAATCCTCTATGTGTGCATGCAAGTGTGCGTGCACGTGTGTGTGCATGTGTGTGTGTGGCTAGATAGGGTTATGTTTGACTTCATTGTATTACTTGAATTATAACACTCCATAGCCCCGGGCCGCGGCTCTCCCTGGACGGGCAAAGTCAACTCAAATTGGGTTATCGGAGACCTCGGGCTGAGCAGCCGGGCCACCAGGAATCCAAAATAAAGCAGCGGCCCTCCTCCCCAAAAATAGACTACCATCGGCAGCCAGAAACCAGGTTACACTAAGAACAAACTTCCCAAGGATTTTCAGTGAACTCTGCACCGCGTACGTCCTCGACCGGCCATGCATCCTGACCTGAAGGATCCTGCCAGTCAGAACAGGCAGATTAGGGCTGGGCTTAATGTGATTTCCAACCTAGCGGGGCCAAACAAAAGAGAGTGGACGTGACTTTAGAGGTCACTTGCCTGACCCCCCGAGGGCAAAATCAATGGCATTATTATTACCGGGGACAAGGAGATTACATTCAATCAGCCGAGATTTGTGAGGATGTGAAAGTAAAAGTGCCCCGACGACAAATCCGCCTTTTTACTCCGTCACTGACACACGGACAATGAAGTCGCCATCAATGGGGTGGAAAAAAAAATCCACAATGCTTATCGGCCAGTGTACCTTGTAATTTCGGAGCAAGGCCCCAGGGAAGGCCAATCAGGATGGACTGAATGGGGATAGGGAGATGGTTCACCAATACTGTTTGACGCTGGGCTCTGACCCTTCAGCTCCTGTGGATGATCTTATTCTACTGTTGGACTCCTTCTAGGTCACTGTAGAAAAAAAAAAGAGCATCAAAACTAAAATGCACTGCAAATGTAAATAGTTCCACAATTCAGAAAAAAACGAATGAACATGAAATTGGGAATCCGAGGTTTCAGTGAACTGTCACTGCCTGCGGTGCAGATTCACTCACTCTCTTTCACAGGATAACGAAGCATGACTAGCATGCAGTATGGATCATATCACATGTGTGAGAGTGGGGGTAGGTGCCTGTGTGTGTGTGTGTTGAGGGGGGGGGGTTGCTTTAAGTGAAACAGGGGCTTATATCCACGGGCTTGTCCAAACATCTTGTCCACCCCTATTCTGACAGCGGGATTAGAAGCACCTGCCATCGAGACAAAGACGGGCCTCAAGCCAGATGAATGAAGTGCTACTACCAGGAGCTCCACCCCTTCCTCGTTGCTACAAACTCTTGTTGTTCCACTTTCTGGGCTAAAGCCTCGGCGGAGAGAGTAGACGTAATGGGTTAATTCAGCTCTGAACGGCGATAATGAGAAGCAGAAATAAGGATTTTTGTTTGTGCCGGTGGGGGAAAAGAAGCGCCGGAGCGTTTTGAGATGCAAGTTAAAAGACAACACGGTGCTGAAACGACATCATGAGGGGAAGTTCAGCCTTGAGGAAGGAGTGCACACCATATACAACAGTCAACCACAGTGACATCATCAGTCAGACCTATTTCTTCTTATTACTAGTACAACTTTTTATATACTACTTACTTTTTTGTACACTACTTCTAAAAGGGGCTTGTTCCCTAAACTTCTACTTTATTTTTTTTTTTTGTGTTATGTTATGTGTTATGTGAGCAACCCACCAGGTCGATTTCCTCGTATGTGAAAACTTACTTGGCCAGTAAAAGTGACGATGGAGAGGCCATGATGGTAAACACCATTCCCAGGTTCACATTTTTATCTTTCAGCGAGGATAACGTCCTTTGCTTGGGAACCCCGTGCCCCTGAACATGGGGTTGGTGGAGGGAGGGAGGAAAGAGGAGGGGGGAGGATAAGGGGGGAGACGTGCAGGGTGACAGCGCCCTCGGGGATCTCTCTCCCCAGCGCAGTATGGTGCATGTCCCCGGGGGTCGGCCGGGCAGCGATGCTCGCCACGGGCCCCGGCCACGTCAAGTCAATCTGCGTCAGTCTCAGCCGCTACAGCAGGAAGGAAGCGGCGGCGGCGGCTGGAGCGAGCCAATCAGGTGCAATGCTGCATGTCCAGTATGCAACACTGAGCTGAACCATTGAAATCAGAAGAGTTTAAAGGGGTGGTGAGTGAGAAATTCACCGCCCCATAGTACAAAATGACCAGAACACATCGGTGACATCAGGAAGAGTACTTGTTACCTTGGTAACAACTAATAAGGATCCAAATAAAGAGATTTCTGGCTTTCAAAACTCACTTTCCGTCCCGTACTCTGTTATAGCTGTGGCGGTCCTCAGTGGCAGCGTGGGGTAACTGCAAGTTTGAAGGACTTCACTACCCAAAAATTAGCTTTCTTCCTTCTTTTCTTCCTCGCTGGTGAGGATGGAGATGGTGAAGAAGAAAATTATTTTGCAGCAGATTCAGCCATTAGTAGTTTTGCCTTTTTGTCCTTAGGTTTTATTATTTGTCACTTCCTGTACCTGGAGATTTCCCGCCAGTGACTAGACCCAAAGCCAGAATTTCATTTGGGCAAACAGGGTGAATTTACTGTCTGGATGGGTCTGGATGGGACGTTCTTCTCTGTTTTAGCGCCAATTTGCGATTCAGGCTGATAAGTTTGGTGTTTATTTACATCAAAATCTTGCCTAGTGAAGTTTTAAATTGCTAGATTGCCAAAATGACAGGCGATCGGTAGTAAGGAGTCAACTTCACAGTGCTCTGACAATAGACGAGGGCCGCTAAGTAAAGAAATAAGAGCCAGGGACAGAAGGTTGCGGTCGGCCGCCAGACTATCAGGTTACCATGAAAACTGAGTCTACTGTAAAAAAAAGTATTTTGAAACAAACTGGCGGGAAAAAAAAGGTGTCGTCCTTGACAAACGCTGCATGTTGTGCCAAGACGTATTACCCGATGTGGACCGGCGGGACCCAGTTCAAACACCCCCCCGCTGGAGGTAGGAGAAGGTCTCTCCTCGGTTTCACCCAACTGTCAAACATGAGCGCTCCCCACCGTGACGTATTTGGAACAGTCCTCTTTTTTCTTTTCGATCCTTGCATTATCCCTGGGTGGTTTTCATACCGCTCGCCTTCCCCTCCTCCTCCTCCCTCCTCCAACTCCCCTCCCTGTGTTTTTGCCTTTCTGGTCCAGTTCCCATTTCTAAGCCCTGGGGTGTTGACAGCAGCATATTTGATCATTGGGGTTCACATGCGTGCCCAGACTCCTGTTTTCTTCGTGACAGAAGCCCTACTTCAGCGTCTCTGTTGTCTCACGTACAGGTGACTGACTGTCCATTAAAGGAGTGTTTACCGCAGGACATCCAAGGTGCTTTTGATCCCAACTGCGATTGATTTTTGTACACGGCGGAGCGCAAACAAGGCTTTGAATGGCCCTCCTTTCATCCCTGTGCATTAGGGTTGACAGGGTTAATCTCCCTCTAAGTGGGTGAGTTAAGCAATAGCTCGTCAAAATTGAAGGGAAGGGATCCAGTTCACCACCGACAGAACATACGGCACGATATGCAATTTCCCCCTGAAGTACGTATGTTGCCAAACACTTACCAGATCAAATGTGAGGCATTCATTTCTAAATTGGTATATATCCATTAAATATAGAGGATCCAGTTTGTAAAAGTGTTATCATTTTAAGTTTAAGTTACCTGCTATCCTTTAGGTGTCACTTCTTTCAATTGACAGACATCTCATTTGGGTTAAAATTTAGCTTAGAGGTTGTCCAGGTTACAACAATTGTCATATATGGAGTTTTTCCAATGCACAAGTACGATTTTGTACCCAAACTGGACCATTTCCATTTCGATCGGAATACGTAGCACATTTGGTCCTGTTTGTGTCGGACAGGATCATGTCTCTGAAGGTGGGCCAGTACCAAATATGTTTGGGTTCCTTACTGGCACATTTCTAGGGTACCTGTATGAAACTGTACACAAACCATAATGAAAAACACAATGCACAGTGTCAGTTTGGGGATAGAATCATGGAGGATGATATTTCTCAAGCTTAAAATCTCAAAATCAAATTTTCATCTTGTTTTCATGAGTTAGCTCAAACTCGTCCATCGTGCTTTGTTAGTTCAACTGTACTGAAAGCAAAGAGACATCTAACGAAGCTTGTTTTTCCTGAGATATTGTGATACTGGTATGGACGCTGCAGGTATGAAATGTGATGCTGCGTGACGAATGCACTGTTGGGGTAAGTTCTGGTGGTCTCTGCGTAAAGGAGGCTCCCACCTATAACCCACATCGCAGAGAAAACAAAAGTGTGAAACGAAACCCTTTTCTAAACGAAACCCAGGCGTTGATGAGGTGAGATAACTAATCAGCAGAGTATTGACACTGTTAATGCTTCCCTCAGTCAGAGACTCGAGGTTTGAACCAGAGCTGAAAACTAATTTTTTTTCATCCACGGTCGGATTCAGAAATTCACCAGCTGTTTTTGCAATTTTACCACATAAATATGATTTTTAGAATGGACGAGACCCTCCAGATGATGGTTGGTTACTTGCCAAAGTGGTTGGTAGAGTGCACACATGTAGGGTGGAAATCCAAAATGCAATACATCCATTTTGGAAAAAACTTGCCACCAGAATTCAAAAAGTAAGTAAGTAAAAAAGTAAGTTAAAAATAAAGTATTTCCAAAACACAGATGCTTCAATCCTCAAAAAAGTAACTATTTAGTATGCAAAGGTCTTCAGATGACTAGTAACCCGTAATGCAATTTACTTTGAAGCCAGCAATTATTTTGTGAGAAATGGCATCAATTTGTTTGACTGGTGGATTCTCATTTTGGAATAAAACTCTTCAGCAACACCATCCACAGCCACGATTGGCCAGAAAGTGGTTGGCGGCTAGTAATAATTTGACACCATGTTTAAGAGCACAAGTTGGAATACTTCTCTAACCTTTACCAATATCAGCAAAACAGATCAAGAAATATCAAGAACCATCCCGTCTAATCTTGATGTATTGGTGGAACATCCAGTTTAACAGATTAGTTATTGCTGTATATATTAAATCTTTCAAAAACAGAGTTAAGTGACAAACCTTGAGCAAGACACTACACCCCTTCCTGCTGATTGTAGGTCAGCTGAATGCCTAAAAGAAGCTATGGCACTAGGGAAACTCTTACATATCGAGGAATAAGGCTGATTTGACTCCTTATTGGCGATTAGAGAGAAAATATGGCAGATCTCGCCACTCGTATCAAGATAATGTCACTTAATTAATAACAGGTTTCCTTCACATTTCTTTTAAAAAAAGAAGAAATTTCAGAGTCAACACCACATTAAATGACTTGTTAGGGTGGGTGCGTTTGTTTTGCGGTGTGATTGTCATGGGAGAACATAAGCCCCTCGCTGTGGAAACAAAGGGTCAGCCCTCATCTGCCCGGCCCTTTCAAATTACCCCACCCACTCTTCTTTTTTTAGTACTTACTGATCCAAAAACCCATTCTGTTGAGTGATTGTAGTTAACCACAACACAGCCCGGCACTTTGTTGTGCTGGTTTGTAAGGGGAAGGGTTGAGCCCCCTTCAGAGTGGAGGCCTTGAACTCTGCAGCGCTCCCGCCGACTCCCTGGTCCTCGTTAACCTCAAATCAAATCACTGCCAACCTGAGAGAGAGCGAGAGAGAGAGCACAATGGAGAAAGAGAGTATTTTCAAAAGTCAAAATGATAATACTTTTATTGATTGATATCAACGTGCACCATTTTGCTTGATTCAGAGAAAAAAGGAAGCACAATTTATGTCCTTCCCATCATAGATTGGGAAAACCCAATCTGGAATTCCTTTTCCTGAGTAGTGTAACAATTACTATTTCAATTTCAGTAATACCATTAGTTACCAATCAGAGAAATACATTGTTATAACGTTACTTTTGTTATCACCCCTTCATATGTCATAAGTGACATATATCCCTGCGCTAGCTAGCTAGCTGGGATTAAAGATGGAGATGTTTATAGTCAGTGTCTGGAAGTAATCTATTACTTTGATTTTGTCAATTATTATTACTTTTGAAATGAGTCGGGGAGACGGTTGTTAAAACTGCTATGTGTAGCATTTTGTGTTTCTCAGAATTAAGACTACATTTCCCATAACCCCCCTTGCTTCCTGTCACATAGAGTGTTACTACTAACCCCCTCCCCCTCCCTGGTGTCGCTCTGTATGTTTTGAAGAGCAAAAAGAAGAACGAGAGCCAATAACAGCCAATATGCACTCAGACCAGGTAAGCTAACGTGAAGTTGAAACTCTGCAGTTAGAGTAGCAGAGTAGAGGCCGGTAGAGGGTGATAGAGGCTGATAGGCTTCTAGTGTGGTCTCGTTTGTTTACGGTAATTATACTAATGTCTCAAAAGTAGTGTGTTGATGATTGTTTAATGTTAAAATGCTACATGTTGCACCTTTAAGTAATGCGTCTATGTTATGCCTGAGTGTGACAGGATGTATGGGCGTGGTGTGGGCTAAACAATACATGAGTGGGAAAACACCTCCACCCCCCGGTGAGCAAGACGACATACATAGTACATATAAGAGTTTCAATGTTAAATGAGATGTGCACCATTTGGAAAAGTGACTCCTCCTTTTTAAAATGTTTGATGGAACAAAATCAAAACAAATTCTGCCACTATTTAAAGAATGGCACTTCATTTATGTACTTTGTTGACAGAATGACTTTCACCACCAACTGGATCCACTATATTTTAGACGTATTGAATGATGAAGCAATTTTTTTTTTCTCCTATAAACCAAATCAACCAAACAGAGAAAATCACACCATAAAAAAACCCCAAAGCTGTTCTGTCCAAAGTACGTGGCTATCAGCAGCCACAGCTCAAAGAGCATTGTCTGTGCAGATTGGGAGCCAGTGGGTGTACATAATTTATGGATAATTTAAGCTTTTTAAAGTCCTTCTAAGCATGCAGAGGGACCTTACCAGCCCCTCTTTAGAGCGTCCTTCACAAACATTATTAATCAGGTCCCCATTCTCACAGCCCCTAGCTCTGGCTGCAGACAATGGGCTAAATGAATCCCAGCACACTGGGCTTGGGAATGGGTCCACTACACATACAGTATTCATCAATCATAGTCTGCATCTATTGTCAGGATGCTAGGACTCCCGACACCCTTGCACTCCTCTACTATTTCTTGCTTTTAACGGCGGCGATCTGGGAATGTGAGCTCGTTCTACTGTAGACTAAGAGCAGGAGAATCAGCTGAATGAACCAAAGTGGAAATGGGTGAAAATGTACGACTGTATCCTGGGAGAGAAGGTTGTTCCCGTCAAGAAAACATCCATGTGAAGACTTTTATTCCATGCAATGAAATGGACAGTTGAAAAAAGTGGCACCTACTCTTAGAAAATGATCAATAGTGCAAAAGTAAAACAAATGATGGTATTTTTTTAATGATGTAACTTGAGAAAATGATGACACTTTTTACAGACTGGCATTGAATGATGAACTTCAGGTGCAGAAGAACTGTGTCTAAAATGGATATCTGTTGCATTGTGGGATACGGCTCTTCAGATGTAAGGAGGCCAGGCGGCTGCGGAGGACCGATTTAGACGTGTCCTTGGAGGTCAGTCGACAGGGGGACGGGTGGAGCGACCGGTGGCAGGTAACTCATTCAAGCTGGTAATGAAATGAAGGTAGCCTCTGGGCCTGGAGGCACCGACAGCGCTGCCAACAGTCGCGGTGTCACCGTGGATAATTTCACCTCGTCCTGCCAACTCTCCGTCTGACATCATTACATATCGGACCGAGGTTAGCCGATGACACTACTCCACTTATGGATTAGCTTAGAGTAAGAGTGCGATTCAAAAGGCTTTTGTGGTCGTGCTTGGGTCATGGAAATGACACTGGCAAGGATAGGGGATCGATTCCCAGGAGGGCCTCCCATACTAGAGGAATGTTGCAGAAGATCGTCCAACAAATGGCATGTGTAGATTTTAGTTATTGTATCATCAGAGACCAAAGTTTAGAAATTCTACGTTGAATGGGAAGATTTTTACTGTCTCATAGCATAAAATGACCATAAATAGATCTAGGGGGCTGATAGGGTTACTGGTCAATACCAATGCCTCAACAATTTCTTGGCCAAAGACTTCTGGCTTCCAAAACTCCCCCACTCTTTGGCATTTCAACTTCTATCGATGTTTTTGCGATTCCTACCGGTCCGACGGAGGTCATAGACAACTTAATACCCGTTTACCCAAAAGCTGAACCGAACTCAGACCGTCTCGGGAGGTGGTCTGAGTTCTCATCGCTTCAAGTCTGCTTTGCGGTTTCGCCTTTGACGTGGACACAAAGCGCTCCCCGGTGCGTTTGTCAATACAAATCGCTTCTCCCATTACCTTGTTGTTGCCCCACGGCTTACCACACACTGAAAAATAAACCAACGCAGGAAAAAACATGGCCGGACGAGGGGTTGTGTGGACGGAGGAGGAGAGGAACAGGGGACCACATGAAAGCACAGTTACAGACAACACATAAAAAACACAAAGATCTTCCTTCGGTTCGCCATGAAAACGAAGGCGAGAGGGTTCACTAGGACCCCTCTGGAAGAAACTGAGACAAAGCGGAGAGCTGGTGGGCAGTCAGGCGATGTTTATGATGAGCTTGATGCCGTACAAAGGAACAAGTGTGAATGGGAAGTGGACTGAGACCCCAAGTGAACCAGAAAGAGGTTGCTCTTTCAAGGCTTGGGTTAGAAAGACTGTCCTGTAACTGAAAGGTCACCAGTTCAACCCCCTTAACAGCCAATGTGTCCTTAAGCACGACGCTGAAACCCCCCCCCTACCTGTTGACTCAGTGGATAAGAGCGCCGACTGAAACCCAGATGTCACCCCAGTGTACCGAAGCAACTCCTTCACCCCCACCCTGGCTGTAACCTGGTGTGCTCCCACATCTGAAGCCGCCATGATTGCCATCCCCTATTTCAGCGCGATTCTTTTGATGAGGAAGAGCACCTTTTCTTTTCCTCAACTCAAGGGCAACGCTCGTCTCTCTGGGAACACCGAAGAGACCGAGCGATCCCAGAGGACGAGTCAGATCAAACTCCAGTATTATCATAAGACAGAATTTTTTTTTGGAGAACTTTTCTTTTTTTGTTGTTGTTGAGAGAAGTGCATTATTATTGATGTACATGCTTTGAAACATCAAAGCTGTTTGATCCACGCCGAAAATAAAGTGATGCCTCCGATTCTTTTATGGCATCACTCATTAGGGAACTTGCATCCAAAAGGGTACGGCTTTGTACGGGGGAAGCGTTTTAAGTTTAAGACGGGTTTACAATAGCTTACCGCGAGCACGGCGAGATTACAGACCCGGGAAGTGAATGAAAGACTGTGCAGAGTGCAGCGTGTACATCTCCAGATGAGAGAAAGACTTTCCGAACTTGAATAACCCCCCCCGCTCGCCGCCGCCGCCTCGTCTTTTCCTTTTTTACGTTCTCCTTTTAAATCCCAAAGTAAGTTTTTTTGCAGCGGCGTGCTCGGCTGTGTGACAGGTGAAATATTTATCCAGTGTGAGACGGGGGGGAAGCAGTCAAAGACGGCCCTATCTTGTTTGAGTCCCCACGGAGACAAAGGCTATTGAAGGGCTGACAAGCTTGTGCATGGAAGGGCCCAGCATGGCTCGGAAAGTGGTTGTAAGCGATTGAAAGTGAGACAAACGGGAAGAAAAGAAGGGTGTATCTCGGGGCGACTATAGGCTATACGACGCTGTAATCTGGGGTCCTTTTAAAAGCCATCTCTCCCCATCAAGACGTGGGGGTTTCTCTCACGCCGAGGCCGAGAGCCCGGAGACGAAAACCTTTCAGAACCGCTTGACTTCTGCCACGGTGGCTGGCCCCAACTATCTGATAGCCTTTCTCCTTTTACACGGTGGCCCTTTATCGCCAGGCTGAATGGAGACAAAGTGCCCTTACCTGACCCGACCTGAACCTGCCTCCAGTTGCATTCACAGGGCTGTCGGCCGCCGGTTTCACCTCGACACGTTGAGGTAGAAAATAAAATGAAAACAAATCTTTTTAAATACAATATCTGCAAGATAGTTTTTTGTTTTTTTATTGAGTCTCCATCTTTGTCTCTCAGCCTCACTGTGGTGTTCTTCACTGTGGTGTTCTTCACTGTGGTGTTCCTCACTGTGGTGTTCCTCACTGTGGTGTTCCTCACTGTGGTGTTCCTCACTGCTCTTCCCAGAGATCACCTGTCAATCAAACAGTGGGCTCATGTTCTTCTTCTGTTGAAACCTAAAACGCATCACTTCCTGTCTCCAGAGGGTTTTTCCCGGTAAAGACCTACCTGACACCGTGTGTTTAGAGCAGCAGATGGACAGTGATGAAAATTTAGACTTAGACTCTTATAGACTGAATCCTCTTTATTTTGTAGATCTTGAATGATGAACTAGATAATAGCGATCATTTTTTTTTTTTCCAATTGCAATTGAGTACGGATGCACTCTTGGATTAATGATTAGTGGCCATGCTGAGGGAATGTGAACAGTTTCACATGTTCTTGCTCTGTCTTGTTTGCTGTTTTTATGTGTATTCACGTCCTTTGTTCTCCGTGAAGCACTTTGTGTCAAACCGGCTGAAAGCCCTTTATAAATAAACCTGACTTGACCCATTTCTGGCCCCTGAGGTCTTTATTGGAGGGGCTCTGGTCCGCCGATGGCCGTTGCTTTGGGATAATGAATGATTGGTTATTACCGCCACTTTGCCAATGGAAGTATGTCGCCGTGGAAATGAAAACGAGAAGACAGTGTCCCATTGTTTTCACTGATGCAGGCATTTTATAGCCCTCCCATCCCTCACTGTTCTGAGTTCATAACACACATCACCCTGGATTTGACTCCCATTTCCTCTTTTTAGCAGTTCTCTCTTAAATGATCCATCTATCTGCACAGGAATGTTTTAATTGGTTGCTCGTGATCCAGGAATTAAAGCTTATTCTCCCGATGCAAGCCGCTCTGGATAAATGCGTCAGCTAAATGCCTGAAAATCAAAAACATTAACGGACATTAACCTAATTGACACGGGCTCGTGCCTCTTCTGCAGCAAGCTGGCGAGTTATCTTTGGGTTTCTGTACGAGGGGATTCCTGCCCGATCCTTTCAAGCTGTCGCTTCACATTTTACTAACCGGTTAAAAGAACAATAAAAGTCTTTGAGAGGCAGAGCAACCCTCTGGACGGGCTTGTTAAACACAGCCAGCCGCGGACGCTGGGACACAAGGTAGATGATTATCAGGTCAGATTTGTTTGACCTTGAATTAGCCTTGACATACGCTTGGCCACTTTGCCCAAGGTCCTGGGGAAAAACCTCTTCTCTCCACTGCCGGGGAGGTCGGCGGGTTCAGCGAGGACACGTTTGGGAGATAAAACAAAGCTGGGAAATCAATATATTGACTGTTGGATTACCAAAAAAAAAAAGAGAGAGATGAGAGATTTGTGTGGGTGATTCGCTCCACAAGCCACGACACTTACCCAGGCCCTATTTTGCGGCCCCATCAGCCCATTTTGCAGGAATTGTCATGTATTGTAGACCTGTCATGTATTGCAAAATGATGAAAGATTCGCCACAGTAAAGCCCGGCCAAACCGCGGCGGTTCTGCTCGCTGTGTACAGACACATAACCCATTTCCCCCGAAAACGATGTCAAGATGGGGATGATTAACGAAACATTAACATAACGCTGTGCACATTTTAGTGGCTTCGGGAGTTTATGTCCCACGCCCCACGCTCAGCCTGCACTGACATGTCATAAAGTCACGGATGAGTGAAGAGAGGGGCGAGCGAGTTAGGGAGTGAGTGAGAGAGAGAGGGAAAAACGGAGGAGAGAGAAAAGGAAAAGAGATCAAACGCTACAGAGAAAAGAGAGAAATAATATAAAGGGAGAAAGCAATGAGACTGAAAGACACTGAAATAAAGAGAGAGAGAGAAAGGAAGGTAAAATTAACAGAAAGACAAAGAGAGAGGAAGAGAAAGAGAGATCAAACAATTTAGAGAAAAAAAATAATGTAAGGGAAAATCAGAGAGAAAGAAAGGTATAAATCAAGAGGAAAAAGTGAAATAAAGAGAAAGAATCGCCAAGAGAGAGAGAGAGAAACGTTGTCAGCCTGGATTCGGTTTTCTTCTCACGGGAAACGTCTGGCATATCATCTTCAGTCTGATTATGATACGACCATTTGCAGCAAACACGTCAAGGTTAACCAGAGCTATGCGGAGTCGGTCGGCATTATTGCGACTTTTCTTCTTCTCTCTCCTCTTTTTTTTTTTGTTTGTAATCCGTTTTTTGAAAATTACGGGTGGTTTTTGAAAAATTATCTTGTTATTGCATTTGGAGAGTCAAAACATTTGTAGCGTGGGAATCCTGATGGATACACATACAGGGTTTTAGGGCACAGGGCAATTACTACAAGGGCATCGCGTGTATAGATGCACCTATCTCTGAGAACGCTGAACATTTCGGCAATTATCCAGAGAAACTGTCAAGCATGATGGCTAGGGGTTCGGTAATTCTATAGGACACATGGCTGTCGTGTCATCAAACCTGCCACATTTCAATTAAGGGACTCAATTAGCCTCTTCAACCACTCGGCCACCCTGCCGCACACTGTCTATATACGTCAACAAAATAAAAGCCTTCCCATTCCCAGCCATTCCCAAAGCTGCAATGCAAAACCTTTTGACGCCATATTAAAACAAGGAACCATACAAGACAGTTTTAGGTTGTGAGTATGTTTTTAAACCTTTAAACTCTTATTTAATGACAGGAAATTGAAGTGTGTACACTCATAGTTAAAAAAAATGTTTGCACCTGCAAAAAAACTGTTCAACGATCTAAATTAAAGGCTCAAGGTAGCTCATATCTTCAATAAGATTCAATAGTGAGTTTTACTTTCATGCCAGAAAACATTTTGTTCATTGGCTGTTAAAAAAAAATCTAAATTGACTTATATAGTTTGTCTGAAACATTCATTTGTTGATATGAAGTGAAGACATACCATCCACTTGTTGACTGGAGCGAATCATTGAAGAGAGTCTGGTAAAATAAATAAAACAAACCACAAATTTAAACACATTTTGTGGGCATGTTGGCTCACATTTAAAATACAGTGGTTTTACTCCAGGAAAAGTACTTTGAGTGAGTCTCAGTACTGCCTTGTGTACTTTCCAATGCCTAATAGACAACACAGGTCAGTCGGTGTTACTGTTTGTTCGCTCCATTCATTTGTGTTACAGCATGTTACTGTACTCACGTCTGTGGGAGCAGATGTTCATGTTCGGCGGTGGCGGGGGGGGGGGGGGACACGGCAACAGCCTATTTGTTGCGGTTTCGCAAGAACACGCCACGACACAAGTTCAAATGAATCCAGGGAAGCCAATGGCCTGGAAAAGAGAACAACAATCTTAAGTGTCCCCGAAACTATAATGAACCGTCACATGGTGCTGATTGCCGAGCTTTAATGTGGGCAAACAAGACATGAAAGAGAGCCATAAAGAGCCCAATGAATAGATAGTCTATCTCTCTTATGGGACCCTTGACAAACGAGGGGTTTAGAAGTCTCTCACATCCACAACGGGTTATCATTGTCCCTGAAGGCCTCACCTAATGACGTGTAATGTATAGGTTTCCTCTTCCATGTATGTCAGGCCTGTATGAGCAGCATTCAGCGTTGCATGCTCGCCTATTGTGGCCTCTTCATAGCGTTCTGGTCGGCGCAACGTGGCGACGCGAGGGTTAATCGGCACTAACACACTAATTGGCGAAGACTGTGCTTTTCCCATGACCCCTCTACAACCTGTTATTAGCCGTATTGTTCTGGAAAAGCAGAATTATCATATAGCGCTGTACAAACATTACAAAGAGTGGAAGCTATGACAAAATAAATTGCACAGCAAGCGACGCAACCCGCCGGTGAACTCTGACCGGGTTCCAAGAAGTAAATGGAAACCGTTGGTGCGACTCAGCGCCGAGTAAACATCCCAAAAAAAAAAAATAATAATTGAGGGAGTTTAGTAGCGAGATCACACAGCCGCCATTTACAAACAACTTAGAGCATGAAATTAATTCACATTATGGTACTTTTTCTGTTTTGTTGAAAGGAGATTGGGCAGTTATATATAGACAGTTGGAAAGTATAGAGGGAGGCCGGGAAGGGGAGATCTTAATCCTCAACTATCTCTGGGAAAACAGATTTTCCCTCTTAAAGGTTTTATGTACCATTTTTAATCATCAATATATCAAATTAATAGAGCTACCTTGGTAAAATTACCGTAAACAACTGAGACCATGGTGAAGACGACTGGTAGCCTCTATCTCACACCAGTGGACACAATGTAGAATGAGAGTAGAGGCTGGTAGAGGCTGGTAGAGGCTGGTAGAGGCTGACAGGCTGGTAGAGGCTAACAGGCTGGTAGAGGCTGACAGGCTGGTAGAGGCTAACAGGCTGGTAGAGGCTAACAGGCTGGTAGAAGCTGGTAGAGGCTGACAGGCTGGTAGAGGCTAACAGGCTGGTAGAGGCTGGTAGAGGCTGACAGGCTGGTAGAGGCTGGTAGAAGCTGGTAGAGGCTGACAGGCTGGTAGAGTCTGGTAGAGGCTGACAGGCTGGTAGAGGCTGGTAGAGGCTGGTAGAGGCTGACAGGCTGCTTGTGGTGGTCTGGTTTGTTTACGGTAATCATACTGATGTCTCTAAAAGAATGTGGTGATGAGTTAAAATCCTTTTAAAGGTCCATAACTAAAGTCTTTGGTTGGTGAAATGGTAAAACATTACATTACATGAGTCTCTCCTCTACCAACATCACAGTCTGACAAAGAACATGGAGACTCATTTGGTCTGTGAACAAACTCTCCAGAGTCTCAGATGAACTAAAGCCAGTTAGTCAGGAAGACAATCTGCCTGTCACTTATATGGACAGTCCGTCAGTCAGTCAGTCATGTGGTCAGTGAGACAGTCAGTTATATAGACAGACAGTCAGTCAGTTATATGGACAGACAGGCAGTCAATCAGTTACCCAGTCATGTAGACAGTCAGTCAGTCCATCAGTCATCTGGAGTCAGTCATCAGGAAGACAGACACTCAGTCAGTCAGTCAGTCAGAGATACAGACATCATTGCAGTTCAACTCTGAACCCAGATCAGTCCTGCGTCTCCTCTCTCCTTCTACTGTCTAAATAAAGAATAAAACCTCTAAAGGTGAGCGGCTCTTAAAAAAACCCCCACAATCAAACATCGTCTTGAGGCTCAGGGGCGAGACTGACGCCTCCTTCCTCATGTATCCCACCACCACCCCTCTCCCCCCCGACCCCCCCCCCCCACCCGACCCGTCTTAACCACGGCAACTGAAAAGCATGCATAGCTAACGCCTCCGGGATTGTGTGAAGTCCTTTTGTCTGGCCTGCAGGCTCGGTGAGAGAACTTGATTGCCCGGGACTTTGGCATCATCCCCGATCCACAATCCATTTTTTTTTTTTTTTGTACATGTCTGACACGCAGAACATGAAATGTATTCCACGCCGCGCCAGTTAAAATTCATTTTAAACACTTTACCCCCGGCAAAACAATAGGCACCAGTCACGCCTGTTATCGGCCGATCTATTAGAGACATGGGGGAAGAAAGAATTGGCAGGCAAGCAGCGGTGACAGTTTGGTGAGAGGGCAAAAGGAGGTGGGTGAGGGGGGTGGGTGAGGGGGTGTTGGGGGGGGGCGGCGGCTTGGCGGTCCTGGACAGGCCGGGACAGAATAGATGCACTTAAAAATCACTTCTTTCACCGTTATTCCTTTGCCCTTCATGGGTTGGACAAAAGGATGAAAAAGTCTTGGCGCTGAGCAGCTTTCACTCCCAAGAATTCGTCATTGTGTTTGGAAAATGAGCCAATTTCCATAAGCGATTGAAAGAACAATGTATTAAACAAGCGTGCACGCAGAGCGACAATAAGACAGGAACAAAAGGCTGTCCTGGATTCGTCTCGGGGTGGGCATCCCTCACGGTACAGTACAGACACGTTTGATCTCCCAACTCACAACACGAGAAATCACACAACCTGAGAAAACACGTCTCTCTCTTCGGCTAGACGTTAAAAAGTCAAGATAAATGCTCACAAACTAAAGGCTAACTTGACCCTTGACCCTTCAACTCCTCCAGCAGATGGCCTGAGCAAGCAATGGTACATCAGGATTAAAATCTTCTTCATCAAGTACAGTAAATGTACAAAAAAACATCTTAGTGGCATTGATGGAGAGACCACTTCTATATAATAATATATATAATAACACTGAAATGTGACAAAATTGGAAATGTCACTTTCACAAGTTCAGCATGTGAAATGTTTTCAGTTTTGGTCGTGGTTAAAGGACTACTCTGACTTTCTGGGGGAATCGGCCCGTTGGTCAACTTTCCCTTCATGTGATGAGAGGATCGCCACCAACTCTGGATACTAAAAGGTCTCTGTTTGTAATGCTAGTTAACATTCTCCATGCTAACATGTTAGCATGTGACCAGGACAAAGAAATCTACCAGAGACACTAGAGAGGATTTTAGTGGTTCTTCCTATCAGAACATGGAAAAGGGAAGTTGACCAACGAGACAGTTTCCCCCCCAAAAAAGTCGGTGTCGTCCTTTAAATAAGAAAAAGCCTCCGCTGAGAATGAAAACTCACAGTAGAAAACTTTGAGTAATGATGAAACACAGTAGAAAACTAGAAACTTTTCAGACATCATGCTCCTCATGAAACCAGGCTGGTCTACGGTACGGTGGGATGCTGAGTGTCCAGCAGTGCAGCGGACCAACGTACGATGAGACAGCCAACCTGAGTGGATGTGTGTGAGTCCGTAGAGGATGTGTGTGTGTGTGTGTGTGTGCTAGAGAACCGTGGCAGATGCTACGCTAGCCGCTAGCTCCCCCCCGGTCTCCTCAAGGCTGTCATGGGAGGAAAATCAAGGCCATTTAAGGACAGCGACCACTAACAACCTCCACCAAGAGAACGCTTTGGGGGCTATGCATTGTGGATGACCATGGGAATCACACACACACACACACACACACACACACACATTAATACGTACAAATGCATGCATGCATGTAAGAGTAAGCTTTGTAGGGAGCAGAGGATGTCAGGGCCCCCCGCTGTGCTTCACACAACACTTGAGATGGGCATTGCATGACAAGAGAATATTAAAGTGTGTGTGCATGCATGTATGTGTGTGTGTGTGCATGTGTGTGCTCTTAAGGGTCTTTCTTTTAATGTACTCCTGCAGCAGGGAGGCACACACACACACACACACGTCATTGGAGTGGCCCCCTGCTGTGTTCCTATCAGCCTCACCAGTGAATCGGGGCGCTCAAGCAGCAGTAAGACCCCCAAATCTCAGTCCGCTGACCCTGTGCGGACAATAAACTGCATCTAATTACTGGCACATGCACTCCCAGCGCTCCCAGCGCTCCCAGCACTCCCAGCGCAGCGCTCGCTCCCTGGCACCGGGGCACGGAAATTCACCAAAAAAAAAGCGACCTGAGCGCGAGCCAACTCTTCTAAAGGATATAGCGGGGTTGTTGTTTTTTTTGACAGCTTTTTAGCCTTTTGGGGTGATGTGTGGCGCGGCGCTGCACAGTCGATCCTCACAAAAGGAGTCATGAAAACAAATTTCCTTCTCTGCGGACACGGCCCCCCCGCCGGGGCGCAACATGCCGGCCCCCGGTCCTCAGCAGCCTTTAGGGGGGGGAATTATAACATGTCCTCGTCACTCTGCACTCTGTTTCCAGCGCCTTCGCTCCACCCTTTTTCGCCATCTGTGTGCAAAAAAAAAAAAAAAAAATGTCAGCATAGGTTGAATTCCATGATGGCCTCCTTTCCTTTCAACCTCAAAAGGATGCGGTGGAGGGAGATGGAGCGCCAGGCCCCTCGTCACCTGACAGCCAGCTTTTTTATTAATGATGGCTCCCCCACCCTGCTTTCAAAAGGTGGGCCGTGACAACAATAGCCTCGGCGCTACCTCGCAGGTGTGGTGGAGACGCCGGGGATGACGGAGCACCTGCGACGCTGCTTCCCTTCACGCTGCTGATTTTCACTGTATCGCTTTTCATACGCGGCCGTGATAACAGATCCAGGGACGGAGAGCCGGGCCGGTTCTCTGACCGCACAGCGCTGACAGCCCGCCGCCGCGCTCCGCTGGGCCGCTTCACAACACCGGATTCCACCCGAGAGCCTCCAAAACACCACGGGGGGAAACGCTTTGCTACCTTTTCCTTTAGGTAGATAGATACGTTATTGATCCCCGGTGGTGCAGCAGCATGACAATATCACAATACACTAAGATACACAATGAAGTACAAACGTCTCAGGATGACTTGGAACACAGAATGTTTTTTACTTTCATCATTCAGTATCTTTTAAATCCGAAATCACCCCAATAACCGCCTCCTTTCATTTTTAACCCCATATGATCAGCCATGTGCTCCCAGGTCCTCTGGAGCTTTTCGTCCAGGATGAAAACTAAAGGTGATCAGGTATTAAGCCTTCCAGACTCTACTTCAAATCTCGCCTGAAAACCTTCTTTTATACTCTTGAACTTTGAGGTTTATTTCTCATTTACTGTTTTTGTGCACTTTTTAAATTGTTTGTGTTGTATTAACTCATCTTGTTACTGTCCTGCCATATAAATAAAGTTATTATTACTGTTCTTAAATACAGAATCTCCTGTCTGGAAAAGTGTCACCATCTTGTCTAGCATGACCTTGAAAACACGTGTCCTTTAAAAAGTACCAGAATTTGCTTCAATGTTGTTGTATCCATTATTTTGTAAGAGTAGGCGTCAAACTTTACAAATAACATCTATCCATCCATCTATCCATCCATCCATCCATCCATCCATCTATCTATCTATCTATCTATCTATCTATCTATCTATCTATCTATCTATCTATCTATCTATCTATCTATCTATCTATCTATCTATCTATCTATCTATCTATCCATCCATCCATCCATCCATCCATCCATCCATCCATCCATCCATCCCATTCATTCATCCCATTCATTCAGACACAAGCAAACAAAAGTCGCTACAAAAGTCTTGAAGGAAAAAAAAAAAAACACAAAATTGCTTTTTGTGGCAAATGTTGACATGCCAAGTGAGGATGATGGATCCGCGGCGGTGCGCCAGGCGTGGGTGGCATCCTTTGCACCGATAATGAAATAATTGGCCGTGGGGGGGCGGGGTGTTGGGGGGGGGGGCTTTTGTGCTGCATGCTGGTTCATCAATGCACGACCAACACCCCGTCTATGAAGCGAGCGTCGACGAGCAAATAATTATCTCTCTTTGTTTCTCTAAATCTTTTGAGTGGTAAATATGAATCAACTGACCTGGAAAACAACACAATGGCAACTTTTGCCTCTTGAGTCCGCCACGCGAACAATGGCGGCATTCACGGTTTCCAGGCTTGAGTGGCAGGGCTAATGGGCCCCGAGTTATCATCAACAACCTGGCGTGTTTGTCCCTCATCACAAGCCATTAAGGCTGGACACACACACACACACACACACACACACACACACACACACACACAGGATGGTGATAAGGACGCCGCCAGCGAGCCGATGCAGATTCATGTCAATCAATACAGAAAGACTTTTAAAATGAACGAGGAGTTGAGGAGGTCGGTTGCAAAGTGTTGTACATGCAGTTTGGGGGGGAAATCACCTTCATCATCATATCATATCTCTAAAATATCCAGTCTGTAAAAGTTTATCAAACAGAGTTAAAGCTGCTTACTGTCATTCAAAACCATCATTTACCATCATTTGTGTCAGTTTTGTAAAGGTTAGACTCACTTTTCAAATGGTACCTAAATTGGGATTATTTTATAAAGGCTTCCATCCCATAATGCAATAGGATTTATCACTTTTGGAAACAAAAAAAAAATAAAATAAAAAAGGTACCTGAGATTCGTAATTCTCCCTTTAAAACATTTAAAACAGACCAAAACTTTTTAAAACTTCTAACTTTTTATTGCAATCATTTAATTTAGTTTAAATTTAGTAATTTTGTTTAAGGGTAAAAACAACACAAAGTAATACAAACTCCACAATGTAAACCCTTTTCTTTATTGTACGTTACTGTGTACTAATACTTCTCACAGAGTAATACACTGGAGTAGTATAAACTGTCACGCCCACGCAGCAGAAGCGACATAACGCGCTCTGACAGACTGAACTCACACTGACGGCCATCAACGAGCCCAGCTAGCATCTTGACTCCGAGGTTAAACACCGCGGCCGCACGTTGCGCCGGGAGCAGCAGTGGATTGTGGGAATCTCAGCAGACAAAGTCAAAATTCCACCAAGCCAAGGAGTTTGAATTATCATAATTGGAGACAATGGGGCGCGGGGAGATTTTTGGCAGACAGTTCAAAACGTGATATTATGAACCCCGAGCGCACCGAACAATAGCCGTAATGTGTTACTGTGAATGACTCCCTTCTCAGTTGTCAAGCCGGCGCACGGACACGCCGGGAGAAGAAGAAGTGCAAGTCTGGCATCGGTTTCCACTTCTTTGTTGTCATTTTTTTTCCCCCCCCCAAAAAATTGAAGGGGACAGGAGGGGTTTCCACTTCCCCCTTCCAACGCGATCAATGGTCGTTCCGCATCGCTAGCCGTGAAACCGCCGCGTTTGATGCGCTCTCAAAAAAGGTCGTAAAGTATATATCGGGGAATGATTGCAAATTTGTCGTCGGCAGCGTCTGCTTCTTTGTTGTCGCTTTTATTTTGGAAAGGAGTGGGTGTGTCGCCGATCGCCTGACTCCGATTCAGCCACGAAACCGAGCAGCCGAGGTTAGGGAGGAAACAGATATCAGTGGGACGCGAGCGAGCAAAACGCCATTTTTTTTATAAATTTTTTTTTTTTTTTAGGGCAGGATCACACGAACACATGTTCAAGCTGGGAGGAAACCAGGGGATTTGAGGAACCATCTGTTAACCAAAGCCTTTGGGAAGCACACTAAGATGGACTTAGGATATTGTTCTCCCCAGGTGGGAATGGCAGGGGCGGCTCCGCGGGGGGCCCCTCCGGACCGGGGCAGAAAAGGGAGGGAAACGGGGGGGGCTTAAGGAAAACCCGGCGCGGTAATGCCGAGCTCCCGCCATAATCTCATCTTCATTCATATCGCTCGGGCAAGATAAAAAAAAAAAAAAGTCAATGGAGAGGAGGAATAACACATTTGGACTTCAGAGGGTTTTCGGCCCCCGCGGTTCTTGGAAATTCACTCCGCAAACAAAATAAAACATTTGAGAGATCCCACTGGGGGATCGGCGACAGGTCAGGGGAGATGAAGAAGAAGAAGATGATTCCTGGTCGTGATTATGGAGGGGGAAAAAAAAAACAAAAAAAACAAATCATCCTTGAAAAACATCCAGGCGGGGCCCCGGCCGGGGGGGGCCCGGGCGCTCACGGAGGGCCCCCCCGAGAGCTTAATCGTCTCTAATGCTTCTCAAGAACTTGAAGTCACCCCTGCTCCGGTGTGAGATCGTGAAGTGAGAGCAGTTGGAGAAGGTCTCGCCTCAGATTAAGGCAATTTGCGCCACGCTCCCCGGTCTGTGTTTACCGGGTGGACCGGCTTGAAGCGGTTAGCTCCGATGGGTCTAACAACGGGATCCGGCGGCCCCCCCGGCCTGGGAGTTAAGCTCCACCCCCCCCGAGCCGGCGGCCCCCCTGGCCTGGGAGTTAAGCTCCACCCCCCCCGAGCCGGCGGGCCCCGGTCCCCGTCGTTGGATCAGGAGGACACACGTTGGTTAATAACGGCATGGGTCACGTTCAGTGTCAAGGCTGCTGGAGTCAAACCTAGTACCATAGTTACTATAGTTACATTAGTTACCATAGTTACATTAGTTACCATAGTTACATTAGTTACTATATAATTACCACCAACAAGCAAGAGGTCGGTAAGCCCGGCCCATAAGAAGCTGCCTCCTCTTCTTCTACCCCTCCTTCTACTTCTCCCATCCTCCTCTTCATCCTGCTGTTTCTCCTTTATATCACCTCCTCCTCCTCTTTCACTTCCTCCTCTTCCTCCTCTCACCCTCTCCTTCCTCCTCCTCTGTTTTGACCCTTCCTTCTCCTTCTCCTCGCCCTCTTCTTCCTCCTCATTTCCTCCTCCTCCCTTTTCATCTCCTCCTCAACCTCCTCTCACCCTCTCCTTCCTCCTCCTATCCATTTTGACCCTTCCGTCCTCTGCTGCTTCTCCTTCATACCACCTCCCTTTCTTGCCTCCCCTTTCCTCCTCCTCCATTATCCTCCCTCTCCACCTCCTCTCCTCCTTCTCCTCCTCCCTCCAAGGTAAGGAGTGATTTAAGTCGAGGACCAACAGATTGGATGCTTGTTGACCTGCCTGTCAGAACTGTGACACCGGATTGAAAATCTAAATCTGTATTAGAGGCTTTTGTCGGGCCTGAGGCGACTTGCTCCGCACGAAGGGGTCTTTATCACACACACACACACACACACACACACACACACACACACACTACATTTAAAGCCCACACAAAGTCAATGCAATGTCAATGTCGGCTGTCAGCTCTGTCTCGGTGCTCACACGACGTCTGGAGCGTTTACATCTGAAAAGCCCCAATTCAAGTTCAATAACCAGCAGGAGTGATGTCATGTCCACAGGTAGATTGGAAGACTTTCAAAATAAAAGCATCAATAATTGGAAAATTGGGACCACTGAGTATTGAAGTTAACAGTGTACCGCCAAGCTCATCTTCTGGGTCCCAAACTGAATCAAAAGATATTGTCTCTTATTTTTATACTCACAAAATTGATGCCAAAGTTCAATTTTTGATGCATGTGAGTTGTAGCTTAAAATCATTTCAGGTTACCAATCATTTTGTAAGAGTGTGTGTAATACGCTGTCAGTCCCGGTATCAACAGCAATCAATCAGTTTGAGAGGGCGGGGGGCGACAGTGTTTCAACAGGGGGCGCCATGCTGAACTACACACTGGATTTAAGAGTGTGCACGGTTGCATGCAGACAAACTGTTTGTTTGGTTATTGTCATACATGAAAGCATAAGGGCCTTCAGGATAATCCTTCCCACTGTAAAGCCATGGCCCAGATTGTTCCTGTAATGAAATAGATCAGTGTTACCTAAACTACGGGTCATGACCCAAAATGGGTCATCAGCCTTCAAACATGGCGTGACCACGGGTCGCAGCGAGGGACAAACTTCAACGGCGTCCCCAGCTGAAAAAACAAAAGTTTGAGACCTTGATGTGGTTTCACCGAGAAAGAAAGAAAGATTTTTGTTCATCGTACATCGTTGGAGCTGCTCCCTTGACACACCCTCATGCTGACTGATGCAGAGATGGATAATCTGAACCACTTCTTCTTCTTCTTCTTCTTCTTCTTCTTCTTCTTTTCATTTTTAAAGAAAATGGTCGAAGCTAAACAGCAATTTGGTGCCTGTTCCTCAACAATACTGTTGGAAGTTCTGGTGAATCCGGGAGACCGATGCATCCTGAACAAAGGAAGCCGCAGGGCAGGACGGCAACATGCCAAGGACGTCCATCGCTGCCGTCACATGGCCCGACCGCGGCACAAGACAACACAGAGGATTAATTAAAGTGATGCGTCCCGGAGGCGGCCCCGCTGATCAAATCAGCGCAAAGACGCTTCTTATCAGATTAATAGCTACGACATTAAGCCATTAAAATCTTATCTCAGAGTAATCATCTATCAAGTCTATCAAGGAATTCATTCATGGCCCCATCAAGACAAGCTAAGTCCTGATTAGCATTAGCGGTCTGTCCGGGCAGCAGCTCGAACCAACTGTGCAAAAAAAAAAAAAAAAAACACAAGACAAGACAAGGAGCATTTTGAGTGCAAGTATTAAATATTAAAAGGTTGGAGACGACGCCCGTTGGGTTCTGCAGGTCCTGATTGATGGTTAAAGTGGGCATCTATCTTCTCCGATCAGCTCCTATTTCTTTACCCAGCTCTACCAGGCTTTATCCTCCTAGGGACACGAGTTACGTCTGGACTCTGCAATATCCTTCATAATACTTCTACTGTCACAGAAAACATCAGATAAATGCCGAAAACATAAATGTAAACCTCCTTGGTCGTGATACTCCTGCTGACCTGCATCAGTTCATGCTGTTTATATAGTTGGCCAGAGATATAATGTTCATCTGATCTTTGTATTAAAGAACATTTATAGAAATCATCAAGTCTTAAATTGATCAAAAACCATTATCCTGAAGAAAAGTCAACTTTTCTACAATTGATAAAAACTGGTTGATTTCTCCTGTATGATTGTTGATCGTCGGTCTAGAAAGAAGCCCTTGCTCTTTGATTCTGATTGGCTGACACCAAAACCTGACGGTTATCGTTGATGTTTTAGATCCATGAAACATTTTCTGGACTTCATTTCTCTAAATGCAACGTACATCACCAACAGCTGTTTAAGCAGACTTTTCCTTTAAAGGTGAGTAGCAGTTTGTGTTTGTTAAAATTAGGACCGCATTTCCCATAAACCCTGTTGCTTCCTGTTGCAAAGCGGTTGCTGCTACTTGCAGCAATCCAGCAGATTTCCCTCCAAATAGACCAGTAGAGGCTGGTAGAGGCTTCTAGTGATGGTCTGGTTTGTTTACGGTAATGTCTGTGATTATGATTTATTGATGTTGAAATGCTCCACGTTGCACCTTTAACATTAAAACACACCATATGATGCCGGTATACATACAGCCCCTACACCCCTTCAAATATGGTACATGTTATTCTTTGCAAAGTGACTCGTTCTTCATAGAAACTGATGTCTTGGGTGACGGTACCGTCTTGCTTTTCTGTTTCTGCGTTTATGTTTTCGGCATTTGGCTGATCATTGGTGCGTCGACAGGAAGCTGGGTCGTTGCGGGGACCGAACCTGTGATCTCTGTAACTGCTGGGCCTCCCTGCCACATTGTAAATATAAATACCACCCGATAAAAGGCTTCCTGAAGCTTTGAGGTCTGAGGAGCGTGAAGAGGACTTTTAAGCCTAGTTACTCATCACTAGCCGGCCTGGGGGGGGAGGAGCCAGCGCCACAAAACACATCTTACACTCACTTTTCTGTGGCTTTCATCTTGGATTACTTTCATAGTCTGAGGAGTGCACAACCCGAAATATCTCACTGTACATCTCTGCAGCTCCCTTCCGCTCTCTTCTTAACCTACGGTTCAACTGTAGCCGGCTTTGTTCATTGTGAAAACCGACGTGAAACACAATTGAAAACTTGGCAACGGCGTGACCGATACATAGTAACTCAATCTGGACTGGGTGCTTTAAACTTTATCTTGGGCAAGGTGGCTTTTGTAAACCGTCAGACAATGGGGAGCTCTGTTGAAGGCACAGAGGTTGATTTTCACCTTTTAAGTGAGGATACCAGATACCTGCCTTTTCACCGTGTTTAGTTTGGAGGACAAACTTTCTTTCTCAAGGCCTTTTTAAACATGATGAGAGGCTGTAACGCGACACAGCGTCGGTGTGCGTCGGTCCAGTCATATTCAGTTCAAAAATATCTGAATCACTTGAGGATTTCTCTGGCAATATTATTTCTTCCTCCCCAAAAAAAAAAAACACCAACCCTTCTACCAAAGCGGATTAGGACTTTGTGTGCATCACCCCAAAGCCCACAGCAAACACATCCAACCCCGTAATTTGATCGGTGTAAATACATGCCGTGCTATCCAGAGGATGGTTCAGATGTGGTCGAGACCCAACTTTTCTAACCACACAGTCTCCCGTCCATGTTAACGCTGCAAGAAATGTCTATCTTTTATAAGTATTTTCATCTTGTAGTCTCAACGTCTTATTTTAGCTTGAAGCAGAAATATCTGAAAATAATACAATTCAACTTGTGTCGAGAGTTTTCAAGAGCCAAAAGGCAATTTCGTGAAATAAGGCGGATCAGTCCACCTGTTTCAAGGTAACGCCACTCGAGAAAGTTCTTGAAGTAAGGGAAGTGGCGCTGATTCAACGCAATATATAAAGGAGGAGAGAGAGAAAACAAGCGAAGGAGAGAGGGAAGGGGAAGAGGAGGAGGAGGGAGGGAAATGTGAAATTGGTCTTATATTTCAAAAGAAGTGAAATTAGCTGATATTTGTTGGATGTTCTTGACTCACCTCGGTTATCCAGGACAGATGTGTTGAAGAATAAGGACTAGCTTCTTCAGATGGACATTTCTTGCAGTGTACCCTTTGTGTCTCCTGGCCCGTCTCCTGCCTGGGAGGGAAAAACATGGAAAACATCGTTGGCGTGTCCGCAAAAAACGTCAGGGGATTTCAGACGACGGCGTCTTCAAAGTCTTCCCTTATTGAGACCCTGGACCTTCTCGACCGTTTCCCTCATCCTCTAAATCCTTTAGGATAACATACACAATACGCCACGCATCATTCAAGCAGGGATTTTCTACAGGACACTCGATAGTAGAGGCAGACAAAAAAAAACCTGATGTTTATTTTCACAGGTTGGCCAGCGGAGCTCAAGGAGACGCTTTGACATCGGAGAGAGGCAGCAGACCCCGCTGACCTCTGGTTTAGACGATGTTCTGCCAGCATCGCCCGTCTGGACCGAAGAACCCGAGCTGCAACGCACCCAGCATGCATCTGGGCAGCAGAGGAGTCCAGACGAAGCTCACCGCAACCAGAGAAGAGAGACATCAGCATCACCGGTGACAGGATAGGAGCTATCGATGGAAATGTTTTCTTACAATAAAACTATTTCTGACATTTACCTTTTAGGCGTTTAGTTCTGACATCCTCACCTAGCATGAACTACAATGAGTGAACGGAGTACCAAGCTTTCATTCCTTCACATCGCCAACAGACGAGGAAAGGAAATAAGAAAGCAAACTTAAGATGACAAAGGAGGATGGAGAGCAGGATGCGGTTCAGGGAAAAGTCCGACATTTTGAAGCTTCAGTATATCTGGAAACCCTTCGATAAAATAACATTTATAGAAATAAAAAGAATGAATATTGCTTTTTGTTTCAGTGAAGTGAAGGAAAATGACGTCACGGATCAAAACCTGAGAAATGTACGACTGGCACTATGAAGTAAACATGATTTAACATGTGAACACACAATATTTACTATTTCTTTCTCGTTCTATCCCTCGTTTTTATCTGCGCTCCCGTCTGTTAAAAGCTTCATCAATAAATGTACCTGAACTCGACCAGACGGCGAGGGGCGGAAGAAACCAGGACGTGACCTCAGTTGACCCCGTTTCCACATTCCTGCCTCTGAAGACGTTCGGAGCGTCGCGGTGCGTCCCACCTGCCCGCCGGAAAAACACGTGTGACAACGTGTCTGTCCTCTCCATCCCTTATGTAGAGGTGTGTAGCCACAGATCAGAGGTCAGTTGGCTCATCGCGGTTGCCAGTTTGGGACGAAGTAAATGTGCAATAGGAGAACATCAGAAAAGTTTGATGCAACTTGAATTGGGGAAGGAAGGAAGAACCACGTCTGCAGGCCGTGCTGTTGAAGTTCAGCTGCTTGATGTGGACACACACACACACACACACACACACACACACACACACACACACACACACACGGCGCTCTGAGTTCACCGGTGTCTGTGACGGGTTAGTGGGACTAGCGGCGTGGCGCTAATCAGCTTTATTTGCGCCACTAAAACCAATCTGCGGGGATCAGACGCGCCAGCTGTCTGCGCTACGGGACGATTACCGCAGGGTTTCATATCACGGGGCGGAGGGAGTCGTGATTCGGCTGCTGAATCACTCCCGACCGTCGACCATCGCGGGGCTCTCCGGGTGGCGGCGAGCGGCGCGGTCCAGTCAACGTCACGGAATCAACCAGGAATAACACCGCCGGCTGAGTCACCATCATACCGGTCATAGCGGTGTGTTGCCGCGGCGACGACGACAGGAGCCGTAATCTGGTGGCGGATTAAACGATTCATTAGCCGATTAGCCGTCAAACGATTAGGAGCGCAAATGAAAACAAAAGGGAGCCTGAGCAGGAAACACAGAAAAACAAGACGACTTTGAGCGAGCTTAACTCGGATTCTGCTTCGTCAAAGTTTGATTAAGATCGAAACGCCTTGGGACGTTTGGCCAGACGACAGAGACGGGAGGAAGGGTGAGTCGGGGGAGGCCAGATGTGATGCTCTGCTACCACGCAACGCCTCCGCCACCAAACTGCTGAAAAACGACATCAAAAAACCCCCTTGAACGTCTTTTGATGTCGTGAAAGTCCTCCTGTCCTGCCGACGTTCAGACATCGCTTCCTTTCAACAAAATAAAAGCGCACCGGCGGCCGTAAACACCCTCTCTCGCCGTCCTAATGACTCCCATGCAGCGCCGCAGCGGGCCGGGGGGGGTTCAGGCAGAGTTCAAGCCACACGTTTGCCACATGTTTGAAGCCCGCCCGCCCTGCACCATCAAACCCAGCGCTCCCTCTTTGAGTCCTCTTTGAGAGCCCGGGGATGATGTAGCGGTGAAGTCCCCGGAGGGCCGGGGGGGGGGCCCACATGTGGCCTGGATGGCCCTTTGGATTGAGGCTCTCCTCCGTCTACCCCTCGTCTCGTCCCTCGCAGCTTTTCTACCCTCGCAATAAAGCAGAAATACTGAATTTCCTCCCCCGTGTCACCCGAACTCTGCCTGCCTCCCCCCTTGGAAACCCAGCGAACATTTGACGGACAGGAACATGCAGGAGGAGGCGGAGTCCAAGCCGATATGATATCACAGCACGGGGGAAAATTCATCTTTAAAATTGGAAAGTGTTTTCAACCGATATCAGAAAGATATTTAGGTCACAATGTTCTGGGAAAACTACAAAGCCTGCATCACCTCGACTCGCCACAAATCAAACCTGAGTGACCTGAGGACCCTGCGATCCCGGTGACAAAAACCTCAAAGCTGTGGTCAATTTCCTGAGAGAGAGAGAGAGAGAGAGAGAGAGAGAGAGAGAGAGTCAGAATTTGATCTATGGGATCAAGGAGATCCAATTTGTCTCAGGGTCGGCGGCGGCCTCGTAACACTGCGTGGCTGTGTTGAGTGACACAGCTGGACTCTGTTAGCGTCCCGGCTCCCCCGACACACAAAAGGCAAAAAAAAAACAACATGAAAAAGGATCGACGGCGCTCTGGGACGGAGCCATCTTGTTTACGCTCGCCGGTTCTGAGAAGCCAGCGATCCGCGAGACGCGAGAGAACCAGACGAACGACGAGGGGAGGGTTTTAGCAGACGCACCGGGAGGGACTCAGACACCGAAGCTGCACATCAAAAGAATTGGAAATAAATAACTCTGCCGTGATATTGTGATGCTTTATTGATCCCCAGAGGGAAAGAGGTCAGAGGTCAGAGGTCAGCTGCAGAGCAGGAAGGGATTCAACGTCATCCGATGTGTCCTTGGTTGGCGAGGAAACTTCCGGGACCCAGGAAGTTGACAGGAAATTGTTGATGATGGGTTTTTTTCCGGATGGTTGATGCTATGAGATTTGATGTGCTTGATCACACACACACACACACACAGCAGGGTGCTCTGGGGCCTGTTCCAAGAAGCGGGTTTAGTGAAAACTCTGAGTTTGTTAACCCTGAGATGAGGGAAACTCTGGGTTTTCCGTTCCAGAAAGAGAGGTAACTCAAACTCTGAATCAGTTACCATGGTAACTGACTCTGTGAACCTAACCTGCTGGCTGGCAGGTTTTCTTGAACAAACCCTGACTTTCTCCCTGTCTCCTCCCTCTGCTGAACCTGAAGCAGCTGTCGGACATGGCGTGTCCTTTCCTCGGTAACCCGATCGATATTCAAGCGGAAGTAATTTGCATAGCCTCATGTCGGGAGAGGATTTTGAGACCCCGATTAGATGTTCTATGTCCAGGATGGAAGAGCTGTCCGAGATATAATATGCCGTTTACACTTCACGGATTAAGCTACCACCACCCCGAGCAGTCAAATAAAGACACCTTTCATTTGGTCTTCTTTATTTCCTACAAATACAAAAGCAACAGTTAGTATTTTATATTGTTCCAACAACACATTTCACCTGTGATCATGCACCCACCTCTAACTTATGTTCCAGTAATTACATTTCTAGATCTGCCTTTCTAATTTGCCACCCCAAGTATAACATTTGAAGTATGTCTGGTCCAGACAGCTCAGTTGGTAAAGCAGGAGACTCTCAGTCTCAGGGTTGTGGGTTCAATCCCCACATAGTGTTAACTATCACCTTTGTAAGTCGCTTTGGATAAAAGCCTCTGCTAAATGAATGTAATGTTTTTATATTTCATTTTCAGCTGCTGCCAAGTGCGCTTTGCGCCCGTGGGATTGCACCTAAATGAAAATATTTTTTTTCCAGTACCATTCCACCACTTTCTCACATGTAGGTAATATTATAAGAAAGTGTGGTTAAATGTTAAATGAATACACTGCTGCATTCAAACGTACGCATTGACTCGGGCAGCGATTCTCTCCCACGCCAATTCCCTCTCCTTTACGACCCTTCTGCTTGCTGGTTGCCATGGTGAATCGTAGTATCGGACCTCCATTGATGATGGCTTTTTATTGTCGTCGCGCACGCGCTTAACTCAAGGTGAACATACTCAAAATTGATTGAACTAACTCAGATCAGCCGTTCTGGAACCGAAAACTCAGAATTGGCCATCTCAGAATGAATCAACTCAGAGTGCAGGGTTAGACTCAGAGTTTGCTGAACCTGCTTCTTGGAACAGGTCTCAGGACTAAGAAAATGACAAACGACTGGATTACCACACAGTCATGACGCATTCCGGGACAACCAGTAATTGGGAAATACTTTACTGTAGACGCATGTTACTGTACTGCATGTTTGAACACGCCGTGACGTCTGCACGCCGAGTGATGTCACGCTGAGCCACGCTTCCTCTGACATCCGTAGAGGAGGCTCCTTCTCTTTCTCCTTTCCTACCTCCTCCCTCTTTCCTCTCCCCTTCTCCCTTCCCTCTCTACTCTCTCCCCTTCTTTCCTCACCCTTCCCTTCCTTCCCATCTTCTCTTTCTCACTTCCTTTCCTTTCTCTCCTCATCCCCCCCCCTCCTCCCCCCTCCATACCAGATGGACACAGTGTGGCCAGTCCTCCCTCCCCCCCCCCCCCCCCCACCCTCCTCCCCCCACCCCAGGGTGAAGGAAGGAGAGCTGCATTGTCTCACTAGACTCTTTAGAGAGATAAGCCTGGCGGATTTCTACGCACGCCAACCTCGTGAACTTGACCCCTGGATGAATTCATCACAGGAAAAGCCCCCGACACACACACACACACACACACACACACACACACACACACACTCTTCATCATATTCCAAGACTATTCAATAACCAATATTTGTCACTTTATGCTGCAAATGTCTTTTTCCCCCTGTTCAATTTGATGTGAATGTCCAGCCCCCCCCCACCCCTCCCCCCTCCCATACACACACACCCCCACCCACCCAACACACCCGACCCCACCCCCACTCCTCATGTCCACACTATACACTAACATACTCCACCTCCCAAATGCCCCCCTCTGGATTTATCTAATGAACACCATATGTTGGGTCCGAGTTAAAAAACTGTGAAGGCCGAGGTGAGGAGGAGGAGGAGGAGGGAGGGAGGGGAGGGATGGGGGAGAGGAGGGGGGGGTTATCGGCGAGGCGTTTCATTACTGCTCCTGTCCTGAGCTGTGATGCTCCCAGTAGCTGACCGCTCGGTGGGGCGGCGGGGTTTTGGCAAAGGAGGGCAGGGATGAGGAGGAGAGGGAGGAGGAAGAGGAGGAGGAGGAGGAGGGAGGGAAATGTGAAACTGGTCTCATATTTCATTCTAACTGGCATCAAAAAGATCTGAAAACGTCTTAAAGTCAAGGTGACGTTACATGGATCTGACCCAAATACTACTATGTGTGGTATTTGAGGTATTTGAGGTACTTGAGGTACAGCAGGTTCCCCACACTGGCATCACCAAGCTCAGCCACAGGATTTACTGCACAACCTGGAACATCTCCTGCTCGGTGTTTACTCCTCTGCAGAGGTGGAGCCGGTCCCGGGCAGTAAACCACCGCCGGCGCTCCGGGGTCCGAGAGTCTAGACGTTCTCAGAGCCTCATGGGATTCCTTCAGATTTCACCTCCGCTAAGCTAAAGAGCTAAACAGGTCCGCCGCCGCGGGGAAACAAGCAACAATATGAACAGAAATCACTCATCTGTACTTCCTGTTCCTTCCTCTAGGCGGTTTACCCTCCACCAGACCCCCCCCGTGGTCGACTGTGTGCGTGTACTACTGCGTCGAACCAGCGCCACTTCCCTGGGAAAAAGCTCGTTATGAGACACGGGGTGGGGGGAAGTGTGTCGAAACGTCTCGTGTCGCTCTGACTCAACCAAACCTCCGCCAGCCGAGCAGCGAGAAAGAGGAAGCACGGCGAAGAAAGCCCGATGTGCCAAGCGTGGAAAGAACCGACACCTTTTCCCCCCCAGCGGGTTAACCCGTCTCAACCACATCACACCGAGCCTCTTGCCCCCCCTCCCCCCCCGGGTCTAATTGCCACGCCGACCTAATACCTTTGTCAGTGTCGTCGTTAAAAGTGATGCATGGGGTGAGGCCGGGTAGAAGCCTGCCGAGCGCCAAAAGCCTGGCAAAGTGGAAGTTGAGCTCCGGGGGCGGCGTGCTGCTCGGCAATACCCCCCCCATCCCCCCACCCACCCCCGTCCAGGTTTAAGAGGTGCTGGATGACAAGGCTGTAACGAGAGGAATGCCTGCTGCAGCTGCCTGGCAGACCCCCCCCCCCCACCCCCGACCCCCCCCCGGCAAGCCTCCCAACCCCCCATTTAATCCCTAGCTTTCTGGCCCCTGGAACCCTGACTCCCAAACCTCAAAGCCAAGCTGAACTCAACGTCCCTCAGCCCCCCCCCCCTAGCACCACCAGCACCATCGTGTTAGTCCTTGACCATGTTCACTGATGGAGTGGGATGTTGTGCGTGAAGTAAGTGCACTCTTTTGAAGATGTTCGCCCCCTTTCAACCCCCAAACCCTCCCTCCCTCCCAGGACTCCACCCCGACTTCGTGCATGCTCATACAGGGAAATAGGACGTTGCATTTGCAGTATTTACTCCTCGCTGCTTGTACTGGTGCCAATCTCGTAATATAAACCGACTAACTGTTGAAAGTCTCAGAAAACAAAACTCGAAAGGCTCCCTCTCCGGCTCCCGGGCATCCACACGGCCGGCGAACATCCCACTCTGTTTACAGTGTTTACAACATCGCGGG
>JAXDDX010000208.1:322500-505000 GCA_034670405.1 Hoplostethus atlanticus
GAGTGTTTGGTCTGTCTGTGGCCGGTATGCTGGAGCGATCACTGGCAGGCCGCCGCCCACCAGCCGTCCAATATGTGCGCTGGAATGCGGATAGCCTTGATACTTATTACGACCTCTTCTCAACTCGCAATGCCGCAGCCTCATTTCCTCCAGCCCAGATGGGGAGGAATTCCAGTCCCCATGCACATGTCGAGACGCCAGCGGTGCCGGCGGACACAGCAGACAACGCGACCGAGGTTTCGGCGATATCGCAGTTTAATGAAAGCTGGGATGGATGTCAGAAAGGTTGAGAGGAAATGCCTTGATCTGGGAGGCCTGCGCCGAATTACCAAACCGGGCCGCGGAGGGACATCTGGGAGACAACGCCGGCGCTGGAGCGCGAAACAGACATGCTTTCCCGCGGCCGACTTTCGCAGACGTCCAGGTGGAGAGATGATGATGATGATGATCGAGATGCCGGCTCCTCTCGGCTCCTTAGACAAACACGAGGCGCTGCGCTTTCATTGGACGGCGGCTCGTCAGACGTGAGATGCCTCCGGCGGCCTGGAATGTGGAGATAGCTTATCGCGGTCCAGACGGATACGCTTCCTCCGCCAACGACGCGACGGCCGAGGGGTCAAGTGGCCCAGATTAAGTGCACGTGGTCTTCATTGACGAAAAGACATTCTACCTGTGACATATGAAGGTTTAAAGGTCCAGGTATCTCTAAAAGGTCTTTAGAGGGAATAGAGAGATCAGAAAATACCAACATGCTTCTGCAATGCCGCTCCCTTATTGGAAACACTTGTCTGAAACACTGGCATTCATGAAAGGTGTCTTTGCTTCCTCGTCTTTGGTTTTAATGCTGAAAACTAAACAATGATGACACATTATCACTGAACCAGAAGCAGATCCATTGTTTGTTATCGAGCCAAGTAGACTGCTGCAGGGCTCCAGGCCCAAAACGCTCAGCTGGCCTGCAGTCAGCGGTTCTATTAACTTCTTCCCTGCTCTGCACATGTCTGACGTTTGAAACATCCCGTGGGTTACTTTCAGTGTTGGTGATGTAGGAGTTTTTTAAAAGATTATTTGGGCATTTATTGCTTTAGTGGACAGACTACAGTGAAGAGAGACAGGAGACCGAAGGGATGACATGCCACATCCTTCACTGGACTCAAACCCAAGATATTGTGGTTACACGACATACGCCTTAGCTCCATTATCCATTATCTTCTTCTACTGTTTCACTCTGTTTTCATTCTGGATAGCAGCTCTGAAGTGTAACCGCACTCTATATGAGATTGCTCAATTTCTACCTTGTTAAGCAAGCTGTGAAATCATCGCCTCCCCGGTGAGATCCTCAAACAGCCTCGTGGAATCACTTACGAGCCTCATGTGGGGCTGCAAACGCGTTAAGCTGCTACAATAATAACTGGAGGAAAATCGGCCTCCAGTTCACACCAAGCACAAGGCATTATGGGTAGAAGGAGACTCATGTTCAGATGTTTCTTCATGTGTTCTTAACTGGTATGAACACCAGAGAAGAGCAGACAAGTCCATCATGGTAGATCAAGTTACAGACTGGAACCAGGTTGGTTTGGACTCTCTAACCTGGTGGGATGACAGGTTACCAGAACTCAACCAATCAACCAGCTGCTGGGGAGTCATGGGACTTTGGTTTACAAGCCCTGATTTGCCTTTAATTGGTCAGCGTGAACCTAAACAAACCAAATACAAGAATGCAGCAACGTCAACTTTTCCCACTGGGTCAGACTGAAGTCAATGAAGTGCAGGTGGGATCTCAGATGATCCTTCTCTCTCTCCTTACTCACTCTGTTCGAAAGAGCGACGCCTTTGCAATCTGGCATGCAGAGATAGGCCGTCTTGATACAATCAGGTCATTAGTGTAATCTCATTTCATGCATTTCATCCTCCTCAGGGTGACTACCTCATGGTCTGATGCTTCCATACCGATGCTCACCGTTCCTATCGGCACGCCGCCTGAATGCTGAATGTACATCTATGGAGTGATACGCAGTCTGCTGTCTATTGTGGTACTTTTTGTCAATATGTCTCTGCACCAAAATCACCAACAAAAAATTACGGTTTGCAAATAAAGTGATTCTGATTTGTCGTTATTGTCACATGTCGTTTTTTTCCACCGCAGGAACTCTCCAGGAACTCACTACTATTGCTACTTAGTTCCAGGAACTTTGACCTTTCCCACTAGGTGAACTAGCCCCGAAAAAGGTTCCTCTTGGATAGTTCCTGGCCCCCCCAAAAAAAGCTCCTGCTAGCGAGGTAGTACTTTTTGGGGGACCAGGAACCATTGGGGCGGAGTTGCAGTACTGAACAACGCTGATTGGTCAAGAATCGTCAAGGCCGCTAACCGCCGTGCTTGTTCAATACCGGTTCAAAACTCATTTCGTATCTCATTGAACAAGAAGAACACCAAAGATCAAGACCAGACTTCTTGTATCATCTCTCTGGTACTTTGCTGCAGTGGGAAAGCAACCTGGAACTTGGAGAACTAAAAAGGTTCCTGCTGAGAAGGTTCCTGCTCAAAGAAGGACCCAGAAGGTTCAGGTTCCTGTCCTATTCATCACATTTACCATGAACTGTTTGATTTTAAAGGTAATCTGCAAAATCCTTTTTCTTAGTTTAGTCTCCATCTTTGTTTCCCAGCCTCACTGCGGTGTTCCTCACTGTGCTGTTCTTCACTGTGGTGTTCCTCGCTGTGGTGTTCCTCGCTGTGGTGTTCCTCACTGTGGTGTTCTTCACTGTGGTGTTCCTCACTGTGGTGTTCTTCACTGTGGTGTTCCTCGCTGTGGTGTTCTCACTGTGGTGTCCTCGCTGTGGTGTTCCTCACTGTGGTGTTCTTCGCTGCTCTTCCCAGAGGTCACCTCTCCAGCACTGTGACGTCTTTCTCCTCGGACTTTCTGTTGATGGAGTTTGAGTTTCCGTGGGTACCGCTCCTTTCTTTGTCCGTTCAGCCGAACACACACCTTTCCCTTCTCCCCTCGCTCCGGTCCTTCCCCTTCTCACGTTCCTCCTCCAGTCGTGTTACAGTGGAGACAAAGAGCGCCGCTGCCATTGATCTTTTGCGACGGCCACAATCAGCTGCCAGCGAAACAAAAGCTGACTGAAATATCACCGGCCGAGAGGCGAGCAGGCGCCAGTCGGAGCGCTACAGGGTGGCGAGCAGGTAAGGGGCTCGGTGTCTTGCCCGGGGGCACTGGGACAAGATGTATGGCTGTCGCGGAGATCGAACCCGTGACCTTTTGGGTTTGGGATGGTGACTCTTACCGCCCAGTGTTTAACTGGGGGATGTTAGTATCAGAGAGAGGTTTTTCTTAGGCAGCTACCTGACACTCTCATCCAGAGAAGCTTGCAATGAGTGAGTGCACAGGCCTTCAGCCGGTCTGCTGGTTTCACAAAGACTTGTTAATGTTGCTCGGATTTGATTTCAATTTAAAGGGGCGATAAGTTTCACCAAATGTAAAGAATCGGTCACTATCACCATCAAACTGTTCATCAAAATGGACCAAGGACACCTAAACAAGACACATGGCTGTTGCAGGGGTTGAACCTGTGACCTTTTGGTTATGGTTACAGTCAGAGGTGAAGTGGATGGACACACACTCCTCTCCCGGTGAAGATGAAACGATGAATAAGCTTCTTCTTCTGCCCTTCCAATTCCACGCTTGGCTTCTTCTTCAGTCACAGTGAGAATCATATTTAACAATGAACTAAATATCTTTCTGATATCAGATCGAAACAGTTCCCAGAGCTGTTTCAATATCAACTTTTAGGTTGTTTGGTGTCCATTTGGGTTGATGACGACCTCCTGCACGTTGCTGTCCGTCAAGCGCTTGCTGGCCCTTTACACCATCACCGTGGCAACGAACAGGTGGTGTAACGTTGTGGTTGACTGACATCCCGCGATGCTGACTGATGTAAACTTGCTTACTGTATACTGCAATCCATGACGGGGTAGTAGGTTACGGCTATGAGTGTGTGTGTGTGTGTGTTCGTCCATGCATGCCTGGCAGTGTGTGTATACATAGCACTAACACTGACAGGGTTAGGGGTTCGAATCCCACTGGGGCCACCCACCCTGAACATGTATTAATGCATGGCGCTTTAGGTAATGGCATCTACATGTATGTGTAGATGTTCATCCATACATGTCTTTGCTGTGCTCACGCTGTGATTGGGTGGAGTCGCTGCCCCGCCCCCTCAGTGTGAGGGTGTGTGTGTGGGTGGGCGTGTTTCGTTGTGTGGCTCACTGCAGGGCTAGCATGTAGCGATATGTAGCATTAATATTTAAACCTATCCAAACTCTGACAAGGCCTCATGAACAATTCATCCCGCGTGGCCGGTGGCGTGTAGCGTGTGTTCATACGTGCAGATCAGACGTGATGATGAGGCGGCGATAGACGGGGTCATATTGGGGGCAAATTGATGCAAAAAAAAACAACTCAGGGGTTTTAAAAGGATAAATGTACCACGCCCCTCTTTCCTCCATGAACCCCTTACCCAGATCTTCCTCCACTCGTTGCTCTAATTGGCTCTTCGTCTTGAAGTAAACGATCCCTCCTCCTCCTCCTCCTCTACCTCTCCACCTCCACCCCTCTTCTCAGCTCTTATTTCCTTTCCTCGCACTTCTCTATCATATCCGATCATCCGGGGGTCACAGGGATATTTCGTTACATCTATTGTTGGCGTGCTGTGGCGCTGACCTTTGACCTCTTTATCGGAGCGTCGGCTGCAGGCTTGACGTGGAAAAAATATCAAATATAGCCAGATAATTTAGAGACATTTGCCCCGAGAATCTGCTTTTTTTTTGCTTTTGATTTGCTTTGACACACACACACACACACACACACATGCACGTGCACACATGCGTGCACACACACACATACACACATACACACACACACACACACACACACACACACAGTGATGGATGAGGCACACAGCCATGCAATACACTCCCTCGGCCCGGGGCTGAGGCTCGGGTGAGAGCTGTCCCCTTCCCCTCCACCTCCAGCTCAACTGTACACCACCGGAGAAATAAAAGGAGGAGGAGAAGAAGAAGAGAAGAAAGAGGAGGAGAAGAGAAGATGAAGAAGAAAGGAGGAGGAAGAGGGGCAGGGGGAGAAGAGGAAGAAGAATGAGGATGAGGAAAAGAATGATAAGAAGAAGAATTGAAAAACCAGAAAGACAAGGAGAAGAAAAGAGGAAAAGGGAGGTGGAGGAGGAGGAGTAGAAGAGGAAGAAAATGGAGGAGAAGATGAAAAACAAACAGATAAAGGAGAAGAGAAAGGAGATAAAATGGAAAACAGAGAATGAGACAAAAGAGAAGAAGGAGCAGGAGTAGGAGGAGCAGATGAAGAAGAATGAGGAGAATGAGGAGAAAGAGGAGGAGAAGTGGAAGAAAGAGAAGGAGTAGTAGTAGTAGAAGCAGGAGGAGGACAAGAGGAAGAGGAAGAGCGTTGGAGTCACAGCAGGCGACTGAGGTGGGAATAAATCAGCTTGTTGAAGATGAGATATGGAGGGTGGAGCTGTGGGGGGCAGGGGGGGCGGGGCAGGGGGTGGGGTCAAAGGTCAGAGACAGTCTTCATGTCAGCGAACACTCCACAAAGAGGCCCCCAGAGTGAGGTGTGTAATGGTCAATGGTGGGGGGGGGGGGGTAATTTATACACCTGTCACAAGTAAGTAGGGGCCCCCCGGGGTCACGCAGCAATTTGTATCGTGGTCGGAGCCTCAGAACATCGCCGCACAATGACGCTCATTTATGTCCTCCCTCACCCTCCCCCTCCTCCCCCCCTGCACCCCTGGACAGACCTACCTGGGGACCACGCTGTCCATTCACGCCCCGCCCCCCTCTCTCTGGTGGGCGGGGACCACCGAGGCGCACCATAAAGAGAAACCGCAAACCGGAGAAACAATCGGCGCGGTTTGGATTTCAACCCCGCCGCGACCTCTGAGGTCAGAAGGTCACCGGTGGCTCAGCGGCCTCGTACAGACACTGAGCAGGACTGGAACACAGGGGGCGTCTGTTGCGGGTCACGGTGCATTCAGGGGGTAGTCACCGAGTGCAAAAACTGACGCCCACTGATTCAAAATGACACATTATGATGTATTACTAAAGTTAGCGGTTATCTTGAGGTATCATCTGAGTTTCTCCGCTATCCACTCATGGATTTCACTCAGCTCTTTCTCCCGTGGATGTTAGTTTGGAATAAAACCTCGTAACAGGCTGGAACTGCAAAAGATAAAAGAACTGAAACAGAACAGTTTTTTAGACCTCAACAATCAAGTTCAACGTCTCGAGTCCTGCTGTCGCCGCACAGCTGGTTACTGACCTCTAGTGGCCAGATGTTCCCCCAAACAAACCTTCAGCTGTCAGATCGTCTGCCAGATTCCCTCCCCTCAGCCCAAACCTACGCCATCCTTTCTGCATCCTCCACTCTGGAGAGTCTCACGCCGTAACAGAAGCTGAGGTCAGCTCCGTCGACCGCCTCGAACCTGCAGAACATTCGAACCAGCTGATGAACTTCAGCCGCCGGACAGAAAAGCTCAACGTTTATTCAGGTGCTCTCTAAGCCGCTCCGTGTCTGCAGGTTGATCTGGTAAGCCCTCTGAATGAATTGCTCGGTATCACATTTACTCCCGGTGTGCAGCGGTATTGACAGAACTCAACGCGGTGGTAAAACTGGGAAAACCTGGGTGGGGGAAGTGACATCAGCTACAGCCAAGCGAGCACGTCTGACTTCAGTCTGCAGCTCTGTCGACTTCCCCTGGGTAAATAAAGGTTGTGAAATAGAAACACCCTGAACAAATCGCGATACTGAAACGAGGCCGACTTGTACTCTCACCCGGTGGAGACAAATCCACGGGGTTAGCTGGGAGCCCGATAAGCCCCCCCCGGACCCCCGAGTCCCCTTCCCACAATGTCCGGACGGAAGATGCCCTACTGCGGCAGAGAGAGCGTTTCCCAACACCGGAGCACAAAAGGGGCCAAACCTGCCTTTATCTCTGGGCTCTAATCCCCTTTCTCTCCCTCCTTCCCTCCCCTCTCCTCCCCCTTCCCTCCCTTCTCCTCCCTCCGTCCCTCACAGCGGCCCGCCGCCATTCACATCCCCCCGTCCAGCCGAGTGACGGCCCACCATGCGGTAAGTTCGCACAATGGCGCTAATAACGCCGCGGAGTGTCCCGGTTCCCCCTCCTCGTCCAATAGCGGCGGTCGAAGGCCCCGGGCTCGGGGGCCCCGGCAGGACGGCTGCCCGGCTGAAGGGTCTCTGAGGGACGGCGCCGCTTGAATGACGCGCCGACGCACCGATCTAATTAAAGCACAATGCAGCAATTACTGCTGTTCAAAACCTGACAAATGAAGTGAATTAGACACCGTGGGGAGGGGGGGGGGCACACACACACACACACACACACACACAGGTATGTGCTCATACACACACACACACACACACACACAGGCAGAGGATAGTCACATTTTTTCAAACTGCAATGCAACGTTAGCCACAATGTGCTAGCCCAGCAGGGTCCAGGTCCTCCAGGGATCCTTGAGGGGGGTCCAGGACCTCCAGGGGTCCTTGAGGGGGGCTCCAGGACCACAAGGAATAACTTCACTGTTCCATAAGAGTAGGTGACTTCAATAACATCACTTGTTCATGTTAGAAATTGAGAGCATGTTATGATTTGGTGTAGAATTACTTTTTCCTGGGACAATATCTCATAAAATGGGAAAAAAAAGTAGTTTTTGTGTCCTGCCACAGATCTCGCCCTCCCACATGAGATTATTTGACTTTTTTTATATTAGAAACATAAAACTAACCCTCGGGGACTGAGAAGGAGCCCTGAAGGACCCAGGAGGTGTGAGAGGCCCCTGATCCAGCCACAGCAACGTGAACCGAACCAAACCGAAGGTGGAGCGGGGTCTGGGGGCCAGCTGGCGCCGCAGTGAGAAAGAAAAAGAAAAAAAAAAATAGGTGGGGGGGCGACGTGACGGGTCGGATGTGACGGGACCTCCGCAAAAGGGGGGACCCCCCAATCTCCACTTGACATTCATCTCCTCTCAGATCACTTGAGTGTGACTTCCCCCCGGGGCCCGGCCCAGTGTGGAGTCCAAGGCCCTCCAACAATGACGCTGACATGCATTGTTGGAGTGTCACTGGGTTCTGGAGAGGGCCACGTGCGTCCAGTCGGCTGAGACAAGTGGCCCCCCCGCCCCCCATGCACGCCGTCCAGCGCGTGAACGGACGGGCGGCCTCCGGAGCCGAACACGCTCCCGGAGCGCCGCGCCCACAAAAGGGACTGAACCGTGAATCGGCTCAGGGGCCGCTGGGAGCCGGCTGCTCCGTCGGGCTTTGTGCAGAGAATTATGTTTATCTATCGACCAGATCAGACAAGTTTTCACATTTTAGGTGTTTTTTTCATGTTTTTCTGACTGATGTTCTGATCCACAGCGTTGAGGGAGCAGGTAGGACACTAGGACGAGGATGCAAGGGATTGAATCTGACTTTTTGGTTGCAGGATAGTCTCTCTCACCACTAGGCCAGGCTGTCAGAAAGCAGACAATGCTGCTGCTAAATAAAGAGAAATCAGCCACGTATCATCAGGTGAAACTGATCTGACGTCAGTTCTGGTAACCTGTCATCCCACCAGGTTAGAGAGTCCAAACCAACCTGGTTCCAGTCTGTCACTTGATCTACCATGATGGACTTGTCTGCTCTTCTCTGGTGTTCATACCAGTTAAGAACACATGAAGAAACATCTGAACATGACTGACCAAGTCTCCTTCTACCCATAATGCCTTGTGTTCTGGGGTGGTTTCCTGTAGCTGGTTGGATCCCGTTCTCTCTCCTAACGAACCACCACAGTTCTCTTCTACCGATAATGCCTTGTGTTCTGGGGTGGTTTCCTGTAGCTGGTTGGATCCCGTTCTCTCTCCTAACGAACCACCACAGTTCTCTTCTACCCATAATGCCTTGTGTTCTGGGGTGGTTTCCTGTAGCTGGTTGGATCCCGTTCTCTCTCCTAACGAACCACCACAGTTCTCTTCTACCCATAATGCCTTGTGTTCTGGGGTGGTTTCCTGTAGCTGGTTGGATCCCGTTCTCTCTCCTAACGAACCACCACAGTTCTCTTCTACCCATAATGCCTTGTGTTTTGGGGTGGTTTCCTATAGCTGGTTGGATCCCGTTCTCTCTCCTAACGAACCACCACAGTTCTCTTCTACCCATAATGCCTTGTGTTTTGGGGTGGTTTCCTGTAGCTGGTTGGATCCCGTTCTCTCTCCTAACGAACCACCACAGTTCTCTCATTAGAGGACTGAGACGTTTTCAGAAAAGGAGGAAACGCTGCAGAGGTTAATAAACAGCTCTGAACATGCTGGCTGTGAACGCACCCCTCGGTCATCAGTAAGCCAGACAGCCAGACAGGCCGGGGCGGTAGGGGAGTGTGTGTCAGCTCTACTGTGACTGCTACTTTATTGTTTTGGAGGACAGGGGCTGCTGAGGGTCTGGGGCCTTCTCTCGGATAGCCTTGGCCCACCGCCAGCAGACAGACACACACACACACACACACACACACACACACCTACACGGCATGGGAACGTTTGCTGGCTCGCTGAATGGATGATGGAGGCGAAGTGCAGCTTGTCAGACTATTAGCGTCACTGATGGGATTCAGCATGTCGTCCCCTGCCGGCTGACGGGGAACAAACAGTAACATGTGTTATTTATTTAAAAGCAGTATAGTCCTCTCTGTATGGCTGGAGCTCTTTGAAGTGCTGGGAAAGGACACTTAAATCACCATGATGCCTTCACTTGCATTATGAAAAATTAAAAACATACAAAACAAAGCATCAGCAAGGCATTTATACTAGTTGCATCTTTCCTCTCCTGCACAATCAGGGTGAAACTTCAGTAGTAAACCAGATGGTATTGATACCGTCATGTACTGGTACGGCACCAATACTGCACAACAAGTAAAGACTGATTTAATGGTACTTCTCTTGAAGTTTACACCAGTTTTACCACCAAAACAAAGTAATAATCCACATTTTCATACACATAAATGTCCATTTTGCTCCTTTCTATCTGATCTCTGTAACTCAACAGTGATCGAACCTTCAACCTCTGAAGTCTTCAAGTCTCTGATGACGTAATGACACAATAAATGTACTTAATATGAGTATGGTCTCAAACCAGACACACACAGATGTGGAGAAGATCGAGTGAAGACAGTGGAGAGTATTTCTAATAAAGAACTGAACTCGGTTTCCATCTACAGTCAGAACAAAACAAGCATCAGTTTCACACGTAGCCCTGAGGGGGGGGGGGGTCTCAGGTCTAAACCAATTTACTGAGGGAAACCTGGGGTCACAGGAGGTCAACCAGGACGGGGCAGTGTTCATGCATTCAGCATATCTGATTTAATACGCATCGGTACAGAGAAGACGGGGGGGGGGCCAATAGACTCAGCGGATATTAAAGGTCAAAGGGTCGTGGACCATGTGTTCCTGAGACGAGGTACTGAAGACTACAGCAGACGAGTCTCAGCTGCAGATGTGATGATCTGATCTAGAGTTCATCCACTAGATGGCGCCCTGACACAAGTCTGATCACAGTTTGGTGTTTGCTGTCAAAGTCTGATAACAATACTGTTCTTCATGGTGTTTTGCAGTAGTAAGAAGTACTAAGAAAGAGTAGCAAGTAGTAAGAATTGAATTAGTTCAACTGAATGAATGTGAAGTCCTCACAATACTGCAGCCTGATTGGCCGGAAACACCAGCTCCTCTTCAAATGAGATGTCTTTAGTGAGGGAGCCAATCAGGACCAAGTCCAGTCGTGATGCGTTTACTGGAGCTGGTCTGAAACTGGATGGAAAAGGATTGAGCCACTCAAAAGGAAATCAAGTTTAACAATGTCTCCATGAAACAACTTCAACAATCATACAGGATGAAATCCATCTGAGGAGAGCAGAGAGACCAACTTCTCCACTGACAGTAGCCGAGATAGACCAGAATGCAATGCAACAACAACACAGGTTGGGTTTTGAGTAAGGGGCGTGGCCACAATCATAGACACAATGTTCACATACTAGTTGGCTAGCTATCATATAAATTCAAGCTGCTTATCTGGGGGTTGTCGAAAGGCATTCTGGGAAATGTAGGAAGTTGAAGTAAATAAGGCAGGTTGAGGGAAAGTGTTCGTATCTCAGGGTGGATTTTTCCTTTAATGCTTTACAGTCACTGAAATAAACACCGATCAGACCTGTGACCTTTTGGTTGCGGGACCGTCTCTCTAACCGCCGAGCGTCCAAATAAAACCAGCTGTCACTTTCTGTTTTTGTGAGCCTCGACTCGGAGACAGATAAGAACAACCTCCCGCCCGGCTCCGGCTCTGTGGAAGTCATCAGTGTCGAGTGTCGAGATGGGGGAAAAGATTTCTCACGCAACAATTGAAACACATATTTCTGCTTATTACTTGGAGTTGAAACTGTTTCCAGATGGGAAGACGATCAGGAACACCGTCAGATACCTTCTGAAACACCTCATCTTTAACAACAGTCACATGACCTCCAGGTCAGAGGAGGTCAGAGTCAGATTTGATTTGTTTCTATTTCGTTGTCAAATCAAGTATCAAGTATCAAATAGATTAAGATGAGATTTTCTCCAAGCTTTACAGATGAATTAACCTTCTCAGGTCGTAATAAAAGGACAATAAAACATAGAATAAACCTCATTTTCCAGATTCAGTCCTGCACCTGACCTCACCTGCACACAGAAGGAGACCATAACTATATTGGGACATTCATCCAGAGTGTCTGGCTCAGTGAAGGAAACTTCCTGGCTGTTGATGAACTTTACCAAGCGAGGTTCAATGCAATAAAACACCATAAAAACTCACTTTTGTTTCAATCATCCTGCAGGTAATCACAATCATTTAAGATAGACTGTATAGAAATAGAATCCAATGGAACATTTAATTCAGTATAAAAAGTAACATCAGGGTTTCTGCAAGTTTAATCAAGGTCAATTTAAGACTTTTTAGGACCTGTTAGGACTGAGATGATGAAATTAAAGTTTGGCAATTGAAAAAAATCAATCAGAATCGACCTCATGTCAAAGTTTCATCTTATCTTAGAATAAGACCTTGAAAATTGAGTTTAAGACCTGAAATACTTTATTAAACTGTATTCAAGACCTTTAAAGGACCTTTTAAAAGTTAAGATACTGAGATTTAAGACATTTTAAGGACCTGCAGGGACCCTGAACATGTCAAATTCCCTTTGCAAGCCTCTGCCACTGAGCTCTGACTTCTAAATCCATGGTGACTTCCTCCTTCCACAGGGAGGCAGAGTTGGGTTGGGTTATGATGAAGATGTGCTACTGTGGACACTTGGGCTATATCAGCTTTTTCATGTCAGGGGCCCCGGAGACCACGGAGCCCCATTTGGTAACGGTTCAGTCCAGAATGAAACCTCTGATTTAATTAATCCTTGTTTAACTGGAGGACCTCCTTGAACCCCACTCAAGCACCCCTGAGGGTCCCTGGACCTCAGATTGGAAACTACTGGACTATATAGTGAAGCTTAGATGAGTTAGTAGTGCAGTATGGTGGTGCTGATTTGAGATCAGTGGGAAACAAATCTCACAAACCTTTGATTTACAGGGATAGGAGTATCTGTGTGGTACTCAATAGTAAGTTTATGGTATTGATCTCCTTTAATACTCCTATAGGATGTGATATATGGTTGATGGGTTTCCTGTGATATTTGTGTGCTAGGCCCTTTCCTTCTAAAATGTATTATAGGATTACTAGCGGGGGTGTAATGGAGGGTAAATCCTTATAATAATGTAAAATCATATTATGTAGTATGAAATTGATGTAAATTAGAGCCTTTAGATTGGTGGTTGTTTGCCTGGTGATCACAACTGGAGGTCTTAGTCTCCCCACCTATTAATTTACCACTACCTCTCTAATTTCTATACTTCTTTTTCTTGATTTTAGTGTGGAAATGCCACTACAACATCTCTCTGACTCTTTGTTTTATCAGTAAACTTGGATTATATCCCGGAGACTCACTCACCTCCACGTTGAGGCTCTTCATTTCCGCATGCAGGAAGCCCAAGCCACCACTAGATGTCAGTATTTTATTTGAAATGAATGTCCGTGGTGCTCAGCGCGTCCCCTCACACACCTAGCAGTAATTAAACACTGATTGAGTCAAAATGAATCAGCGCAGTTTGATTTCAAGTGTTTCGTTGTGTTGCGATTGGATTTATAACACTATAATATCCTATAATCCTATAGGGATTTTAATGTGTCTTTGGTACTCACTGGTGAGTTTACATTATTGTATTTTATGCTATTTTTAAATCTCCTATGGTATTCCTTTAATATTACATTAGTATTACTATAAAGATTTACAGTCTATAGTACTAATAGTGAGTTTTGTATTTTATAAATCTCCTATGATATTCCTATAGAGACTTATAGTGTGTCTATGATACTCAATAGTACATTTATACTGACATTATCGTACTTTATGGCAATTTTTCATTTCCTATAATATTCCTATAGGGACTTAGTAAATTATGAAATCATCTAGTGAATAAAGAGTAATTTCCATTTTTGGAATACATAAATATCCCATAGCAAACAATTATATTTATAAAGCTATGTCCCTCACAATGGTTGGAAATAACCTCGCAAAAGGTACTAGCAGACAACTGATAACTATATCAATATTTTAAAATGACTGATAATCAATAATAGTTATAGCTGCATCCATTTTCCATAACTCATAGATAAGACACATCAAATTTATGTCTTAATAGAAAATGTATGGATTTTATTTTGTCCTCATTTGTCCTCACGCGCTCAACTGACAAATTGAGCTATTTATGGCTCCTAATCTTTAATTGATTTGTTGTTTTTCTTTTACAATAACCTATATTGGATTATATGATTTATTTATTTTACTGGTTTTACAGATTTAAAAAAAACGGACAACCTTAAATGTCACCGGTGATGAGGGGATGGTTTGGGCAGGTCCGTCCCATCTGAAAACAGGGAGAGAGAGAGGGAGAGAAAAGGTGTAGGGGAGAGGGGGAGAGAGAGAGAGAGAGAGAGCGAGAGAGAGAGAGAGAGAGAGAGAGAGAGAGAGAGAGAGAGAGAGGGAGAGAGGTAAGGAAGGAAGGAAAGAAAGTATCAGAGGAGGGGGGGGCGTTGAAAAACAGCGCAGCCTGAAGTCTCCAAAGCCTCCGGCGCATCCAGAGCCTGAACGCACCATCCAAACGGACCGCCTGACGTTCAAAAGTTGCGTCTCCACACTTCAAAAAGTCACTCAGCGGTTGTTTGGTGCTTTCCAAACTTTCTCTCCTGTCGCCTCCTGCGTCTCTGGGATGGATCGTTGATGCGAGGAAACGCGGCGAAGTGAACTTTTTGTTTTATCAATGGTAAGGCGCAGAGTTTGGGGAGGACCGAAATACGCGCTCTCCGTGCGTCTTTTTTTTTTTTTTTTTTTTTCTCCACACAGCAGATAGTAGATGGAATTCCATGTTTTGCAAGGGATTTGGTGTTTTCCTTGCTGGGGGAAAAAAAAAAGTTTGACTTGAACCAGAGTAACGGGGAACAAAGCTGAGGAACTCGGGAGCTTTTTTGGGACAAACTCGCGTGGGACCAGGAGAGCGACACTCGGGTAAGTCGGGTCGGCAGGCTGCCTCTCGCTTGGCCATGTGGTCGGGGGAAAATAGCGTTGGGATAATGTTTACAAGTCATTTACCTGGGAGTGATTTGGGGAATTGCTGGTGATGGTGGCGAAACAAAGCAGCGCGTGCAATAGATAATATAAGAGCCCACAGGAAAAATGACTGATATTCCTATAATATTCCTATAATATTCCTATAGTGCCTTGAAGTGTTTGTGGTACTCAGTAGTGAGTTTATAATGACTTTATGGTATTTTCATAGTATCACTATAATAATAGGATATTTGTACACTACCCCTCTAAAAGGTATTACAGGTTATAACACTTTTCCCTTGACAGACAGGCTAATGCAGGTAATGGGCTTTCTAATGACAGAGTCCCTTTGAATCACTCGAATTGTTATTTCAGGTTATTGGAGGTTTACTTTGACACCGGAATGCCAAGAATTTGCAACCTGATATTTAAGATGCTCTCTAACAAACCAGCTCGCAAGGGTCAATTTAAACCTCCTCCAGCCTTAAATACTTGAGGGGGTTTTCTTTTCTTTTTTTCCCCCCATGTGAGTTTTATTGCATCAAATTGTTCTAGAAAATTAAAGGTGTCTTAATTTTGGACCATGAAAATAAAACTTAAGAAGAAGAAGAATTTATTGTTTTTTCCAGATGATAAAGTCGGATTATTATCCTGCAGGAACTGAAATACAAATATAAAGAAAGATAAACATTATTAGTGTTTTAATGGGAGATGGAGGTCGTGCACGAGGCTGCAGATAAAGGCCGAACAAACGTTTCTCCTCTTAGGATTTCAATTTTACTAACGAAACCTGAATCACTGCAGAGATCAGAAACTTCAGATTTATTTTAGTAGTCAAATGCAACAAATACAAGGAAGCAAAATAAGAAAAGAAAAAAAAACAAGAAGAGGAAAATAATCCTGATTGTGTGCAGGCTGCAGAGCAGAGTCGGTGTGAAGTCGGGGGTTTTTACCGCTGAATGGCCGCTTGCATTCATTTGCATCAGAAAAAAAGTTTTAGTGCATTTGCTATTGTGCAGAATGAAGAGTTCCAGCAGTCAGGGAGAGGGGGGGGGGGGGGGGGGGGTGTAAAGAAATAATGGGGCCCTTCACATTATTCAGGATGACATGGGGGGGCTTCCCAAACCTGTGATGGGGATCACTTTCATCCTTGCTGTCATTTTCACACGTTTCCCCACTCAGTCCTGCATGCACTTTATTATTGATTGGAGCTGAATCTTCTCCAGAATTTAATAAACCCCCCTCAAAAAAAAAAAAAACTGCAGGGGGGAAAGATGGATTTTCTTCCCGGGTGCGCGAAGCAGCCAAAGCAGCAGTGGAGTCTGGCATGCAGGCGGTTTGCAGGGCGATAAATGTGAATGAGAAGTGAGTTAAACGTCCCGCTGTGAGGACTCAAAAGTCTCTTATCCCACAAAACAACAAGTCCACACCAATTAAGCCCTGTGGCCCCGGGGCGGCGGTTCTTGTGGGTTTTTGGGGAGAAAAGAAGCGTCGGTGGCTTTACACAAGCCGGCGGTGTAAAATCCACTAAACCCTTTTTTGGAAAAGTTCCTGCATCCAGTATCGTTTACCACCGAAACCTCCAAACACAGACTCAATTTCTAGGGAGGAAGCCGGAGCAATAAGGGTAAATTATTAGAAGTAAATCACCAAACTTATCAGCTGAGAGGGAATACTGGTGCTGGATGTGAACCTTCCTCCTAGATGTGGCTTCAAAATAGATCTGTCATCGTCTTTCCTCTCCAATAGGAAGATAAAAAAACTAGAAGATCAATTTTTGGACGAGTGCAACGCCCAGATAAACCCACCACAGCTTGACTGATGCCATGCACATGAAGTAGAGAGGAGCAGAGGAGTTGTGCTTCAAAATAAAATCCGGTCAAATCAATAAAAGAGAATATTTACTGCAGCGGTTGAGAGAGAATTAAAACATTACAGTTCAAATGATTGATTCTCTCAGGTCTCACTTTCTGGATTTGTTTGTCAAACACCCATTTGTCTCCTTCCTCCTATGACAGGGCTTGTAATCACTGCTTTATCACGTGTGTGTGTGTGTGTAAATGTGTGAATTTCACCCCTTCACACACACACACACACACACACACACACACACACACACACACCGGGACATGCTAGCTTTCTGTTGGATTACGGCCTGTATGGGTTCAAGTGGATTACACTGTTTGCTTTCCCCCTGACCCCCTGCTGAGCCTCTTGCACACACGTTAAAAAGTTATTATGGGATGGGATTATTTTGACACGCGACACATCGAGGGTCCCGCTCACTCCGAACCGTTAAAATTGTAAATTATATTTATTACGGCTCTTAAATCGGTCGGTTATTGACTTCTGCTCCAAACTGGATCGGCTTTTTTTCTGTCTGCATCTCCCTGACACACACAGGGAGTCAGCTTCTGTCAGTGTGTGTTGATGAAGGATGAAACACACACACACACACACACACTGAACTCTATAAAGATTCATGTTGTCACTTGTGAGTTAGTGAGTCTCTGGTCAGCATCACTCAGAAGTGTTTTTCCAAAGCGAGGCCGGATGATAGAAGACTTGAGAAAGTTCCTCCGACAGCAATTACACATGATGAAAACAGAACTGTGGTTAATGCAACGGCATCACACACACACACACCAAGAGACATCAGAAATCAAAGGTCCAGGGGCCACTGGGGGGCCTGTAGTTCTTCCTCTTTGCTGTTTTTACCCATAGTTCTTAGGGATCGGCTTTGATGCTTCTGTTAATTAACTCCTGAAGGGACCGCCGTAACCCCGTGATCAGCCTTGACGCTCCCTGACAGCCACCGAGATGAACGGGGCGAGTCGGCGTGTGTGTGTGTGTGTGTGTGTGTGTGTGTGTGTGTAAAAATGCCCCACGCTGTGAAGAGAGACGCCCGCTACGACGGTCTGACATGCCGCGAAAACGACTGATCCCAGAGCACGAGAGATCGCAGCGAAGTGTTTGCCTTTCCGTGGAGAACCCCCCTCCCCTACCTCTACCATCAGTTTGGTTATCATAAGAGACGTATCACCAGATCTGATGGTTTTGCCGCGTGCGCTGATCGCCACATACGGCGCAGAACCCGCCGCGCGTCTCCTAGATGAAGATCCCCGGCCTTCATCCCCCCCGACATGTGGCATCCCAGCAGGCCATGTGGCATCCCAGCAGGCCATGTGGTATTCTTTAGGCAATCAATCCCCCTGGCCGCCTCTCTCTCCGAGAGCATTCCCATAATCAGACCGAGAGGTCAGGAGGAATCCGTCCCGCCGGAGGCCCCGTGTTTCTCCCCCCCCCCCTCCCCAGGAAGGGAGGCACTGTCAGGGGCCAGGGACAGACTTCATCCTGGGGGCCCCTGGAGGTCTCTGACATACTGCTGGTGACGGGGGGGGGCCTCGGCAGGTTTTCCACCGTGTCAGTGGCGGTTAGCTTTTCAGGTGAGAGCTGCCTCGCCACTGTTTGACAGCTGTGGCTGCCTGTAAACCTGCAGACAGGCATGAACACACACCAGTTGTGTGTGTGTGTGTGTGTGTGTGTGTGTGTGTGTGTGTGTGTTGCAGCCAGGCCTGAAACGGTGACTCACTGCAGCAGGGAGTTTCCGTCAGATGCTTCGTTGAGGATCTAATGTTGTGTTTAACGAGGAGATCACGGCGCTGATGGAGCCGCCGCCGAGCTTCCCTTCACTCTGCCGGTCTGTTCATGAAGGACGAGTTCAAAGAAGTCTGTTTCATGGTCGTGAGCCGCCGTGGTGGGCGATGATGTAACCTTTATTGATTCCCACGGGGAACAAAAGACAAAGAGAGAGCAACTTAAACAACAACCAGGCCCGTCGAGGCAAGAGGAGGAGTTGAGTTATGTTATTATAGAGACTATTACTGACAGGGTGAGCAAAGAAATTGGTCTGTAGTTCAGAGAAACACCCTCGACTGCTCCAGTGGCCCTCAGTAGAAGCTTGCGGTGACGCCGGGCAGCTCCCCGGTGTGAAAGTCATTAATTGTTGCGTTGCTGAAACAGATCTCAGCCTCCCTGGATCAATAAGACCGACAGACTGGAGGTGTTACTGAAGGGATCCGTCGGAGCAGCTGAAGGCGCAGCGGAGAGGAAGCCGGCGGCCCAAACTGGCGTCGTAAAAACGGCGAGCGGCCGTGTTGTAGCCGGACCATTTGGCCGAGGGGTCGGGGATCAAAGCGGCAGTGATACCCAGCAGGCAGTGCTTTACTTCACGCCGTCAATCACCGGGGTTGGAGGAGGAGGAGGAGGGGTAGGGCATTCAGGGCTGGGGAGACACAGTGGGAGTTAGGACTACAGCTACTTGAACTTTTTATTTTCTGAGTGATGATCCACATTTTAGACATTTATCTGACAATGTTATGACTTGACGGTGAGTTCAGGGTCTTGCTCAGGACAGGACATATTGGCTCTCACCTCACTGGTTGTGATAGGATAGATAGCATTTCTCCTTCATATTTTCCCACTGAGACTTTTATCAGTTTGTCCAAGTTTCAAACCAGGTCACAAGCTGTCTTCTCTAACCTTTTATATAGCTGGGCGTGTTGGGAGTCACATGCAAGGTCGTGCACCGCCTGAAATTTGAAACAAAGCGGACGGTGCTGCAGTTTACGTACGCGCCTTCATTCAGGATTGGCTTAACGAAGTAGGACCTGAACCACCGTCTGATTCTGGTGGGTTTTTTTGTGTTTGTCGGTGGATGTGCAGCGCTGTGTGAACCAGCCACCACCACCACTAAAAAAAGGGTGAAAAAAAGCGAGGTGGAGGCGGCCTGCTTTGGCACACAGGGGGAGGCAGTCATCCTGGCTGACGGGTCCAGGAGACAGACTTAATCCTCCTGCAGTGGGGAGTTCTCCTCTGAACTGAGCCCCAACATCTGGTTGGTGTTGGTGTGGGCAGGAAGAGATCAGCCACAGGATATTGGACGTCCAGGTGGGGGGGGGGGCTGGACCTGTGGACACCTCCCTGTAGCCACCAGCTAACCTGGACTAGAACAGAACAGAGTGGTTACTCAGCAAGCTAAGCTAACCTTGTACTTGCAATGTAATGAAATCGTCTTTCCCCTCTTTCTTGAATTTCTCTCCTCTGTCTGATATTTGCTGTTTCTCTGCATCATCAACTAAAGGAGAACTGCCACAATAAACAATCTAACATAAATGGAAAAGACAGATTTATCACGTTTTGTTCCCGGGGGAATGTTTCCGGGCTCCCTTTGCGCTCTCTCCTTCTTAGCATCCAGATTGGGGGTTTTGGGTCTCGTCGCTTATCTTGAGAGTTAAGAGGAACAAGTCTCGGAAAAGTCGGTATAAATTCAAATGTCACTGTTAGCCTCTATTTGTGCGCTCGCCGTTCGCACAACAAACAACAACCCCCCCCCCCCCCCCCCTTTCTCCGTCGAAGCTGCAGTCTATTTTCGACTCGCCACCGACCTGGGCTTCTTTTACGGGATAGCTATTATTCAAGGGAGAATAGGTGTAGGGCCCAACCATAAATTCCGGCAAGTGGCCCTTCGGAGGGGTACCGAGCCGAGGAATTGACTGCGTTGCTCTGTGATTTTACTCTGGTACGCCGTGACCTTTTGAGTCGAGACAGAGTCATTAGTTTGGTTGACAAGTTGCGGCTGCAATAATTCAGCGGGGCGGCGGCTGCTTGTAATACCCGGTGATGAGCCAAACTGCACTCTTGTAAGCCGAGTGTGCACCTGGAAGGCAGGAGGCATTTGTTTTCCTGACACCGGGAATACCCTCCATCTTTCCCCGCAGGCCGTTTTTGAATTGCAGGAGTCGCGGCCCTTTCACGGGAATAATCCATAACCCCCGCCGTGTCACCGCGTCGACGGACGGGTATTTTTGGCCCCCATGTCCAAATCGGTGTGATCGAGGGGGGAGGAGGGGGTGTTGCATTGTTGACTCCTGCAGTCTCAAGTATGCAAAAGATGATTAAAGGTTCAGTACTAGTAAAACTGCAATCATATGAATCGATATATATCACACAGAATCACAGGAATTCATCTTGGCAGCATTGGTGCAGACATCTTGACACCAAGCCTAGCAACACCTAGTGGCATTCAACAGGGAGTTCATATACAATGCAAGGCCTGTGGTATAGATGGAGGTAGAGATGGAGGTAGAGATAGAGGTATAGATGGAGGTAGAGGTAGAGATGGAGATAGAGGTTTAGATAGAGGTTTAGATGGAGGTAGAGGTTTAGACAGAGATAGAGGTATAGATAGAGGTTTAGATGGAGGTAGAGGTTTAGATAGAGGTATAGATGGAGGTATAGGTAGAGGAGGAGGTATAGATGGAGGTATAGATGGAGGAGGAGGTGTAAAGTGAGTCGGAGCTCGTCTTCAGAGTGTTTGCATTCCTCTCCGGCCGGTTGAAAGTGAAGTAGCGGGAGGACTTGAGTCGAGGGGAAGGATGAGGCAGCAGAACAAACAGGCATTGATTCAGCACAATGACCTGGCTGGGGGGGTGGGGGGGGGGGTTATTCTCTTAAATAACCTTATTGTAAGGATCTCTTTGTTAGCTATTATACTCAAATGAATCATTGTGTGTCTTTTTAAAAGGGCCTGACAGTCGACAGTGGGAGGCAGCAGCTCATCACACCACTAGCTGGGCTATTAAGATGCTAACCGCTAACCAGCACTCAACTCACTGGTCGCAAGCTAGCTTGTATTCCTAAAGGGTGCAATCCATATCCTGCGTGTCACAGAGTATTTTAAGCCTCTTGTGTAGTTTTTATGTTATCGGTGTGATTCAGGGGTTACTTGTATTGTTTTGGTGTGTAACAGCTTTTTGCTAGCTTGTACCCTTAAAAGATTTAAAATAAAAACACCCACCAATCATCATTTCTAATATATCAAAAAGGTTGTCAGTGTAGTTGAACTATTTCCTCATGTTGTGTCGCTAACCGCTGAGCTGCTAAATGTGAGAACAGCAAATGTTAAGCCTGACTAATACTGATTTGCAAGGACACATCAGAGACCTGCAGGCGTGAAACCCTGCCATTATGTGCCACATATATCACCTCAACTAAAAGGGGTTGTGTGTGTGTGTGTGTGTGTGTGTGTGTGTGTGTGTGTGTGTGTGTGTGGCGGGGGGACTTCCCATGAGGCTTCACTCCCGGCCCCTCACACCTGTTACACCGATTCATCCGTCGCAGTAAAGACACCAGACAAAACTGTCAGTCAGAATCTCCTCTTTGTTAAAGAGGCAGTAAACTGGGTTTGGTTCGTTTAGAAACCCACAAATAAATACACTTCGTACAAAGTAAAAGGTAATTCAAAGTTTTATTTATCATTTACTATAAATAGAGGAGCCTTGAAGCCTCGACGCTGAAGTGGTGTTGTGTTTCGGTGTTAGCGACCACATCCCACCCCGGCTTTGAAGATAAGGTGGCATTGTTCTAGCCGAGTGGGCCGCAGAGTCCCTTTGAGTGGCGCTGACAGAAAGGTCAATAGTCAAATAAACTTTGATGACATGAGAGCTGAGACCTCCCCCTCCCCACAAACCCCCCCACACCCCCCACACCCCCCACCGGCTGAGAGAAAATTGAGTTGTGAATCGCGGGGGTTTGGCGGGAAGAGAGACCCCCACATGGCGAGATGTGGAGGATGCTTCACATTTATCCATTTGTTAGAAACATTTAGAGGTTCAGTGTTGCTGAAGGACACTTGGCTGTTGATGGCTGTTGACCCCCTGACCTTTTGGTTTCATGATGGTCTCTCTAGCCCCCCCCCCAGCTGCCTTTTGAAAGTGTGCTAACGCTGCTGCAGCTCCTCCTACTGCTGCTGCTGCAAAAGCACTTTTATCTGGAGGGGGGAAAGTTTGTTTTCCTGGAGGTCGATGCGGTGAGGGGTTTTAACAGATATCATGAACTTCCTCAACACAGTGTTTTTTTTGTGCGACTGCAGCAGCGTGTTGTTGGATACTGAAAGCGACGGCATCACAACTCTTTTGGTATTTGTCTTGCGGATCACAGTGCACCTCACATTCAGTCTTTTTCAAACCGGGGGAAACATCCAAGTCCTCTCGTTGTGCCCTGAGTGGGTCCTGAGTGTACTCACCTCCTTTTCCTCAGTACCCGACTCATTCACAATTAACCCTCATGTCTGTGTCGCCTCCCTTTCAGAGCGGTTGACACCGGACATGGAAACTTCGACTTCGACGGCCGCCGAGAAAAAAGACAAAATGGACGGGAACGGTTTTGGCGACCTCCCGAAGAAACCCTCGCCTTCAGTGACAAGAGGTAACACACTCTTTTCTTTTCTTTTTTTTGTGTCAGGCTTTGAATCAAACACCCAGGAATCTGAATTTCTTCACTCCCGCTCAGTAAGGTGTCCCGCTCACTCAGACGCCTTGCATGCAGTGTGTCAGAATAAGTCTCTCCGGCGCTCGGCGAGGGGGCAAAGGGGGAGCGAACGCCGCCGATGAAATATACATTTCAAAGATAAAATGCCATCTTGGGAGACGGCGCTCTCGGCGCTAGTCAGGCCTGATAAGCTAGCCCCCAAATGCAGCGGCAGTCAGAGGTGACTTACAGTAGATATCTGACGGGAATCCTAATGGAGCCGGGCCCTTAAAAGAGCATCATTAATACTGAGGCCGCGGTGCGTTCAGGCGCCGAGTGTGGCGGCCGTTTGAGCCCCGTGAACGCCGATGAATAGATAACATGACGAGCGAGAGAGGGCAGGTGAAGACGAGTGTTTGTGTTGTTGAACTAAATGAAGAGTAGCACCGATGCTCCGTCGCAGGGGAGGGACATCCAGGGGGAGAGAGGGGAGGTAGGGGGGGAGGCATGTTTTAAAGATGTCAGTGAACGTGTGATGAAAGCCTGGTGTAATGAGGCTGAAAGACCTTGTTCTTACCTCCAGAGTATAAAAGCGATGAATTACTAAAAAAAAAAATGGCGCTTCAGAGATTGACAAAGATGTGGCGTGATGGCCCGCCTTTGAAATGGAAATATAACGTGTGATTTTAGTGACATGGTTACTCTTTAATGAAGGGCTTGGTGGCCTGCCATTAGAAAGAAATGTTCATTAATTGATAAAGAAAGAACAAAGCTGGAAATGGGGCGAGCCGGCACCTCGCCAGAAAAAAAAACACTCCGACTCAACGTAGACTTTAACATCGCTTTCATCAGAGTCTGTGAAATATGAAGGAGTCTCCGGGGCTCGACGGGATGTGAACGAGGATGTCGACCGCGGTGTTACCGGCATTTTGGGATGGATCTGCAGCGCTTGAACACAACACACTCCTCGCAATCTTTTTTATTTTTTTTTTCCTCAGCAGCGTTTAACCACCGCTAGATAATTCCACTGCATCTTCACTTCTGCAAGAAACTACAATTCCACCAGGGAACATTTCTCTCGTACACGCATTAAAAAATCATCTGTAACCGCCGTTAACCAGCAGAGGATCGGTGTGAGCAACGGCAAAAAAAAAAAAAAAAAAAAAGGGTTAGCGTCGGAAAAGCAGTCGTAGTTTGGCCTGTCGGAGCATTGACCCACATTTAAAGTACAGCTGCAGTAGTGAGTTGCAGGGTTTTATAATGGCAAAGAGTAGTAGAGGTGAGAGAGAGAGAGAGAGAGAGAGAGAGAGAGGTTGCATGTTTTAAAGATGTCAGTGAACGTGTGATGAAAGCCTGCTATAATGAGGCTGAAAGACCTTGTTCTTACCTCCAGAGTATAAAAGCGATGAATTACTAAAAAATAAAAAAGACGACATGGCGCTTCAGAGATTGACAAAGATGCGGCGCGATGGCCCGCCTTTGAAATGGAAAAACAACGTGTGATTTAGTGACATTTCTACTTGGTGGCCCGCCAGAACCAAGAAATTGACGAGTAATTGTTCATGAGAGAGTATCGATGTAGGACGACGGAGAAGAAGGTCCACTTGGCTCAGACACACAGCTCTATTTCTTGCCAACTTACTCAATATTTGACAGAACGCTGTTGAGCGTGCTCGTTCCCTTCCTCAGGTTCATATGGGAAGAAATACGGTGGCCTGGTGGTCAGAGGGAGCGTCCTGTAGCCAGAAGGTCACATGTCCTGTCCAGGAAATAGCCACTGCATCCATCACAAGTCACTTTAGCAACTCGCTCTCTCGCTGTAACCCAGCAAACATTTGACGTATTAATGTCGATATTATTGTTTCAGTGTTGAAAACCCGTCGTCTGCAGCTGCTACCTGCATCGCTTTGTGAACTCGGGGCCTAAATATCTTTCTGATATCGGTTCAAAACAGTTTCAGAAGCTATCTTATTGTGAAAAGCTTCTTTTGGCTGCCTCCTGCACGTGTCACCATGCTGGGATAGCTTGATAGCACTGCTAAGCTAAATGCCTGAAGTGTAAATCTGATAAATTCTTAAATTATGTGTCCACCAAACACTCCTGAAATAAACCTTTGTATTTGTGGTTTCACCTCCTCAGTGTTTTTACCTCTGAAGGCCTTTAGCTGACACACTTCAGATGAGTGAGCAGGTCCAAGGTCAGTCTGGAGGCAGCGGGACAGTCTCTCTGCTGTGTGTTGAGTAATGCATCAGCTCCTCTGGACTCTACGGTCTTCATCTTATCAGCTCTGGAAACTAAATACATGCTGAGGCAATAATGTTTGATTATCCACCCTCATCCTTATCTAGTTGTGTTTCTGGAGAAATCAGCAGGTTGATTTAGTTGACATGTACCATTAGGTGGATGCTTTCAGCCAAAATGCCGCACCAGCATGTCCATGTTTAGCATCAGTGGGACTCCAACTCCTCACCCTGGTGGTGTTAATGCCATGCTCCTGGTTGAGGACAGCTCCATCACTGAAATGTCAGCAGGTTCAGTTCCAGTAGGAGTGCATGTATCCGTCAGTAGCCACGTGTCAAACACACCTCTATTCTGAATTGCTGCTCATATCTGATTTTTTTTGTTTTGTTGTAATCCAGATCCGATACCAATATGAACTGACAGCGACGTCAAAAACAACCAAAAAGACGTCGCATCTGTTTTTGTACCTGCTTTGTTTTCGGTTATGGTACGGCCGTTTGGGTTTTGTCTGAACCGAGGCGTCTGAACCGATACCAGTCAAGTCGCCGTTTGTCTTTCTTTCTATTGTTGCGCCGCGGTGCCAAAATCGTGACAGCTGTCTCCGGTGGATGACGTACGATTTATTTATCGTCATGGCAATGCTGACAAATTCTGATTTTGAGTGTTACAAGTCTCGTGTGTGTCTCACACCTCGGGGTCTGATTTTGCACCTCACATCCATGTGGTCCAGAATTGAAAAAATGCGACTCCATGCAGCTTTTTGCTGTTGGAAAAACATCAGATCTGAATCAGGACTCAACAAGACACTGAAACCAAACCTGCTCACAAAGTGCAAGTAGCTCTAAGAGTGTCAACTAACAGCCTTAACTGTCAATGTAACGTAGTCCAGCTTGGTGTGTGTGTGTTTGTGTGAGATGAAGCTGGGACATGAGAGTGTTCCTCTGCAGACACGATGGTGATTTAGCGGCAGGCTAATAGTTTAGAGAGAGTGTTCCATAAACAGAAGATAACGGTCTGTCCTTAAAACACTCACGACAGCCGAGCGCTCCTGCAGCCAAACTCACTTACAGCAAGTCGCCGTGGACATGAACGCCGGCTGAACGCCTGAAATGTCAATGTAAAGTCGTCCGTCTTGTTGCAGACGAGACGGAGTGACCATCAGATGTTTCCTATCTAGAGAGACATTTCTGTTCCCATCTAGAAGAACATGTTTATGTTGAGTGGAAGGATGAACGTTGGCTGTCATCCATTTATTTTATAAAGCATGTGTGAGTCAAAAACACACATCATGCTTGCAGGATAGCAGCAGAAAGTCCAGGTCTCGTTTCCTCCGTGGTTCCTCTGTAATCTAATCTGAACTCTTAATCCGACCATCCTATTATGTTTCAGCATCATTACTTTCATTATCATCTGTTGAGTTTTTAATCTCCTCTTACCTGGTGAAAAAACCCCCTCAGTCCATAACTCTTCCTCCCTATCAGCGTCGTGGAAGAGCTCCACATTTTAATCTTAAATAAACAAGCAGCAGCCCCGGGCCCCATCTCGACCAATCGGCTATCGGGGGGGGGAAAGAGGCTCGCGGCGTACAGCCTCGGCGCTAAAAAACCCGCGGCCGGCTGCCACCGCGCCGAGACAGAGCAATTACTTATCGCGGTAATATGCATTATTATTCCTGTGGCCGGGCCCTGATAAGTGAATATGCAGTATGAGAGAGGGAGGCAGACGAGACAAGGTCCTTGAACCCGAGAGCCCATTCCCAGGCAGGACCGGCGGAGGGAAAACTAGACAATTCTAATATACTGCCCCTGCCCCGGGCCCCTTTTATTGTCAGCGTATGGTTTACTGTGGGCTGCAGAATTCCTGTCACCTAAGTCATGCCCACCTCTGAGCCCCGACGCCGGCTGGGTAACAGCCCTGTTTTATATTCCCGTCCCGCGTTATTTATTCAGAACAATTTCCTCTCTATCAAAGGACAGGGCTAATGCCGAGTTTTAATATGTTATTTACACATAAAAACAAGCTATTTACAGCGGTGCATGTGTGCAGAAGGGAGGAAAATGAATGGGCCCCCGCGCCCCTCTCCGATCTGTTATATCACAGTTTAACAATCTGGATTGCTAATAGAACCATTTATCATGGAGCGGTCATTTGTTTTACGCGAGCGGCCCGGGTCCCGTTCCCAGAGGCCTATGGAAATGGGGTGCGCGTATAATGAAGCTCAAGTGAGAGTCACTTTGTTTAAAGAGTGGCGACGCCACGCGAGGAGTCAATTAGACTGGACCCAGGTGCTCCGGGCTCGCTTGTCTGGTCCTTTTTTTGATGATGCTCCCCCGGCTCCATCCACCCCCCCGTCCTACCTGGGTTTTATTTTATTTTAGCGGGGGTGAAGGAAACAGGCGCTAAAATAAAACCCTGGCTCGGTGACTTCTGGACCCCGGTGCTGTGCTGCTTACTGAGGGATGGCCGCAGCGCTGCAGGCAGGCTGCCGGGGTTTGGGCAGGCCTCCCCTCGCCTCCCCTCCAGAACTCCCCTCTCCTCCCCTCGCCGAGCCCCGGGCTCTGCTGCCCAGTTAATGGATTCAAATGAGCGCCTGTATTTCCTCTGACAGCACGCATCTGTCTGGTTACACAGGCCGGGCCAGGCCGCAGATTTACGCCATCTTGGGGACCTTTATGATTTCAAACCCATTCATAATAACGGAAGGTATTTAGAGGGAAAATATTGGTGAGAAATGCTCTAAAATCATGAGGAATTACAGCAAGTATGAATGTACCCTTACTGATGTGTCAATTTCTACACTCTGCCCTTGGAGAATTAAAGGTGCCCTATTATAGGATTTAAAATTGACTATTTATACACATATATGATCAAAGACGTTTCATGAGGTCGTTGGTGAAATTTGATTTTGTTTGACTGCTTAAATTTGAAGTTGCTGCATTTCCAAAAATCCAACTCCAGTGAACGCATCACAACTGGCCTTGGTCCCGATTGGCTCCCTTCACAAAACAATTTCTAAAATCCTTCTAATCAGGCAGATTTAACACATTTGATCTGGAAAGCATCCAATCAGCAGGTTTACCTCGTTTCAATTAGAGGAGCTGGTGTTGTCGGCCAATCAGGACGCGACAATTGTGACGGTTCTGCCTGTGACGACCTTTAACTAAACCACTGCTATTTATTTCTTCTTATCCTGGTATATTTGAAAACAAAATCATGAAAACCTTTAAATAATTCACTAAAGCATCTCTTTGGTGTTTCGTGGAGAGGAAGCTGTGATTTGGGAGCTCTGAGCCAGCGTTTGTCTTCCCTCCTCTCCGTCGGTAAACTAGGCCAGAGGAAGGACCGGGCGCCGCTAATGATTTGATTAACTGGCTTTGGTGGCTCATGACATACATCTTGCTGAGAGTGAGTTTGTCATTCGAGAGGGAGATTGATGTGCCGCGCTAAGAGCCCCAACCGCCCTCCCTCCCTCCCTCCCTACCTCCATCTCTACCTCCCTCCCTACCTCCATCCTTTCCATCCATCCCTCCATCCCTGCAGCCTCCCAGGTCTTTTTGCTGAGTTGGGTTGGTCTGCAGGGAGGGACCTAAATACTTAGCACCTCCTAGACTGCCCCAAGGCAGGCCGGGGGGGGGGGCAGATCTAAATAGGCTTATTCTCTACTATATCTCTGTAAAAAAAAAAAAGCACATTTATCAGGAATGGAGAAAAGAAAGGTTATTTTCTCTTATTTTTTGACATACTACAATTGGTTTTTAAGAGGTTTCAAGGGACATCCATTCATTCAGCACATGAACGGACATGAAAACTTTCAAGTGAGAAAAAAGAAAAACACCAAAAATACAATAATGGGGCTTTTGGCAGCAATAATGTGTAAACTGTCTTAACTAACGATGCCTATATGTTTGGATCGTGAATGTTCAGGTACAGCTGGTTACTGGTGAATTACTGAGGCGGTCCTGGGTAGTTCAGAGGGCTGAGTATGAGCAATAACACCACCACAGTTTGGGGATTGAATTCCACTGGGTCACCCCTAAAAATAATAAGCGCTCATGGTGCTGTCAGGTGCTTTGGATAAAAGCATCACCACCAAATAACATGGACAACATCTGTCTGAGGCCTCGTCCAGCCTTGGTGACCGGGCTGCCCGTTAGAAACAATGGGATTAGCTTGATTGTGATGAATCCTGAGCTGTGGACAATAGGCCCTTGGCCAGATGAATGGAGACGGGGGCCCGGCTGTGTAAATAGTGTTTTAAGAGAGGTGGGTTAGCGATAAGGACGGATTTCTTTATCGGGCCGGTAAAGTGGGGGCCGGTGGACAGTGAGTAATTGATGGTGGCTGGATGCACAGGGCCCCCACCGCAAGCTAGCGAGCTGCACAGGGAGCACTCAGGGGGTCAGGCCCGCTGGCAGAGAAAAATGCGACCGAAAAAGGCTCAGCGTCCACCTCCTACTCCAAAAGGACGGCCACTAATCTTCCTGAGAAGAAGAAGAAGAAGAAGAGGGGGGCGGTGGTTCTTTTCTCTGCTGTCTAAATGAGGCCCTGCCCAGGGGCCCGGGAGAGGAGAGAGCAGGAAAAGAGCCCCCTGACACTAGCAGGCTTACTGAAACACAAACTACCTTCCACACAAACTACTACTATCGTTCTGTCATCGAAGACAGACGTGCTGTGTTGCGCTACTGACAGGAATCAGATCTTTTAGAAAGAAATGTTCAGATTATGACTGAACCATCTTCAGTCATAATTACTAGTTAGTTAGTTACTACGGAAACCCTCCTCTTAGTTTAGTGACCAAGACTACATTCACTAGACTCACTACATTATGACATCATTAACACAGAGACAAAGACTACACTTTACATTATGACATCATTAACAGAGACTACACTCACTACATTATGACATCATTAACAAAAATACGATACTACTCTCACTACATTATGACATCATTAACACAGAGACAAAGACTTTACATTATGACCTCATTAACCATGAGACCAAAACTATACTCTACATTATGACATCATTAACAAATAAATCTATACTACTCATTACATTATGACATCATTAACAAAGAGCTACAGACCCCACTCACTACATTATGATGTCATTAACAAATAAATCTATGCTACACTCACTACATTATGACATCATTGACACAGAGACAAAGACTACACTGACTAGATTATGATGTCATTAAATGACAAGTGTAAAGAATATCCATTTCAACAAGACATTCAGTCTATTATTCAGTCTTAAGATCGTATGTTTCTTAAATCAGTCAGCGGTGTGAGATAACTTGTTTCCAGTACAGTGCCGATTTGTACGAATGTTCTTAAATACGGCGACAATATCTTGAAATAAGACAAATCAGTCCACCAGCATCAAGATAACATCAATTGATTTCAGAAAACTATAAACTAGGCAGTTTTTTTTTCACGTTTTAAGCAAAGAAAGATTTGTAGACTCAGTAGAAGCTTAAACGTCTTTTTGCAGTGTGCTGAGCCCTCTTGATGGGGCCCCTATGGCCCTTCACTATAGTTCTCCACTAATCACAGTGCATCTCTGGATGTCTGTTTCCATGAGGACCCTCTCATGCGAGCCTCCTGTGGGCTCATCCAGAATCATCTAATGGGATTTCTGCACACATCCATTTCTGTGGCTCTTTGTAAACATTTAGCTTGATGACTTTCCAAGATGCCCTCGTCCTCTTTTATCTGAAGTCTCACTCCGGGGGAACGGCTGGTCTGAAGGACCCACAAGATTAGATGCACTAAGTGAAAACAGAATGTTTTTCTCTACTTTTGGAGTCTATTTATAGGCAGGCAGTTGATTGCCGGATAAAAATCAACTTTAAAAAAAAAAAAAAAAAACATAATTTGTTTTCCTTCTCTTGCTCAGTCACTCTCTCTCTGTTTTTCTTTATCGCTCTCTCTTTCTTTGTTGGTTGTTTTTAGGTCTGGGAACAGCCATTAAAGAGACTTAAACTTTATGAATCATTGGCCTAGATATTCCACATGAACCCACATAGAAGTGTGCAACACAATCGCTGGGAAACGCACCCCCTTTTATTTACTTGAGCTCAAAGGACACGCTATTTACACTACCGGGCGTCTCATGTCATGTAGTACGAGTGCATCATAAACCAGAGCTGTTATTTATTACTAGTACCTTATTTCCTGTTTCATTAAAGATATATAACCCTCATGTAAAGCAAATTGGCATTTTGCTCTTTTACCACTCGCCACGCTTGAGGATCAAAGTGGAGCTTTATGCATGTTAGTGAGTATTATTGGTGGACTGAAGTTGTCCCAGGGCTGAAACATGCAACCGCGAGCTTCAGGCAACGTCTGGAGACATCAATCTCTCAGAGCCATTAAGGTTCGCTTGCACTGATTCCAAAAACAACAGGCTGCATTCCTGGAGATTTACAACTGTGGGGAGTGAGCTGTTGGGAGCGATATATGGATGTTTTAGAGGATTAAGCCAAAACTCCCCCGCCTCTTCTTTTTTTTTTTTTTTCCCTTCTTTTTCTGCTTGTCATCCCTCCTTTCCTGGTCTACCAGACTGCAAATTACCTCCCCGCCCCTTCAGAGGGTTGTGAGGTCCCAGGCTGGTCTGGGTTCTGCCTCCACAGACTGCTAGACGTTTAGACTTGGACATCGTGACCAGTCAACAAATAAAAGGTTTAAATCTAAAAGAGTTATCTCCGTTTGAATCACTTTCACAAAGTGGAAAGTAAAGCGTGTTATGGGTTATCAGTAAAGTTGTGAGTCATCTGAAGGAATTTGCTGACACAATCTTTCTATTTTTTGAGGATAGAAAATCAGGTAGCAATTTTTTTTGGTTATACGTTTCAAAATAAAACGTTCAAATGCATGGTACATAGCACTACAATTCTCAGGATCCGGTAGCTGTGGTCTGTCCATCCTATCATTTTCATACTTTTAAAACTATCAAATAGGGACCATGACTTTGAGGTTTTGGTTCCAGGCCTCCTTATTCAGCTTACAATGAGTGCAACAGTAGAAAAAGCTTCAATTCCTCGATCAGCATCATAAAAACAAACATTGGAATTGAACTATAATTATGATGTTATTGTGCTGGGACCCCTGGAGCCCCTCAAGGACCCCTGGGAGTGCCTGGACCCCAGCTTTGTGACAATTTGTTGGACCAGGTTCAGAGTAGATCTGAGGAGGTCTGGATGTCGAGAACCGGTTCCAAATTGTCCGATTCCTCTGAATCAATAAGCTCCTGTACTATTGACTCCTCGTATCGATACCAAGAGGATGCTGGTATTTTGTTAGAGAACTCCATTAAAGCTGTATGTCGTCTTCTTCCCCACTATTTATCAATAAGGGGATTGATTTATTGGATCAATAAGGTAAAAAATGGCATCAGTGAAATTGATGACAAGCTAACGATACCCAGCCCTCGCTCTGACTCAGACTCCCTGGTCCTGCCTGGAAGTGTTAGTTCACTGTCTGACAGCCTCCCAGCACTGCAGATCATCCCCAACCATAATAAACACACTGAGGGGGGAGGAAGGGGGAGGAGGGGGGGAGGTTGTGTAAACAGGTCAGGGCGTGGGACACACAGACAAAGACTCGGCCCAGACTAGTACGTCCGACAGGTTTTTATTTGCCAGCCCGGACACATCTGCCCAAGACGGAATGAAAACACTGCACATGTGGAAATGTGTGTGTGTGTGTGTGTTAGTTTAACTCGTGACCTATTAAGCAAACACAGGGTCAGTATGTGTCACTGTACATGGTCAGGGAATCACACCGACTAGAATAAACCAACTGAACCAGAATAACCAGATAAAACACGCCAGAGAGAAAGAGGCAATCCAGACAGTAAAAACTGTTGGAAGAAGAAATGAAGAAAATCTGTAATTCTGAGAAATTGCATGTGAGTTTGGTTGAGTTGCAGTTGGAAGTGAAATGTGCTGCAGTGTAATAAAAAAAGTGTCTTGAAATGGGAGTTTTTGTTCACCGTCAGAGCAAGAGGGATCCAAAGAGCTCGTCCCCCGCTGTCCCTGATCTGGGATCTGTTCTAAGAGGGGGAGCCCGGCAACAGGGAAGGCCGGTGTACTCATGTGCTACTGATCTGTGCATCCATCCAGCCACAACACGACACACTGAGAACTGTTGAGCATTACAAATCACACCACAGCAGTTGAGGGTATTGAAGCTGTGACATTTCAGTTGCAGGACAGTCACAAGCCCCGCCCACTCTGCCTCCCTGCCCCACTCCATTCATTTCTCCCCCCCCCTCTTCCTCAGTAGAAGCCTCTCCCACTTCCAGCTGATGGAAACCCCCGGGCGTCTGGTCCTCGGTAAGCCTTCCCAGACGAACACCGACCGCATGAAGCAAGCCAAAAAAAAAAAAAAAGTCAGCTTGTGTCACATTCATGTTCTCCCTCGACAAAGTGCTGCTGGTTCAGTCTCAATGCCGTGTAACCTACCGTAGGTCGAGGCTAGAGGTGGCTCGATTCAGTTCAGTTTAAAGAATAAATAAAACAGAAGTAGAAGGGATTTGTCTTTTTGAGATAAGAGCAAATTAGAGGGAGTTGAGGAGGAAGACGTGGGAGAGGGATGTGATTCAGCGGGGGGGGGAGGATGATGCTCTGGTATGTCTCTTGATATTCTGCAGTTTGGTTGCATCACATCCTGTGTGTTGGTAAATGAACTTCGTCCCTCGCTCTCAAGGAGGCCCCGCCCCCCGTCACCGCCTCATTGGGGAGGTGATGCCCGCACAAAGAGTCGATGAGGAGATATTTCCCATACGCAGCATGGACCCGTCGCTAATTCCATCTGACAAAAGGGAGAAAAGGGGGGAGTCAAGACATGAGAGAGTCTGTGGGATGATGCGTAGACGGGGGGGGGGGTAGTGGTGGGAGACTGGGGGGTGGATGCACTACAAGAAATGGTCCTGAAATCTTGTGTTGAGTCTTACAATCTTGGTTTTTCAAAATAAGTGTAAGAATCTCCCTGTACGCACTTTCACTCAACGCACTTGACTTGAAATGATGCAGCTCGCTTCACTAACATGAAGATAATGTCATTTGATACGGGTAAATTCTTGCAATAAAGTTGATTTGCAATGGAAACAAGTGAAATATCTCACCCCGTCTGCAGATCCTGTCAAAAACAGGGATTTTACGAGTCAATACAAGCTAAGAGGGACATTTCTTGCAGTGGAGGGGGTTCGGTTGGATAGGTTGGATAGGGGGTTTGGGGTTTAGGGTGCATGGGGAGGAGGGGTCGAGTTCAAACCAACAATGAGCGACCCCCGCGTCCATTCAGCTCCCCCTGCCTCACTTGTCCATCATAAGCAGCATGTGATGTGGTTTGGATTCAAGGCCTCAACATGCTGGTTTTACCGGACCAGTGGAAAAGCACGGAGGCCATTTTTGTTGTTGCTAGCATCCAAAACTCAATTATAAAAATGTTTTTTCCTGTTTTTTCTGTGGAGACACCAATTCAAGTTGATGCAGTTTGAGGAAGTGACAGTTAAAATGCCTCCTCCCTCCAGAAGAGCACCCAGCTGCCTTCTGAGAGCGTCAACGCTTTACTGAGTTGAGCTGAAACGAGAAGAGACGCGCTAATTGCCTTGTAAGTATTTGGAGAAAGCAGCTGGAGGTTAGCAATAACGGCTAATTAGCTTGGCTACGGTGGAAATCAAAGCTCGCGCACGAGGATAAACACACGGCGTCGTGTTTGTCTGGCAATTATAAATCATTACAAACCACCAGGCCGTCGCGTTCGTGGGATTTAAAAGCCCCGGTCCGAGGGAGGGCGCGAGGTGTTGAGTTTCAAGGCCCCGTAACTTTCCCCCCTTAACACCAGACCTGTTTCTACTTCACCAGTGGCCCATAGCAACTGTTAAAACACTGTAAAGCGACTACATGTCAGTTCGCTCTCTTCTTAACTCAACGTTGAGGAATATTTTCCCTCGTAAACGTGCTGATGTAAAGGGTTCCCCCGTTAGCCGGCCTCGTGCTCAACACTCGGAGAGCCGATGAAAACGATTAGAGCCTCAGTAAAAGGCCCTTTTGTTGCCGTTGGAAACGAGCTCTGACACATTGGAGCGATTCTTTAACACTGCATTGAGTTCAAAGGGATTTGGGCTGAGGGAAATTAAATATTTAAGATGCTTTATGGCAGCCATACCTGATGAGGTGAAACGTTGCATTACATTTCATTTTCCAGAGATGCTTACAATAAGTACAACAGTGAGATAAGTAGAAGGTCAAAGGTCAAAGCCAGAGCAGATATACCTCCTTCCACTCAACAATCATGTACGATAGATTAGCGATTGGTAATCATTGACATTTATATATTTTTTACTAATATTTTGACCACAGTTCCTTCTTTGCCATTGACGTTAGCCAGCTAGCTAACTTGCCATCCAAGAAACTGTGGTTCTTTGGCTCCGCCCACTGAGGTTTAACTCAACCAATGAGATGATTTCTGCCTCTGAGAAATGTTTGTAGAACTAAAACTCCCAATCTGCCATTTCCCCACGGAAGTCTCAACCCTTCACCCTGTTTCTTTTTGGTTTCTTTGGCTGCATTGAAGCTCGTCCCACCGCCGACCCCACTTTGTTCCCAGGCGGGTCCGGCGGGTCTCAAACACTGAACCCACACAGGGTCACGGAGTCGGATCCACTTGAAGACGTCTCCTCCTTTTCAGCTTGACAGAAGAACCACCTCTTTGTACTTTTACAAAGGGGGGGGGGGTTGTCTCGCACCATCTTCATCACAATTTTTCCACCGTCTGCCGAGACAAACTTTCTATCAAAAGAAGGGTTTTATTTTAGATCTGTTCTGTGAAAATGTTGCTTTCAGAAATTCCTGTACTTCAAACACACAAGAAAGAAGAACTATTTCATAAGGAGAGATGACTCATCGTTTTAAGAGTAGCCCCGTAGTGTGTCTTATTTTCATATCTCATTTTGAAATGAATCAGTTTCGCCATTCAAAGTGGCAAATGAGGTGGTAAACGAGACCCGGGCAAATGATCCTGGATCAGATCAGCAGTTTTGGAATGGGCAGATGCAGCTGAGCTGGAAGGGGGTCAGGCAAAAATGAAAATACTCAAAGCAAAAAAAAAAAAAATGGCCACTTTAACCTTAAAGTTCAATCCTTCAAACATGTGACACGCGTATCAAGATAACGCCACTTGATTGGAGGATATTCTTCAAACCGGTTGATCTGCCTTGGAAAGAATTGAAATCTCAACCTGTTTTTTTTTTACTTAATGAAATAATAAAAATAAGATGTCAGGACAGTATTAGATTAAATGGCTGAACTAGATATTTTTTGCAGTGTGGTGCTCCAGTGAAGTGGCGGGGGCCTCCGTTGGCCTCCGTTGGCGGCGTGGCGGGTCGACAGTGAATAGAGAGCAAACAGCGAGTGATTGATCTGTTTTCACTAATGACTTGGCAACCGTTCAGATGACACCGTCAACAAGCTGCAGATCGGCTCAGTAATACAGACCTCTCCTCCCTGGCTGGTCCCCAGGAGGTTCAAAAACCAGAAATCAACCTGAAATCTTCCAGTTTAACAGAAAAATGCCTATTTTTAGATAAATGTGTGTAATAATGTGATTGGATATTGGTAGCAGGACAGTTTCTCCCTACGCCAAAAAAAAACAAACAATAAATCTAAAAAAAGTTAAATTTATTTTCCCACCTACATCGTCTCTAACACCGAGGAGCGCGGCAGGACGCCGGAGGAAACCGTACAAGTGGGTGTAATGACACATTTCCTACTGACAGGGAAACTCGATCACAGCTGACAACCTGTCTGCCGCCCGACGTCGGCGGTAACACGAGCCTAAACTCGACGGCGAGGACCGGCATGGAAGCGACGCCGCTTAGCCCCGGTAGTCTCATCTGGGCCTTCCCTCGGCCGAGCTCTCGTTTCCCAATCAAGGTTTTGTTCCCCCTCAGACTCTCAAATTGCGGGGGGGGGAAATTACCGGAGCCCCTCGGCTTTCTGCTGTCGGGAGAATCAATCACGGGAATGGAGGGGATGATGGAGGATTAGCACGGCGTAATGGGAGGAACGCCATCGGTGCATTTAAGTTCAGCCGTAATTTTGAATGTTTTTTTTTTGGCACTTCTATTTAGTTTCTCGGTTTACGACGATAAAAAAACACAGAAACAACAAATTACCGATTTCTCCAGGTGACCTAAAAATCGTAATCCGAGACGCGTTCCTCCCACGTCTGTCGTCAGGAACACCGAGGCCTGCGAGGGCTGATCCGGGGTCTGCTCGGTCTCACGCTGCTATCCAGGTTCTGCAGTGCCTCTAATTTGGTCCGGGGGCTAATGACTCTTATAGACTAATTGTTGGTGTGATGTGCTTTGTCTTCTAGCCATTGGTAGTGTGTGTGTGTGTGTGCACCAGATAATTAGCCACCAAACCAGGCCAAGCTAGGACTGGAATAAGGTCAGGAAATATGTGGTGGTATCGCTCTCATTTATACCATCTCTTCTTTAATCAGTCGATAGTCACAGGAAGCCATTAGCCGGTGATGATTCCTCTTACAGGGTGTTCTGGTCAGCGCTTCATATTTAATGGTTGCTTCTATTTTTGGACGGCTATTTTTTTTGTCTGCAGAGTTAAAAAAGCGAGGCTGATGAAACATCGGTGTCACTTGTTTACTCTCTCTCTCGCTTTCCTCCGATTGGTCCAAGATCTCCCCTGGCTGAGATCGCTGGCCTGGCGGAGACGAGGGGTAGCGAGTCAGCGTTTAATTGTGTGCAGTGCTCTCATTGTGTGAGGCGCCCCCCCCCCCCCCCAAACTAAGCACTTTATCATTACACACTGCGCTGTTTGCAGGGCTTTGTGGCCCTTACCGCTGCTATTCAGCCGCTGAATTGTGCGGGTCAGAGGTGGCCCACTGGGGATGTGCTGGAGGAGGGGGGGGGGGAGGCCTGCTGCTGCTCCTCTAAGCCTGAAAGAAACCCCCCCTACACCCCCCCACCCCTCGACCAGGGCTAGATCAATATTACACTTTGCTAAGGAGGTGCAACTTTATTGTCGCTGCTGTGTGTTTGTGCTTGTTGGACAATATTTGCCTGCAAGAGCTGCACGTGTGCAAATTGAGATCTGTGCATCGGATCGCTGCTACAATCTGATGAGAGGCGCCTCGCAGCAAGAAGGACCCGGGTTTGAGTCCCCGCCCTGCACTGGGTTTACCCGGGTTTCCTCCCAAAGACAAGTCAGGTGGATTGGTGTGAATGTGACTTTCTGTCTGTGACTGGCGACCTGTCCAGGGTGTTTCGATGCCTTCCCCCCGTGCTTTGTCACTGTGAGCTTCAACCACCAATCAGCTGAGGACACTCCCCTAACGCATCACCAGAGTAACGTCCAATGAGTGAGCAGATACCGGCTCTGTGTTTTGCTCAAGGACACTTCAAACAGGACACGTGTAGCTCTTTCAGATATCAAACCAGTTACGGTCTCTCTCACCACTAGACCAATCCGCTGCACATCAGCTGTCACGGGGATCGAACCTGTGACCTTTCGGTTACAAGGTCAAGTCAAGACATTACATAGAAGCACGTCGAGATAGTGAGTTTTAAGAAGTTATTTAAAAGGTGACTAGCCAGCCTCAGCTCCTCCTGCAGGTCTAGAAGCACCGATGGAAAAGGCCTGATCAGTTCTGGTTTTCAATCCAGACTTTCCATTTCTATTTCAGGCGTTGAGCTGACGGTCTGGTCCAGAGCAGCAGGTAGGGGGTCGGTGTCTGGCTCAACACCGTCTCAGGGTCTTGTAGGGGATCAAACATGGGTCTGTTTTCATTGGTTGCAGTACTGAGCGGCTCTCATATTAAAGTATGACCTGATCTGCACTGACCTGAGCTCAGCCAGTCACGTGGAACTGTTCTTAACTGAGCAGAACTGTACCAAGATCAGCTCAAGTGAAGTGAACTAAACCCGAAGTCGTTGCCAGTGTATCAAAGTAATCATAACAACCGAGAGCGTTTTTTTTAAATGCAGCTTTTGGTGTCTAGTATTGCGCGGCACGCCAGAGGACGTAAATCCTGCCGTCGTTAAGCTATTTGCGTCTACAAACCCAGCGAGTGAAGACAGCTGGCCCGCGACGGGAAAACAAGGGACGGAGTTTATGAGGAACAAAGAACTTTAAACAGAGCATACTTTATGAAACGCCTGTTTGGGACAGAGAAGAACCTCCTGCTGGGAGAGCTCCCCTCCTCCTCACCTCTCCATCCCCTGCAAAGTCACCAGGGTCCAAGAGTACACCGAACATCCGAACCCCTCGGCTGGCCCTCATTTCGGGCTTTTACTCTGGTGCAGATAGATTCACCTGTGCAGGACTGAGGTAGAGCTGGTTGGGTCTCAGGGCGTCATCACACCTACAGTTGGAACCACGGTGGAAAAGGTTTTGGATTTTGTACGTTTAAGTTCACACAGTTTTATTAACGAACGAGGGCTTGTAGATAAAAGTCCCACGACTCCCCAGCAGCTGGTTGATTGGTTGAGTTTTGGTGAGTCTGGTGTTCATACCAGTTAAGAACACATGAAGAAACATCTGAACATGAGCATCAGTCCAGACTGACCAAGTCTCCTTCTACCCATAATGCCTTGTGTTTTTTTTTTTTTCCTGTAGTTCTCTTGTTAGAGGACCAAGGTGGAGACTAGAGACCACCTTTTTAGGCTGACATAGCATCACATAAAGAGGGTCTTTTAACGAGAATAGAGCAGAAACTAACACTTTTCTGAAAAATACTTGATTTTTGTTTGTATTTGTTTTATGGCCGTCATATTTTTATTTACCACTACGTCACCATGTGTGTGTGCAGGGCCCACGGTACTGGGAAAGTGCTCAGGATTAGAAAGTCAATTCACTCTAAATGTGTCTCTCTTGTTTTCTCTCTCTCTTTGTGTCTCTCTCACATCTCTTCAGAGAAGTGAACAGTATTGTTGAGGAAAGGTCATTTTGAAGTGACTGAAAGAGGTTTTCTGTGGAGGCGGGAGCAGGTTTGGTGAAGTCAGAGGTGGTGCTGGGGGAGGGTGGTGGAGGAGTCGGCTAATCCCGTCACATGAGCTAAGACTTAGCATCTCGACGGAGACGCTGCAGCTCACTGCATCTGATCTGCAGGACATGGCCACAGTTCCTCCCCTACTCTTACTCATGCAGGGAAGGGTTTTGCTGAGCACGCATGCTCCGTTGCTCTTTTGCAACACCTTGCATCATATTCAATAACACACAGTCACACCTGGGAGCTGCCCGGTACAAGCTGGCTGCAGATCAGCTCCACTGGAGCAGTTGCTGGTTAAGTGCTTTGCACAAGGGCACCTCGACAGTAGGTTGGGAGCATTACTCATTCCCTTCCCCCCACGTAGATTTTCCCAGCAGGTCCGGGGGTTTGGACCGCTAGCCGGTCAATTCAAAGATGTTTAGTCGAACTAAAGAGGTCCAGCTCCTCTCTAGAAGACTCTTGTCAAACATGTGGGGAAGTCAGCCAGGGGCCTGCTCTCCATCACGCACAACAGCACAAGTGTCAAACACAGCACACAGTGAAAACAACGCCGGTGATGATGGTGGAGCCGGGGGGGGGGAGGGGGGAAGCAGGGTCAGAAAATAGACAGAACTCTGCCTCAGCGAATGTTGTCAGAGTTGCACATTTCACATGACATGTCAGTGTACCATTTATCGACATGGGAGGCTGAGGAGTGCTGACGCTGACAGGGCCTCGATCTATTTTGGTTCAGCCAGGGGGTCCGGGGGGCCCCCCCTGGAGAGGACCGGGTGGGGGGGGGGGCGGCGAGGTGAGAGGCGTGAAGCAGGAAGACGCTTCCTTCTTCTACATCCACCTGCAACGCATCCATCACCGGCCCGCCGACCAATACGAGGAGGAGGAGGAGGAGCAGCGGAGGTGCATCATTCAAAACATTCCCCCCCCCCTGCGCTAGCTTGCCTTACTGTACCTCCCCCTCCCTCCAACATCTGCACGCCGCCGCTGCGCCCACCTCGTTAAGACACCACAACAAGAACCTTCGCAGAGCTAATGTGTAAAAGTGACTCGCTTGTGCTCAGGTGTTATTCTTAGCCGCACAGGCAGGTTTTTTTCCCCCTCCCCGTCTTAACTCCCACCCACCCCCGCCGCCGCCGCCCCTCCTCATTTTGGAAAAGAACTAGGTCTTTGTTTAATTTACAGATGGCCCATTGGAGTAATTTCCCATTCAGCTGCGAGACTAGTCCAGGGCGCGGCGTAATCCCAGGCGCCCCCCTAGCTAGGGTGCCAGCGGGGTAATATGAATGTTAGCTAGGGAGCACAGTGACAGCCCCAGAAGCGACAATTTAATTCATTGTGTTTTAATTATCGCTCTCCTTCACCGGCTACCAGCCCCCTTTTCCCGGGCTCCTCTCGACAGCGAGCCTTTTATCACCGGCCCGTCTCCCAGATAATAAACTTTTGCTTTAAGGTAATTACTTAATCTGGACAAACCTGTGTGTTAAGCAGTGCTATTAAGCGAGGGGGCGATAAATCAGGGAGGCGTCGGAGGTTGGGTGATTACTCGACGGCGCAATCAGTCTTGGGACCCTCGCCGTCTTTTAAGTACCTAAATTACACAAACAGCATGCTAACAACACGCCGCTTGTCGCGGGAGTCGAGTCGAGGAGGCCCATCAGCGCCGCGACGCACCCCCCGCCCCCCGCCTCGTTTTGTTAATGCCAGCCGCCGCCGCCCGCGTTCACCTTCAGCCCGGTGATGCATGGAGGTTATTAGCACGTGGTCTGAGCCCAGCTGACGGATGCTGATAACCCTCGCGTGCGGTGGTTGGCCACGTCACCTCAGCCTGGATGGCTAGTTGGCCGGTTGCATGGGTGGATGGATCACCGGTGGATTGGTTGTGGGTTGACTGACTGGCAGCAGGGTGGCTTAGCGGTGACACAGGTTTGACCCCCATAACCGCCAATGTGTCCTGAAGCAAGACCCTGAATCCCTTCCTGCTCAATACAAGCATCAATGCTAAATAACTATAATAAATAAACTGGGTAGTTAGCATGAGCAGCGATAGCCACCGTGGCTGAACAGACAAAGAAAAGAGCGCCACCTACAGGAACTCAAACTCCATCAACAGAGAATCCAAGGAGGAAGACGTCACAGTACTGGACACACTGTTTGATTGACAGGTGATCTCTGGATGTTGCAGATGTTGCATTCAGGGCAGACGGCAACTTTTCCAGCTGCAGTTTCTTGCTTGGATCTTCACATTCTCCTTCTCCTCATTCTCATATTGTGACTAAGATAGAAAAGCTGATTTGATTTCTAATTCTTTGTACTTTAATAATATCCACCTATTAGGCTTCATAAAGCTTTCTTCGTTTTCAGGGATGACCTCACTCAAAACTTCTCAAAAGCTTTCAAACTAAATAACTTCAGGCGAAACTCTCAGGTTGTGTGAGCTGATGCACAGTAATTCATCTTCTCGGTGAAGTGCCTCCTGCAGCATTGTTGCCGTACACCCGATCAGAAGGTGTTCAACTTCAAGGCGGCGTGGCACGGCGATGTTAGAAAGCGGTGGCTCTGCCGTGTGCGCAAGGAGGAAGAGGGGGGGGCTGACTATGAAAAACTGTTGTCGGCTCGCTGCAGCGCGCCGCCAGACGCTAAAACAAATGTTATCAAGCAAAAGACTAATAGATGGCTGGAGCCTAAGCGAGGGCACGGCGGCGCTGCCTGATGCCGCGTACGCCCCGGGGGGGACCGGGGGCCCACGGCGAATCAGGTAAATGTGCTTCTTGAACTCTCCCGAGCGCTCGCCTTTTGTTCTTCCTGTGGCGGCAGAACAATGGAGCTGTCTGGGTGATCGAATAAGCCTGCCCGGTCAATCCCCTCGCCAGGGCTGCGCTGACTGGCCCCGGGGCCCGGAGAGGGAACCTGAGCCCGGATGACTGGTGGACTATCTGACAAGGCTGACACCCCCGGTTGGATGACTGGATGCCTCTCATTGGACCTCCAAATCCACCAAGTCCAGACCTGAAGGGTTTTACGTTGGTTGAGAATTGCAAGCCCAGCAACCACTACACTGCAAAAAATATCATTTATTTATTTTTCTCTTAGTAAGAAAAATCTGCCAGTTTGATAGTTTCACTTTTCCAATACAAATCAACTTCTTTCCTTTCAAGATGTTTCAAAAAAAATATTTCAGCTGCATTGGAAACATGAGGAAGCAGATTCACATGTTGGAAGCTGGAAGAGGTGACCGTTTGATCTTCAGTACCCAGAAATCCTGCCAGGTGATGTCAGTGAACTGCACACGGCACTCTCACGTCCGCCGACCAGCCGGTCTGTGATGATCTAAGGTCGGTGAGTGCAGCTTCCTCTGGACGGAGACCCACTGCTGCTTCGATTTCACTCTTGATTCGTCACTTCCTGTGTGGAGAAGATTCCCCACCGGTGACCAACACTGTAAAAAAAAGATTTTGCAGTGCGGTCTTCTCTCCTCTTTGACCGCCACATTCTGGTGACCTAGATTTCACTGCTCTTTGTCTGCTGCCCCATCCACCCCTCTCCGCCCCCTTCACCCCCGTGACCCCCTCTTATAATTCACCCCCAACTGTTATGAATGGTGCATTAACTCGAGCTGCTGTTTGAATGGGGCCCTTTAGTACTCACCCTCAGTCTATGCAGTCAGATAGAAGTACAATGGCGGATGTCTGGGGGCCGAGAGAGCGTGGTCAGCTCAGACCTTTTGCCAACTGCTGCACTACCTTGCAAGTCGCCGTGCGGTGGGGGAAAACGGCGGCGCTGGCCCGGCTGGCTGCCATGTCAGGTTTTTTTCAAACAGCTGCACGGCATTACAGTCGCGCTGCTGTCTGAGGGCTGAATGTCAGGTGTGGCGCCTTTATTACAGTGTTTCAGATCAATTAAACACACAACCCCGGGGCTGTTTCCATGACAAACACTTTGGGGAGGGGTGAGGGGGGGGGGGGGGAGGTATGAGTTGAGTATGAGTCACGGCTCTTTAACACAATCCAGGACACAGAGACTTTGTTGCTGCTGAGTGTAACAGAAACGCGATATTTCCATTTGGCGGACAGAAAAAAAACAGCATGCAGTTACATCGAGTTGAGTTCAGGAGCTGCAGGACGTCCAGAACGTTTGGTTTCAACCCACATTTCAGCCATTTCTGACACACTGGAGTAACCTTCAATTCCTAGATCACATTATGAGTAACCAATAGTGAGGAGGTCAAAGGTCAGAGGCAGAGATGGAACAAAATATTCCTCTGACCTGAAACTTTTTGTTCATCTGAGGACTTTTATTTTTTAGTTTGTTTTTTTCTGATCTGAAAACCTGATTTTGGATCTTGCTGTCCGTTCAGTGTTTCATACAGAGAAGGATCATTTAATCTGGGTTCTTCCCTTGTGACCCCATTTTCAGAAGCAATATAAAGTAATAATCTGCAACGTTTCCATATCAATAAATGTCTCTATCGCTGATAACACAGCAGGGGGTCAACCTCCTGTGGACAGGAAGTGATGCGCTGCATGTTTCTGGTTTGTTTGAAATAAATAAGAATTGTGTAGTTAGCTGAAGATGTCACGAAAACACCATTACCACCGAGTCCATGTGTATTCACCGTGCTCTACAGTCAACCTGGTGTGTACTGCACTAGTGCCGCAGTCGAGATTTCACATTAAAAGCCCTCCGCACTCAGAAGGATGCCAAAAGTCACAGCCCGTGCAAAAAAAAGCAGCATTTTAATTGCAAAAAGAGAGGAGCGCTGAGGGAGAGGGTTCGCTCGTCTCCGGCTTCACCTCGCTGTCAGCGGCACTCGGCGACGGGACGGCCGCTCCCTGCTCACCAGAGCCTCTGAATCATTCCCCTCGTCCCAAACTAAATAAAGCTCAGACGGCTGGGGTGACAAGCGAAAACGTCGAGCCCGTGTCGAGACAAAGCACGTACCCTGAAATAAGCCGGCCTCGTTCCCCCGGTGGTGAGCGGAGGGCCATTTCGGCGGGGGCCGTCTGGGACCCGGGGGCCCGTCCGTCAGGTTGTCAGGGTGCAGAGTGAGAGGAATGGACCTGGACTGCTGACTCACTGAGGTCCCGGGCCCCCGAGAGACCCCGCGGGGCCCCCGCAGCCCCTCCGAATGCTCCGGCCGAGTACAGATAATGATCCGTGGCCCTGACCCCTCCGCTCCACCATCCCAGGTCACCTCCAGATTCCCCACTAGGGTGGGTGTGTGTGTGTGTGTGTGTGTGTGTGTGTGTGTGTGTGTGTGTGTGTGTGACACTTGAGGAATTTTAATACAATCCAGAGATCGGCTGGCTCACCTCTCCCTCGTCCTCCTCCTCCTCCTCCTCCTCTCCTTCTTCTTGTCCTCGCCTATCCGGCAGTCAGCAGACGAGTTACACCAGGTTACAATTAACGGGTCATGAAAACTGTATAGGGGGGAGGGAGGGGGAGAGAGAGAGAGAGAGAGTTAGGTAATGCTCTCATGGAACATTTCCAAAATAAAAGGCCAAAACCTGAGAAAAATGTTAACGAGAAACAAAAACTCCATAAAGACCCTGAAGACCCCAAAGGGTTCGTTTATGTGACGGTAAAATAAAGACCCGCCTTCACCGAGCATCATCTGCGGTTTGGTGCCAACCCAACCGTTAATTAGTCCCGATGTTTGTTGGGTAAACGTCCCGGAGCCAAAAAAAACATCTCATGAAAGGGAAAACCACGTCTTTAAATGGGAGATGAAACCAGCCCGTTAAACTGAAACACCTTCATCATCATCATCATCATCATCATCATCGCAGAGCCGGGTTCTTCTTCTGCTGCTTGGCCCAACAAAACGGTGCGTTCGCTGCCTGGCGGAGGAGAAAGAGGCTAGAAGAAGAAGAAGAAGAAGAAGAAGAAGAAAGCTTTCCCCAGCGCTGTCACTCCCTCCACACCGTCCGTCATCCTGCCGACTTCAAAGCGCGTCTGGCTGCAGGTCTTTGTCAGACGCCCGGCTGGAGATCTTTTATGTTCGAGATGTAGGATTTCTCAGGACGACTTTGATTATTTATTTATTCCACTTCTCTCGTGTGATAGTGCCAATATTTTACACCAAACTGCTCAGCCGGCTCTGAGAGTCATGTTGCTTTATTGTAGCCCCCTTTTGCTTTGAAATGTCTCTTTTTTTTGAAGTCTCTCTCTCTCTCTCTCTCTCTCTCTCCCCCTGCAGCCCCCCACCACATCTTCCCCACCTTCCACACGCCGATCCCGATCGACATGCGGCATCACGAGGGGCGATACCACTACGAGCCTCACGCCCTCCACGCCATGCACGGGTAAGTAGTGGCCTCTTTTCTTTTTTTTTGTCTTTGTGAGTAAATATTTCCATGAGGGTTTTTTTTTTTTTCTCAATGCGTCAGAGTAGAAGTGGGAAGAACGATTTCCTCCTCAGGTGCCGGTTGAACCGACTTGAGGGGATGCTGCACAGATCTTAGCGCTCTCTGATGTTTCTGATTGCTGCTGCACAACGCCGAGGGTTTGAACTCCAGAGGGTTTGAGCTGGAGACGTTATCTTCAACGAGGAGAGAAATTCAGCAACTTGCAGAGTGAAAAAAACCAACGTTTCCCTTGTTTCTCTGTCCTGGTTCATTTTGTGGGCCAGCTTTGCTTTTTTGGCTCGTCTGGTTGGGATCCAAACGAGGAAAACTCTCAACCTCCCTCGATAACTCCTACTGAGGTGCCGCTGAGCAAGGCAGCGAACCCCCAATCAACCCAGACCTCCTTTTTATTAATGCTGGATCCATCACAAATGGCATACATGCAACCCCCCCACCCCCCCCCCCCTCCTAATCTGAGCAGTGCAGGCCATGTAGCCCCCAAGCTAGCACAGTAATTAAACTCTAAAGGGGTCAGTGGTGCAGCGGCTCAACTTTCTACCGCGGTTCAATAAGAGATGCAGTATTTACCGTCCTGAGGGAAATTCAGCTTGCAAGGCCGGTAATGAAACTAGTGTAACATCCACACACACATTCACTAGCGAGCAGTCGAACAGTTGCAACGAGGACGTGTGCAAACGATGCATGAGGTGAAATAAATCCCCGGTGTTGTTGTCAGCATGCACGTCACAAACAGAGAAACTATCATGAAGCCCAGAGCCGGCCCTATACCCATTAAGCGATATAAGCTGTTGCTTAAGGCCCCCTGGTCTCTGGGGGCCCCCTAGAAAATATTTTTTTTAATAAACACGAGACAATAATGAAAGAAAAATTGAACTTCCTAAACAAAAACTGACAACATTTCATGCAATTTTTGCCCACAAATGCGGCCCCCCCAAACCAAATCCTGCTTAGGGCCCCCAAAAGTCTAGGGCCGGCCCTGATGAGGACAACTGAGGATGGACAACTGCCAGGACAGCGCCGCGGTCCGTGGCACACTTTGAGGCTTTTCTGGAGGGTTTTTTTCTGTGGCGACAAAGTTACTTTACCGCAGGAAACAAAAAAAAAAAAAAAGTCAATAGAATTCTCCAAATAGTACTCTTACATTTAAATTCACAGATTTGATGGTGATGCATACTTCGCGCCTGGCGGGAGCGAGGCTATTCATCACGCCGGCCGGGAAAGTAGAGGGAGGGAAAGGGGGGAGGACGGGGGGGGGAGGCGGGGGTAGCGCCTGTCTGCGGACTCGGCCACCTTGATTAATGTGATTTGATCTTGACAGTGGACCCCTAATTCATCAAGACCTTGATCTGGCTGTCGCTCCCCCCTGCCTGCGCCAAATTCACCTAATTACAGGAACATTGCGCAGCAAATTAAGTGCGGTGTCATTTGTCGCCTGGCACGGCACTTTATTACACGCTCGTGGCGGCGTGTCAGAGGTCCCCTCCTTGATTGTCTAACATGACATCTCGCCGCCGTCCCCTTTATCATTGTTTGCATATACCGTAATGAGAGGGCTGGTTATTTTGTCAAGGCTGTCAGAAAAAGCAGCAGAGGGGAAGAAGCCTCTTTTTTTTTTTTCTTCCCTTCCACCGGATACCGAGGACGGTTTTTCTTCCCCCGTCGCCGGCCGAATGACAGCGAGGCGAGGGAGGAAGTTGCGGGGCCGCGGCGCTTCCACTGCAGACAGAGTAAACCAGGGGGGGGAGGGTGAGGAGGGGGGGACGCTTCCTCCTCTGCGTCGCTGCAGAGAGAGGGAGATGCCTTCGGGAGCCGTACGCCACCTACATGGAGAACGCTCTGACGAGATGATGGCGAAGCGGCGCTGCTCACATCTCGAGGTCGCAGAGTTTTCTACTTTATGAGAGAGGACGCATCGGACAGCGACAGGAAAAGATGGAGGGCGGAGAGAGAGAGAGGACAGGCAGATTCAGACCCGCAGCGCTGCATCTGCATGGCATGCGCCTCAAGCAAGCATCTAGATCTGCTGCAGGTCCGTACTGAACCGTGCATGTCTGAAACCAGTGATAACCTTTAGAGGCCGAGCTCCGTTTTGAGCTCCGCTTGGGCCTTGAACACCTCGGAGCCGCCGATGTTACGTCCATCAAGCGAAGCTCAAAGATTCAGAAGGAATCCCTGCACGCTCAAACTGTTTGCGTGGCGCTGCGAGATCGCTGGTTAATCCTTAAAGCGCTGCCTGCCCTGAGGGGACAGGCGGGAGAGACCAGCTACACAATAGTTTACTCACTATCCTCAAGGTAGATAAATAAAAGACGAGCTCAGTTCCTCAACGCTATAACCTGAAGCTCTTCATTCAGTCCAGGTTTGTTAACCTACCTACTGTTGGTGGATGTCTTATTCTGCACTAGGCCACTTCGCACATTGGCGCCTCCAAATGGCAGCAAGAGGTAACTACACTACGAACTTGAAATGCCCAGAATTCCTGTAAACTGATGTCAGTGAACTGCACACGGCACGCTCATGTTCACCGACCCGGCCGGTCTGAGATGCTTCAGACCAAAGAAACGAGAGAGGAGAAGATCTAACGTTGGTGAGTCCAGCTTCCTCTGGACGGAGCTGCTGTTCAGTCTTGATTCGTCACTTCCTGTTTCCTGCCAGTCACCATACCCGACACTAAATTTCATTTGGGCTAACAGGGTGAATCTACAGGGTCTCAATCCCCACTTTGTGATTTCGGCTGATGCAACTTTTAGCTAAAAGCGTTGCCTCGTGCAGCTTTGAGGAAAAATATTATTTAAGGAAGGAAACAATGTTTGTTTAAGACGGGCATTATTTGTAGTGTTGCAAACTAGAGCCATGATATGTTTGTTTGTATCTAGGTCACATCTTCCTCTGTGTGTGTGTGTGTGTGTGTGTGTGTGTGTGTGTGTGTGAGAAAGGAGGGGTGTGTGTATTGCCTGTTAAGTTTGAGGCATCCGCTTCACGTAGCCGGTCTCATAAACCTACAGTGGGAGTTTATTCCAGCCCTGCGGCGGACGGCGTGATTTATCTAAATCAGAGAGCTCCCTTAGCCCGACGCTGGAGACGAGCCTCACTGTCACGCTGTAATTCATCTCTGGTGTCGCCGAGAAGCAAGTCAGAGCAGACAGAGAGGCACACACACACACACACACACACACACAGAGAAAGAGCAACACATACACATATTTACACGCCTATACACACACATTGAAATACAGACACACACACACAGTTTAGATGCATGCAAAGGTAGCTAGCATACATGCACACCTGCATATCACACACACACACACACACACAAAACAAATCCAGCACATCGATCTCTCTAATGCCTCTCCACCCGATGTGAGCGCAGCAGCAGAACACGGTTAGCCTAGCCGCTAGCAGGGAGGTCAAGGGTCAACCTATAAAGTCACACACCTCGTTACTGGTGTCGGCGTCGTGTTAGCGCGGTGACGTTAGGTAACGTCTGACCGGGAGGTGCGAACGGCGCCGCGCGTGATTAAAACCTCACCAGAAAACCGTCGAGCCGTCGAGCAACACGAACAGAGCAGACGTTCACATCGCAGGAGGGAAAGGACTGAACCCGCTTTATGGCAGTTTGGCACCGAAATGTGTCTCCGGTAGAAAGCCCCGCCCGGTGAGCGTGGTAACATGTGATCAGCAGGTAGAGATGGAGGAGGGGTTCGCTTACTGCTGGTTAGCAGACGCTCTCAGGTTTCGATTCATCACTTCCTGTAAGAAGATTTCCCGTCAGTGACCAAACCCGAGAGCAGAATACGCCAAATCTGGAGGGTCTCAGTTACCGGGGGCGGGACTTTATTTTTCTGCAGCCTAACTTCATGATTTAGCCTGATAAGAAAATCTCACCTAGTGCAGCTTAAACTGAAAAAAAGTGCTAATACTTCAAATCAAATCTGAAAAATCTGAAAATTTGGTCCAAACGAATGCCAAACTGTATCAGCAGAATCTACCAGATTAAACCAAATGGGTTGAATCCCTCAGAGTTGATTGGAGTAGTAGCATATATAAACCATCAGACCCAGTTTGGACGGCTGAGGTGTGAACTGCAGCCCCCCCCCCTCCTCAGCCCACCACCCGGCGCCAAACCAGGAAACGCTCCACAGGGCCTGGCATCGTGTTCACCCAGCGCCGAGGAAGCTCGTCTCCGGGCCGAGCCCGTCTCGCCTTTCAGCACCGCATCACTTATTCAGCGCGCCGTCTTCTTTACGGAGCGGCCCGCAAGTTGTGATGAATATTTATTTGATTGGGCGATGGTTAGACGAGGCTGTTCTGGTGATTCCCCCCGCTTGCAGACGGAGGGCGCCGCCCTGCAGGGCGCGGCGTGATGATCAGTCCAGCATCCAGGCGTTAATACTTCATAGAGCGATGAGGGGTTGGGTTCAGATCCCCGTCTCCTGATGCAGTCCCACAATCTGGCTGCCAGATAATGACCCTCTGGTGAATGAGGCTAGGGAAGAGAAGTCTGATGAACGTCGAGGAAAGGCCGAGTTGCTGAGGAGGCTCAATCATTGGCTGTTGCTTTAATAAATGAATCACGGTCAGAATGAGGGAGGAGTTACGGGCCGGTTTCAGGATCTCACGCTGCAGAAAATATCCATCTTATAAGTCATTTAATATATTTAATGTGTCATTTGAAACTCGTCCTAGCAGGTCTTCTATGTGTTGAGTCGGGTTTCACGCCAGAAGTCAGTTAAAACCCCCAAAATAAATCAAGCGTCAAAGAGGGAAAAAAAAAAAGTTTCTTCCAGCAGATGAAGATGTTTGACACGACGTTGATGAAACTAATCCTGAGATCAGCACATTTTAGTACAATCACTCAACTGAATCTCATGATGTTGAACAGTTGAAACAAGTCAAATTATGTTTTTTTTTTCTTCTTGTTTTAAGAAAAAAAGAGATTTAAAAACTCAATACGAGATGAAATATCTTGTTCATATCAGACAAACCTTAGTAGCATTTTCTAACAGACTCGGATCCAACAGGCTAGTTCTCAGTTTGTTAATAGCGACACGTTGGTATCAACTATCGTCGCCGTGCAGTGAAAACCTCCTATCTCCAAAATGTCAACTTGTCAGGAACTAAGAAGAAGAACAGCAGCCTCGTTTTCACCTCGACCACCAAACAGTTTTCAGCTCATCAAACGAAAAAGTCCTCAAACCGATGTCAAAACACCAAAATCTCCAAGAGTGAAGTTACGAGGTTTTTACACGACATGTCAGATTGTCTCTCTCAGACTCGCCTGCCAACCACCCCGAGCGCTCCCTGTCCCCGGGTTGACCCCGGCGGATCTGTCAAGGTTGAGCCTCCCAGATGAGGTAACACCTGAACAGATGCCCCCTGGGTAGACGTGTCATCTGGAGCGGTGCTTGCTCGCCATACGATGCTTCTCTCTCTCTCTCTCTCTCTCTCTCTCGCCCACGCCGTCTATTTGTCTGCGTGACCCTGATCTCACCGGAGACCCGACAATCCCCCTCCTCCCCCCTCGACTCTTCTCCAGATCAAAAGCGCGACAGAGGAACCGTGTCAGACGTGATCTCAACGTCGTCTGTGTCGAGGCGGAGACGTACAGGATCAGATTAGCAGATGAGTTACAGCCGCTCGCCTGAGGAGGTTCTGTGAAGGCGTTGCCGCCACGGCTTCGTGCCGCGGCGTGGCGTTGGCAGGAGAAAGCGCACGGCATTTAAAGTGGTAAAGTTCCTCGTCGTTGTTTTATTTAGTCTCCGTCTTTGCTGCTCGGCGCTCGTTGCCGTGGTGATTCTGCATCCGCCTGTCAATCAAACAGACTGAAGTGGATTATTGTTTTAGCGCTCTGGATTCCCACAGCCCGGCGTGCCTCGAAGTATCCGGTTTTATTGCGTGCCAGCAATAATACTGTAGTTACTGTAGATGTGGTGACCCCTCCACAGGGAGGTCAGAGGTCAGGGTCGGCTACAGAGCAGCACTTCTGGAGCTGGTGGGGCTTCACTCAGCGGGGTGGGGTCGGGGGGGGGCTCTCAAAATCAATTATGTGTTGTGATGTGATGATATTTGACCAACCACACTCACTAACCCCTTGATTCTTCTTCTGTTTGCTTTTCTTTCTCTCCCCTCCCTCCCCCCCTCCTCCTCCTCCTCCTCCCCCTCCAGCCCTACGGGTTTGACCGGCAGCCCCGTCATCTCCGACATCTCCCTGATCCGGCTGTCTCCGGCCGCCGTGGCGACGGGCGACTCCCCCTTCAGCCCGCCTCACCCGTACATCAACCCCCACATGGAGCACTACCTGCGCTCCGTCCACAGCAGCCCCACCCTCTCCATGATCTCCGCCGCCAGAGGACTCAGCCCCGCCGACCGTGAGTGGATGCACCGGCAACGGCAAAAGGCCATACATCACTATAGAGCTGCTTGTGTGTCTCCAGTAGTCTAACAGCTGATTGATGCTCAGAAAAGACAAAATAGACCAGAAGCACCAAAGCATTTATTTTTTATATTATATTGACTATTGAATGTATTTTATTGTGAAATAATTGACAAGATTTTGGTCAGAATTGATTCACATGATGGAAAAAGATGGGAAAATTGTAGAGGTCAAAAATGACTGGAGATTTTATTTTATTTCCTTTAAAATATACGTCATTTAAAATATACATTTAAATATAAATAAGTATTGATTTGCTGCCTTAATAATAATTCTTCATCAAAAATGACAAAATATCATCATCAAAATTGAAGTTATGCCTTTTTTCTTTGTAAGACTGGGAATCGAACCCCTGACCCCGGTATGGTTAGTGCCTTGCTCTGTTCATTTCCTCTATTAGTTAACAGTGTAAATACAGTTTTAGTCAACCAGCATCTAATGGCAGTAAAATAATTGAGTTTAAAAAAATCTATAAATCCAATTTGTGAAGAAAAAACCTCCAAGATGAAGAAATCAATACCTGATCAGTATTATTGAATTGTAGAAGATTTTATCCTTTATAAGGTGTTTTTTCAGACCTCACGTTAGAATGAAACCGATGTGTTGAGGAGAATTGAAGAGGTTTGCAGGAGGCCCTGAATGCACCGCGTCCTGGTGTTCAGCGGGGGGATTGGATAAAGTGATTGCCAGTGAACGCCTCGCGACATGCAAACACCATTACATGAAACGGCCTCGCGGTGGGAAAACCTTGACCTGCGCTCCCAGGTGCCTCGACACCGAGAGGGGATCCTTTTAAAAAAATAAAAAATAAAATCTGTGGGGATTGATAAAAGAAAATAGAAATCCTCCCCCAAATTCGCCCCGGACGGCGATGACAACTCTTTCTTCGGCGCTGAATTACACCGGCAGATTGGGGCGGCGGAGGCAGGACGGGGAATAAATCTTCTTTTACAGTCTGTCAGCGGTAATGCGGCTTTGCTTTTAAACTTAAATAAGCACCGCGGCGGAGATCTGGCCGCGATAAAACCACGCCAGAGAGAGAGAAAGGGGGGAGGACGGGGGGAGGCTATTTTCGGTCGAGGGAATGCAAACGGGTTGTTGAGAGAAAAGAGGCCTCGGGCTTTTATGTCTTCCAGGTGACCTTTTTTTGTTTTTCACTCGACACTTAGGACGGGATAACGTTTAGTTTGGGGGAGTCGACGCGGCGGCGGCGATGTGATTGGACACGGTAAATAAACATCCCGGGGGTGGGGACGCTCGCCGGCGGGGTCACGACCTCCGCGGTACCTCTCGTCTGGTTTCTCCGTCACGTTTTTCCCACAGACTTTCATTCGATTAAGAAAATATCCCCCCCGACCTTTATCTGCTTCCTCGTTGAGCTCCGTGCTACGTTTCTGTGTTAAGGTGGAAATGTGATCCTGCAGGGGGGGGGAGGAGGGGGGGGGAGGGGAGGGGGGTCAGCTATGAAGTCAGCACAAGCTCACGTCTGTTCTCCTTTACGGGTGTGCGCCCTAATTGCGTCTGAAAGATCACTTAGGCCGGGCGAGGTGACGAGGGAGGGAGGAGGGGAGGGGGAGGCGTTTCCTCCAGGTCTGCAGGAGGGGGAGGCAGCAGGCTCCGGACCAGTCACACTAATTCATATCTCACTCTTATTGCCCGTGACACTTTTAAAGGAGCTTTACTGGGTGCAGATGTTAACACCACGGCGGCGCTGCTGCTGGGGGAGTCGGGGTACAGGGAGGGAGGGAGAGAGAGAGAGAGAGAGAGAGAGAGAGAGAGAGAGAGAGGTTTCCTTTGTATTCAGACACATTGGTAATATTGTTCATTCATGCCAATAAAGTGTATTAAAAAAGGGGGTGATGGGGGGGGGGGCTTTTATTTTGTAAAGCCATTCGTTCACTCACTCAGCAGTCGACTACTTTGGGCCAAGGAAATTCAGGAATGTGGAGACCAGAGGCCCCTCTCTCTCTCTCTCTCTCTCTCTGTCTCTCTCTCAGGGGAGGGGCGGGGGGGGGGGGGGAGCACCTCTACGGGCCGTTGCACATCACTACCCCCCCCCCCCCCCAGTATCTCTGCAGGACAGTCCCGTCTCCATTCAGATACCTTACCAGGAATTTAGCTCCTTCCTTCATTCCCTTCCTCCCCTCACCCCTCTCCCTCCATCTTTACCTCCCTTCCTCCCTCCCTTCTGACTAATTCTCTACCTCCCTCCATCCTTCCCTCCTTCCTCCATTGTTTCCTGCCATCCTCATCACTAATTCCCTCCTTACTCATTCTCTCCATCCTTCCCCCCTCTGTCATCCTTCTCCCATCCCGTCTTACTCATTCTCTTCCTCCCTCCTCCCCCACCTCCCTCTGTACTCACTCCCCCTTTCCTCTCTCTCCCCCACAGTGGCCCATGAGCATTTGAAGGAGCGTGGGTTATTCGGCCTTCCTCCTCCCCCTCCCGGGGCGAGTCCGGCGGAGTACTACCACCTGATGGCCAGCCACCGGAGCCCCTATGGGGAGCTGCTGATGCAGGGGGCCGGGGCCGGGGCCCACCTACCCGACTACATCACCCCCATAGACGGTGAGTGACTCTGGGGGCAAACAAGCCACGACCGGGAGGTTCCTCCACCTCGACGTCACAACATTCAAACACTCATTCAAAGTTGAAAAACACATTGTTGATCCCCGTTGGGAAATTCTCCTTTTGCACCCCCTCCACAGGGAGGTCAGAGGTCAGGGTCGCCTATAGCAACAGCAGATCTGGAGCTGATAGAGATTCATGCTGACTTCCTTTCAAAGTCAGAAGTCAGACATTCACAGTCACAGGTTACGATTACAACCCAGAGGTCCAGCTTGAAAAACAGATTCCCTAGAAATGTTCGAAATGATTTTCAGATTTTTGACAGATTTAACTTGAAACCTGAAATGTATAACTTCTAACTTTATAAAAGTAATGCTGTAGAGCGTTTACAGACGTGACATCAGATAGCTGCATCCCAGAAACCTTAGGAGTTGAGTTTCCTACTTGGACTTCCAAGTCAGAATTTCCGATTTCCCGACATCACTGAAATGCAGCATGAGTGTGTTGCTGAAGCACTGAAGCTTCCCAACATGAGTCTCTCTGTTCACCCTGCAGCCCAAAGAAGCCTTCGAATGACACTCATTAAGTAGCATGAACTTCCCATCATGCATTGCTTCCAGGTGGATGACGAAACAGATCAGAGGCTTGGATCCATTTTTCATGTCCGACAGCTCCAGGCGGGCGAGGGCCTCCAGGTATCGGCGGCACTTTTCCATAAACAACAAGGACTTATTGTGCTGCTGCCGTGACATTTCCAGCGAGCGTGCGTTCGGTCGCAGGTATATTAAACGTAATGAATGCCTAACTTTCACGCCGCGCTTCGCTCGACACCTTAAAAGGGAAGCCTGTCTGAGAGGGGATCTCCCCGTGACGGATACCAGAGGGTGCAGCGGCGTCCGTCTGGGTCCGTGTGATACAACATGCCACCTCCAAAACCACCAGAGCTAGCCGCCGCCCTCGCCGTCCAAGCGGCACTTCCTGTTAGATCCTCAGGTGTTGACAAGGAAATCGTTGCAATACGAATGTTTCTCCTGGATTATCGGGCTGATATCAGGATGAAATGGTGCTGAAGAATTTCTCCCAGTCACTTGGTCCTCTTCTTCTTCTAACCACCTTCTGGATGCCTTTTTGTCTCCAAGGTGTTTATTCCACTTTTGTGCAAGGATCCCGAGGTCCGTTCACATCATCGATATCAAAAATGAAGAAGTCGTCTTGGAAAATCCCTCCTTAAAAATCCCCCATGAGCACCATTAACTTCCCCTCCGTCCTCCCTAACAGCTGATAAGACACGCCGCCGGCAAATAACCGCGGCTCATCACTCCGGCGTCTCGTCTGCGTGGCGTCTACACGGCGACGCTGACAGCCGTTCAGGAGGCTGTCAGAGGAAGACGCCGACAGATAACGGGGGATTGATTCCACCGAGCCGTAATCAGACATCGGGGCCGGGACTCCTCCCATCCATCACCACGACAACGCCACCGCTGCTGGACCAAAAACTGTAAAAACGAAGCTGAAGATGCTTATTTTTATGTAGTTTTGAAACGATATAATGGGTTTCTACGGGTTCACGACACATAAATCGCCACGTCATCTTTGAGTTAGTAGCAGTATCCGTCTCCATTTGGACTTGCAATCACACGTTTGTTTTCTTTGGTCTGAACTGAGTGGAAAAGTCCGTTCGGGGTCACGCTGCCCAACGACAAGCGAACCAGGGGCTTGTAAATAAAAGTCACATGATCCATGAAGTATCTCGGTTTATTGGAGTTTTAGTAACAGACATTTTGAATCAAAACAACTCTGATTCCAGTCCCTGTAACTTTAGCATGACGGACCGCCGTTAGCTTGGAAGAGGATGGAGTAAAACCTGAAGAAGCTCCAAGCATGCTCGGCGTGACCGCAGAGTCCCTGGACGGCCTCACACCAGCCAGTCGTCAGGGTCAGAGGTCACCACCAGTCAGCCAACCATCCTTCACAAGTCGCTTCATGTCTTGTAACGCTGAAAGCATCTGGTGAATTATCGCTACTGTGGCCGGTGAGTCTCCATGCATGCAGGGCTCGGCGGTCGAACCCGTCCCTCCCCGCCGCCGGCTGTGGGTCGAGCCGCACCGCTTCCAGACTTGTCCAGGGTTGTGAATGGGCCCGCTTGTGTCGTGGTGTCGGCGGGCCAAGCCTCCCGCTTGCACCGCGGAGAACCGAGGCAGGCAGGGCTGCCAAGAGCGTGAAGCCGACCGGCCAGCCAGGCACACTAAAGCTGTCATAACTTACTTTCCCCAGCCGCCGTCCCCCCGTAACACTGAGCAGGCTCCCGGGGGCCCGGGACAAATGGAAAGCACGTTTTTGGGGGTTTTTCGTCTCGCCAAAAATGTCATTGTTGAGTTATTCAGAGAGAGTGAGAACAGAAACATACATTCACTATATGGGTTCAAATCCCTCTAGTGTGGCTGCCTTGCTCAAGAGCAGATCAAGAGAAGGGGAGTCATTCTCTTTCCACTCATCTCACCTCTAAGTTGCTGTTGAGTTCAGTCGGCTGTTGAGTCAACACAGTCCAAGAGCCTCAGGGACGCCGGCACTCATTGGCTAATATGGACACACACACACACACACACACACAGGTGCATGCACACACACACACACACACACACAAAAGCAATCCACCTCCACACACACACCCTCCCATGCAGCCCTCCCAGTGGCGGCTGCTGATATAAATCACGGCGGAGGGGGGAGGTGAGGGGGAGGAGGGGGGAGGGGTGTGAGGCGAGCGAGTCGGTCGGGGCTTTTCCATTGGTCCATTTATCAGGGGAAGTGGCACATTAATAAACACATCTCCCCCGAGGTGAGAGGAAGTAACAGAGATGAATCGGGCTGCCATGTGTGAACGGCCCGTCCCGCTCAACGCCACGCCGCCGCCGCCGCCGCCGCCGCCGCCGCCGCCGCCGCGCTCACCCATAATGCAATGCAAATACCGCCGAACCCTCTAAACCTGAACCTCCCATCCCAAGGAACATCTCGTCTTAGGAGCTGGTTAAACGTCCAAATTAGCGCCTCCTCCCCCTTCCTCCCCCCTCCACACATTCAAAGGTAATGTCTTCCTCCCGCAGCCGAGACGTCCCTCGAGAACGACGGCCCGACGTTGTTCTCTTCCGTGGATTTGTCATATCATCATTCAGATTCCATACGTCCCAGGATGCCCCGCCCCCTCCTCCCCTCCCCTCCCCCCCAGGTCTCAAAGCACCAATTTCTGAGCAGATAACATATGTTTTGGAGATCTGTACTTAGAAACGACCCTTTAGCCCCCCGCCATTAAGCAGAGCAGTAAAAGCAAACAAAGCAGGATTAATAGGCCTGGGAGATTACGCCGTCCGCTGGCTGAGCCGACGGTTCGCTCGCCGCCGTGGCAGCAGCCGAGGTTTGATCCACGCCAGATGTGGCTCGGCTCCCGGTTTCCCAAAAGCAACTCGACAGCGGGAGGTATTATGGTTGTAAACTGATCGGACAAAGAGCGTCTTACTGCTGAGGGCGGCGTCCAGAGAGATGCTGATATCAAAAAATGACAAAGATTTTATCGTCTATCACAAGATTTACCAAATGGATATCTTCAGTTATACTTGATTGAACTCCACAACACTTCCAGACGTCCCAGCAGTAAATTCTGGCGTCCAGACGGGAGGATGGTAGGGTTTGGTGTGTGAAGGCATTTTGTTGAGGGTGCTCTGGTGGAAACATTAAAAACAAGTCTTCAGCAGGAGCACCACATTCAGGTGTAAACTCAACACTGACCAGACGCTGTGAAGTGAGTCTGTTTAGATCCCCAAGTACATTTACATTGAAGACCGAGAGAGCAGGATCGATGCGGATCGCTCTGCATACATTTCCCTCGCAGTCGAAATCAATTCCTGGTAAATTGCCCTCATTTAACACAGTGAAGTACAAGCCTGATGTTTATCTGAGGTAATTACGGGGGGAATTATTGTGGAACGATAGATTAGTCATGTCTCAACGAGGTCGCCACATGGGGGGAGGAGTCAGAGAGAGGACTCCACTTTCAGACATTTCAGACATTTTGGACCAAAAAACTTGCAGGGTTTTTGTTGCAATTCACTACAAGTGTGGAAAGTTAATTGATTTCTTTGTTCATTCTTGTGAGAGGTCAGAGGTCAGGGTCTTGCTCAGGGACACTTCAGCAGGTTGAACCAAGTCGAAAGGCCTGGCGCCCATCAGACCTGGTTCTTGCACTTGATTGACAGCTCCTCTACGGTTCAGGGTCCTGCTGGTGTCACTTCGATGGATTTCAAGGAGTTGCAGATCAGCGGTTCGCCAGGTTCCCTCCCTTTCTCCGAGACGTCAGTGGAAATATGGCTGCACCGCCGAGAGACGAGTTTCCGAGTTTCCGTCCGCCGCACAATATCTCCTGCCAGGCTCGGTTTCCGTCACCGTATATACAAATTGTTTACTGTATTAGCGGCGACTCAATCATGAGCGCTTATTGATAGGGTTGCTCTGCATCCGAGGGGTTTGAGTGTCGTGGGGAGGCTGCGCCGGCATCAATCACGCCGGTCCCCCGGCTGGAGCAGAGTGAACCGTTAGGGGGCTTTCCACAACTCCCTCCGTCCCCGGCGCTCGGCGACTCGCTCCCGAAATAGCAGCAAGGCAAAACCGACGCCGGGCCGGGACGGGGGAAATGATGAGCCGAGGAGTGACTCGATAGATTCCAGCGGCGGGGAATCATTCTTTTAGATTTGCAAATACTTTTGAGTCCCGCTGGTGGAGTGGCTCGCACCCACCGAGGAGGAGGAGGGGGGATGCTGCCGCCTTGGCTTCGGATCAGAGGCCTCCGAAGAGACTCGGGGTCAGAAACAGGGACAGGGAGCATCCATCACCGCTGGCAGATGAAAAATATAAATATATCTAAAGAAAAAAACTTGTTTTCAGGGATCAAGAAAACAGCTTATTTTCAAACTGACGGCTACAATAAGTTTCAAGGTTTCAAGAGTCACATCAATGATCTTGTAAAGTTTGTGTTGTGGCTTTGACCCTTGAACTCCTTGTAGTGGTGGAAATCTTTAATTTAAAGTAATAATTTACAACATTTTCATATAAATCAACTGTTTTGCTACAGTGATGCAATCTACACCCAGTTCATGAAAGACTTTCCACCTGCTGTTCTAAACACGGTGTCAGGTGGGTCCTTCCTGGGAGAAACCCTCTGGAGACAGGAAGTGATGCATTTCCCAGTTTGTTTGGAATAAAAGAAGAAGAAGAAGAACTGGGTAGTTAGCATGAGCAGCGATAGCCACCGTGGCGGAACAGACAAAGAGAAGAGCGCCACCTACAGGAACTCAAACTCCATCAGCAGAAAAATCCAAAGGAGAAAGACGTCACAGTACTGGACACACTGTTTGATTGACAGGTGATCTCTGGGAAGAGCAGTGAGGCTGAGAGACAAAGATGGAGACTAGTTTTTTAAGGTTTTCTTTATGTTGTAAATGTATTTCTAACCCTGTTGCATCATCATCATCTTCCTCTTCCCCTCATCCCTCCATGTCCCAACAGTGTCGAGGTTCTCCAGCCCCAGGTTGACCCCCAGGTTGAGCAGGAAGAGGGCGCTGTCCATCTCCCCGCTGTCGGACGCCAGCATCGACCTGCAGACCATGATCCGCACCTCGCCCAACTCCCTGGTGGCCTACATCAACAACTCCCGCTCCAGCTCGGCCGCCAGCAGCTCCTACGGCCACCTCTCCGTCGGCGGGATCAGGTCCTGAAAGAACATAATAACCAATGTTATTTCTTTTCTTTTTAGTTGAGTTGAATCCTCATGCTCTCCGTCGTTTCCTCCTCGCAGCCCGTCCTTCCCGTTCCCCCACCCCATCAACCCCATGGCCTACCAGCAGCTCCTCTCCCAGCAGCGGGGTCTGAGCGCCTTCGGCCACACGCCGCCGCTCATCCAGCCCTCGCCCACCTTCCGCCAGCCGGGCCTCAGCCTCTCCGCCCTGCCGGCCTCCGCCCACAACAGCGACGTGCCGTCCAAGGTAAGGGGCGTGGCTCTTAAAGAGGACCTGATCTGGGACTTTTCAACCCCAATATATGACAGTAACAATGTTGAAAAGTAACGTAAAAGTCTCATAGGAAGCACATGGATGAGTTGAAAACGATGCATACTTGACCTGACCTCAGCTATACCACATATTGTCACATCATGCTCTCATGTAGGCTTCAGCAAAAAGTGTTTTATTGATGTGACAATTAATAAAAATCTGCTAGAATTCAGATCAAGACGTCAATTGAAAGGTTTATTTCCTTTATTTTGAAAATCTACCCACTCTGGTTTGTACGTTGGGTCTAGGAAAAGAGGAAAAGGCATGAAGGGACATTTTGAAAGTCTTCTGGTTTATAATTCCAGGCATCCAGTTAGAAGGTGACTCAGATTTTGAGGTATTTTGAGCTTCTTCAAATCCCACTAAGATGATTGGGGGTTTGTATACTTCTTTAGCCGTCCCGTTGTGACCCGAGTGGCTTCTCGGTGGGAAATCCCCTCCGTTTGCTTTCCATGAATTTTGCATTGGCAACGACCGAAACAACAATTCCACCTAACCTGGTATTTTTGCTGCTGCAATTTTCAATTGTTTGTTCTCGCAGCAGATTTTGTTTGCCATCAATCCTCTTGATGTCGGTATTATCGCCCCCCTTCCCTCGGCCGCGGCGTGCATCTGTTATGATTTGCGGCGTCTGCCACTGCGCTTGCAATCACAGTGCAACGTCGCCGCTAAGGTAAACTCTCGGTGGGGGAGTCGGGCCTGCAGAGAGAGACCCATCATTTCCCTCAGCCCACACAGTCCCAGCTCGTGGTTTTTCCTCTCTTATTCCGTAATAAACACTCGAGTACAGAAACGACATCCCGGCTAGTCATTTCACCTCTTATTTTCCCTGCATTGTTAGTTGATCCCATATGGAGTCTTGAAATCTGAAAGAAATACTTTTACTCGCTTCCCATCACATCAATTTTCTTGGTCAAGTTGAAGCGATTTGCTGTATTTCAAGATATTGTCACTCCTACAAACAAGTGAAACCACATCATTGCGTTACGTCACCCTCAGAAAAGATCTTAACTGGATTAAATGACTTTACTGCAGCACAGTAAGGAACGAGGAACGCTGCAGCTCTGTGCAATAAGAGTCAGCATTACTGGTACACAGGAACCAATTAGATAGCCACATACTGGCGTCATCAGCAAAGAGTGAAGCACAGAGCCTCTTCTTCTGGGTAGAGGCGAGTGGGAAGTCCGCCCGTTCAATATCTCCTTTTTTTTTTTAAAAACTTTATTTATCCGGGGAGCGTGCATGCTCTCTTTCAGCACTTCACATTCAATGGATGAGAGAAGATGGTGGGCAGGTAGAGGTGTGACAGGCTGCAGGTCTAGGAAAGTAGTTGGATGTTTAATTTTATCATGATGGGAAAATCTTGTGCCAATCTTGTTTCTCCTCCTCTTCCCTCCCCCAGAACCCAAGCGGCGACTCGGCAGTCAGCAGCACCGTTGACCCCATGGTCACCAAAAGGTCAAAGGTTAAGACGGAAGCAGAGGGGCTGAGGCCGGCGTCTCCTCCTTCACCGGTAAGACGGCAAAATAACTGATTCACCGACTAACATCTAACATCCAACAGATTTCACAGGAATTCCTAAAAGCAACTCAGAACTCAGATCAGATTTATCTTTAATTCTATTTAATTCTACTTTATTCTACTTCACTGTAAAGGTCTGATGCAGGACAGACGCGAATGGCGAATTACATTTTTACATTTCCGACATTTAGCTGACATTAGTGACCTTTATCAATGACTGGATGTCGGTCCAGTAAAATAAATGATTTCCTATATGTGATAAAACCTCCCAGACATGACGGGAGATTCCCACTATTTGAAAAAAAAAATGATCGAACGCACAAAGTGGCATTACTTTTTAAGACTTCTATATTTTAGAAATACTGAAGATTGATTTTGTTAAATGTTGATATCTTTTCTTTCCTGACCCTTCAAACGTCAAAAGAACAGCCGGTGTAATGGATGAAACTTCGGCCCTGCTGCATCTTTTCCCTTCCCTCTCGTTCTCCCAGCCCCAAACCCCTCGGTCCTGATCAATGGCGTGACTCGGCCCCCGGGGAGCCCGGACTCCCATGACCCCCTTCTCTAAAGTGCGTCTCGGAAAAAGAAAAACTCTCCATGATAAGAGCTTTGCATCCATTCGTTCGGTCCCCCCTCTCCCCTCTCTCTCTCCCCGGCCACTGTAAACTGTGCCAGAGCACTTCATTTTCATGAAATATTGGCTGGCCGTTATTGTCATCTGAGGAGCCTTTTCTCCCCCCCCCCCTCTCTCTCCCTCTCTCCCCTCTCTCTCTCTCCCTCTCTCTCTCTCTCGCCTCGTTCTCTGTCTTTTGACAAATTTGCGGCTCCTCTCCGATAGCGAGGCAGGTTTGGGCTTGATGCATGGGGACGGCGGTGCGCGCCGTCGTCTTGGGGCCACCAGAATTGATGAAGATAGCGTGCGTGGGGCAGAGACAAACATGCTGCAGTCAGCACGTTGTGTGTGTGTGTGTGTGTGTGTGTGTGTGTGTGTAGGTGTGTGTGTGTGTGTGTGTGTGGAAACACGCAGAGAGCCGGGTGGGACAGACTACATGTCAACATAACGGACCAGGATCAGTTTCTGCTCAGATAATGCACGTGTGTGTGTGTGTTTCTTACTGTCAGGAAAAAAAAAACACACCTCTGGAGTTTTGCAGTACATCATGGCGTTAGTAGAGCAAAGCTTTTTGTTGTCCTGAAAGAACTTTTTTACAGGAACTGTTGACAGCCAGTGGCCCCGCCCACCTGTTGAAGATGACATCGGGTACCATCTACTGTCTGGTTCCTCTGGTCTGAACCAGAGAGGAAAAGTTGACTTTGTTGTGTTTTACTATCTGGTTGGTTCAGGTTCCCACTGACCAATCACAAGCCAGCCAGAAGTCCCATGACCCCCCAGCAGCTGGTTGATTGGTTGAGTTTTGGTAACCTGTCATCCCACCAGGTTAGAGAGTCCAAACCAACCTGGTTCCAGTCTGTCACTTGATCTACCATGATGGACTTGTCTGCTCTTCTCTGGTGTTCATACCAGTTAAGAACACATGAAGAAACATCTGAACATGACTGACCAAGTCTCCTTCTACCCATAATGCCTTGTGTTCTGGGGTGGTTTCCTGTAGCTGGTTGGATCCCGTTCTCTCTCCTAACGAACCACCACAGTTCTCTTCTACCCATAATGCCTTGTGTTCTGGGGTGGTTTCCTGTAGCTGGTTGGATCCCGTTCTCTCTCCTAACGAACCACCACAGTTCTCTTGTTAGAGGACTGAGACGTTTTCAGGCGTCTTGTTGGTCATTTGGTGAAGGGCGTTGTTAAAAGAGTGCCTTGCTGCATCATTGGTGTTTTTTTCTGCCCGCATCAGGACCATCTCGGTGGGATGATGGACCTGAAAGAGGACGTGGACAGGGACGAATGCAAGCAGGAGCCCGAGGCGGTGTACGAGACCAACTGCCACTGGGAGGGCTGCACCAAGGAGTATGACACACAGGACCAGCTGGTTCATGTAAGTGTGTGTGTGTGTGTGTGTGTGTGTGTGGTGTTTCTGTGACTGCAAACTTTTTTATCAAACTATTTTTGTAAAACACGTGCGGCAATCCAATATATCACCGCTGTAACGGCGTTTTTGTTTTTTTCTCTCGCTTGAATTCAAAAGTTTAAATTGAAACTTTTCTGTGCTTCAGTTTGTTTGTTTGTTTGTTTGTTGTTGGACTCTTTCATCCCACGGCGTCATTTCTAAATTACACGGCCGTCGATGAGAAGGTAGTTTTCTTCATCCCTAAAAAACGTGCAGATGTGTTTTTTACCCGACAACAGCGGTAATCTTCTTTCTCTTCCACCTGATCTCAGTTCAGCCGTCGTATCAAATACTGTGCAGAGCTTTTCCACCGCGACGGGACTGAGGCATTCCTCACGTCCAGCGAAGCAGAGAGAAAGAGGGGGAGGAAGGGGGAGGGAAAGGGAGGGAGGGGAGATGTTGGGGGATTAGTGAGCGCTGGGAGGCTGGAGGCTGCTGTCAATCATCCAGGCAACTCTTCTTTCTGTCTAAAAAGATGAAGAAGAAGAAGAAAGTCCCCCACACACACACCGAGTCGCCTCTGTGACCATTTATTGTCGGACATGTTGGAAGAGGTTTTCCATCCTTTCCAACTTTTAGCTTCAGATCACCTCAGTTTATTAACTTACAGTACAAATTCCCAAACTGGGATTTTTTCTTAGATTCAAGATGCCTGAAAATCGGATGCAGTTCTGGTTTCAATTTGACGTACAGCACCAAGAGGCTTCTGGGAAATCTCTCTGGGTTAAAGGCAACGAGAAACTTCTTCAAGAGTGTATCTTAAACCAGCGCTGTGACTCAGCCGGCTGGCCTCTGCCACCATGTGTGTGTTCGTTCTCTCCTTGGAGGGATTACTGTGATAAAATTGTGCCAAAATTTGGGTCACTGAGCAACTGGTGGCACCAACATGATACTAAGACTTTAAAGCGGCGCTAGGTGACACGTCGGCCGCTCCAAGTGTCAGAAATCCTGTAATGTGAGGCCAGAGAACTGCACACGGCAAGCTCACGTTCACCAACCCAAGTCTGTGATGTTTTACAGGAGGAGACAGTTTGTAGCGCTCGAGCTTGTCACTTCCTGTGAGTGGAGGAGAATTTGGGCAGATCTATGGCGTCCCGGTTAGCGGGATGGGTGGGACTCTTCTCTGCTGCAGCCCCCCAGCAGCGATTTACGAAAAAAATCTACTTTAAAACTGTGTACTGACAATACACACAATAAGGACGATTTAAGGTGACCCACTACCGATCAGAGCCACTTAAACCCCAGGAAGCCGCGATGTTCGGCTAATCCCGCCGCCGAATAGTCCCCGTTAACGAGCCAACGCTTTCGCTACCTGCCCAAAGCCCGCGGGCCTCGGGCCAAGACCGCGGGACACCACATCAATCTGGGGAGAAAGGTTCGAGACAGCAGCTGCAATTCCACCAAATTAAGGCGCTCCACCCCAGACGTGTATACAAACAGCCAGGACCTTCTGACAGGTCGGCCGGCCGATTCCTGCATGGAAGGGGGGCGGAGGGGGGTTCGTTTATCAAAGGCTGCAGGTTTCTGAGCACACACACTGAAGACAAGGGTGCAATCACCCCCTATACCCCCCCCACCTTCCTCTTTCTTGTCTGGCATGAGGAGCGTAAACAGCAAACTGATTGATGGCATCACTGCTGATTTCTTTGATAATCGTCTTTGTTTTCTTACAGTATTTTTAGCAGGAGTCCTAAAAAATCCAGATGGGGCTTTTCTTTTGGGGGTTTGCAGCGAGAAATACGACATTACACATAACAATAAAAGAGATACAGTAAAGTACAGAAACATGCAAAACTACAGAGGGAAAAGAAGAAAGTCCAGGGAGGAGGATGCTTCAGTCTGCCACAGTTAAATATCAATCCACACGATCAGTAAGAACTATTTTCAAAGCGTTGACCTTTCACAGGTCTGGAATTTAGGTCCGGCATTTTCACTGTTTCACCAGCGTGAACTTGTTGCGTTCGGTAGGTGGAGAGAGTAACAAGTGTTTTAAAGCTGCACGAGGTGAAGAGGTAAAGGCTTGAGTTTTGCAGAGTTCGAAACCCAGAAATCCCGTAATGTGACGTCAGTGAACTGCACGCGGCACGCGCTCATGTCCACCAACCCGGCCGGTCTGTGATGCTTCATACCACAGTTCTTCTTCTTGTGAGAGTTCATACCCGATACCAGAATTTCATTTGGGCAAACAGGGTGAATCTATGGCGTCTCAGTTACCGGGGATGGGTGGGACGTGATTCAGACTGATGGTGTATTTTTACAAAACAATCCTACCTAGTGCAACTTTAAAATTGTGTCCTGACAATACACACAGGTCAATACAGGTGGGTTTCAGTTTTAAGGTTCGATTTGTCACTTCCTGTCGGTACATTTTGGGCAAATAGGGCGAATCCACGGCGACGGTGGATTTTGACATCAAAATCTAGTGCAGCTCTAACAAGTCTAGCATGAGAGCCCCTTAGTGGCAACCTTCCTCTAGCAAGCCATTCAAATGTGTGTGTGTGTGTGTGTGTGTGTGTGTGTGTGTGTGTGTGTGTGTGTGTGCGTGCGCGCGTCCACAGCACATCAATAACGACCACATCCACGGAGAGAAGAAGGAGTTCGTGTGCCGCTGGGAGGAGTGTTCTCGGGAGCAGAAGCCCTTCAAGGCGCAGTACATGCTGGTGGTTCACATGCGCCGGCACACAGGGGAGAAACCACACAAGTGCACGGTGGGTAACGGATGGCCGCCGCGGGCCCCCGGCGGGCGTTCACACTCTCTAAACACTGCACGCACACACACACACACACACACCTAAGTGCAAGTACATCACACACACACACACACACACTACTGCCCCTTGGGATGGCAGAAGGAGATTTCTTGCTTCCTGTACTCATCGCACATTACACACCAACATAAATCTTACTGCGACCGTTTGATCTGCAGAGTTACACGTGAAATATCAATAAATACTAAAAAAATCTTTATTCCCTCAGAGATTACAAGTTCAAAATGCTCTTCATCCATTTTATCATCATCTCTGCCATCATCATCCAATATCTCTAAAATACAGACTCATTCTGCCATCATTTATTTTAGTTTTACACGTTACTAAAGTCTTCATCTCCTGATGAAGAGTGTGCCGGTCTAACAGGGCCGAAGGTGCCGTGGGTCCTTATTAAGACTGTATGGCTCCAGCTAATGAAAACCTCCGAGTATTTCAACCAGCGAGGAGCGAGTCCAACTAGGATTCCTAAAAATACTTTAACCCATTTTTTTAAAATTATGATGGTATTTTACTTTGTAGTGGCTGGTTCGGTGCAGCAGGTGAACCCGAGACCTTTTAAGTTTTGTTAAGGATTCCTCAGATGAAAACCTGGACGTCTGTTTTTTGTTTTTCAAGTCGTATTAATACTGAGTGAGAAAAAAACGGTGAGGGCAGAGTTTAGGAGGAAAGGATGAGGAGTAACTGAGCAACATGTTTGGCTCTCGGGATGAATTCGGCTCTCGACCTCGGATCAAGGTTGTGCTGAAAACGCCCACCGGACTTGTGTTTGATGTGACTAGAGAGACGAGCGGGTTGGCGGTGACGTGACTTGGCAGGAGAACGTTAAATGAACTCGCGTTTAATTTTTTTTTTTTGAACGTCTAATGTACCTAACAGCTGTTCAGTCGGTCCAAATCGTTGAACGTCTCTGCTGCTTTTAAACGCCAATGTGCACAACTTCCTGTCGTCGACGGTGGAAACGTGATTTTTAATGCACTGACTTCCATTTTTTAAGATTTGAAAACAACACTCGTCTAAAAACCTAAAAGGGTCGAGTCTATTCTGCGTTATTGGCGTTTTAAGGTTTCAGTAATGCTTTTTAACCTCGTCCACTACAAGACACTTCTTTTATCGTTAATAGTGTTTCAAGATGATCCCGTTTTTTTCTGCAAAGAACAAAAACACACAATACTCCTGTCCTGGCAGTGAATTCACAAGTTCAATCAAATAGCTTCCAAAAACTCAGATTTTTTTTTAGACCTGTCTTTCTACTGTTTCAGAAATATTCAGTAGCAATATTTGACAACAAAACCATTTAAGTTACTGATATTTAACAGGTGTTACTATCAGTACCTTAAGTATCAAACTCTTCATCAGCTCTAGTCTACCATTCGTTTTTAAGTAGCTGAAAAAAGCAAAAGGCTCTTGACAATTAGCAAAGCTGCAGAGCTAGAAGTCGTAATATTGCACGGGAGTCACGATGAGAAACGTTGAGTCTGTTTCCTCCCCCTCCAGTTCGAGGGCTGCTCCAAGGCCTACTCGCGCCTGGAGAACCTCAAAACCCACCTGCGCTCGCACACGGGGGAGAAGCCGTACGTCTGCGAGCACGAAGGATGCAACAAGGCCTTCTCCAACGCCTCGGACCGGGCCAAGCACCAGAACCGGACGCACTCCAACGAGGTAGGTTTCCACCCTCCTCCTCCTCCAGCTCCCACCCCGCCCCCACCACCGTCCCTCCTCGCCCAGCACTTCAGACAGACTCCCTTATAGCCCTCCATAAGAAATTCTCTTAGACTTTTTTTTTTCCTCGCAGCACGAGGGTGTTTTTTTTTGCGATTGAAGTGGCCGAGCTGAAAAATTGCGGCGTTGAGGAAAGTGACAGGAGTTCGCCGTCGTCTGCGGCGTTTCCGTGTCCCAAATTTCCTCAGCGTCGAGACGGTGGTTGTCAGGAGACCGGGCAGCGCAGGGGGATTGTTGTGTGTGGAAGTAACTCTTGTCCCGCTTCCTCTGTGTGTGTGTGTGTGTGTGTGTGTGTGTGTGTGTGTGTGTGTGTGTGTGTGTGTGCACCCATATGTGCCACTGTACAGGTGTCTGAGTGCATCTCCATGGAGTGTGTATGTACGTACGGTGTGTGTCTGCACATGTTCGTGAGTAAATAATGAGGTGTAGATCTAATGAGCGTGGCGGCCCACAATGCATTAGGACGAATCATGCTCATCCTCCCGCTCGCCCCCCCCCACCCCCACCCCCGCCGGCGAGTGGGACCACCTGCAGACGCTGGATAGAAAATGAAACCTGGAAGTGTTTCAGAAGCCTCACTGCCGATCCATCAGCGGTACCGTGGTGTGGGAATTCACCATCACGGCGCTAAAGCCACACACACACACACACACACACACACACACACACACACACACACACACACACACACACACACACACACACACCTCATAGATCCACACACACTCCAACAATCTGTTTAAGATGACCTAAAACCAGCAGCGAGAGGTTTGAGTTGTAACATGACGGATTGTAACATGACGTCAGTAAACTGCTCATCCCTCAGACCTAAATGTCTCCTTAGTGGTTGCTAGCGGCGGTGGCCCAGCCGGAGCGCTCAACGCTGTTTAAGATCCAGTTTTGTGTTTTTTGAAGACTCGACACCAGAAATGAATTTGGGCAAATAGGGCGAATCTACAGCGTCTCGATTAGCGGGGACGGGCTGATCTTCTCCCGCAGGAAATTTAGGCTGATAAGATTGGTGGTCGATGGAGACGGTGAAGTTAAACCAGACGTTCTGCTAAAAGTGCACAGGAAGCATAAATAGTACAAATCCAACATGTCACGGTGTTCAACAGATCGTTCTTATGGCTGCAGACATAGCTGGTCTATCCATGTACAACTAGATCCTAGTGTGTGCTTGATGACTTAGACGTTACTCACCGTTTGCCACTGGAAGCATCGTCTCTACCTTCTGTCCAAAGCATGAATCCGGTTCTAATCGATGCCAAGTGGACGACATGCCTTCACTACTAGCATTCGACCACTTTCCTGATCCGGCAATTGAAATTGGGCTGATTGATCAATCACCGACGACTTGTTTAGAACATTTATCGGCCGAATTATGGTTGCCTGATCGATCGGTGCATCCTTAGAGATCGGTGTATTTTGACATGAAAATCTTGACTTGTGCATCTTTGAAGGGAACTTTTAACAACAAAATTGATTGTTTGTATAACCTTTACACACATCAAGACACATTTACACACATCACATCTCATCAACTTGTTGTTTTCATCTGCAGAAACCCTACGTCTGCAAGATCCCCGGCTGCACCAAGCGCTACACGGACCCCAGCTCTCTCAGGAAGCACGTGAAGACGGTGCACGGCCCGGACGCCCACGTCACCAAGAAGCAGCGCGGCGACCTGCCGCCCAGGCCGCCGGCGCCCAGGGAGAACGGCGAGAACGAGACGGTACCCCGAGAGAGAATCCAGAGGGACGACAAGATATCAGACAGCAGCCCCCCCAGAGGCGTGGAGGACTACCTGCACGTCAAGTCCATCAAGACAGAAAACTCTGTGGTAAGATCATTCTGCAAGCTCAACCCGAGATGCAAAGTGGTTTGGAGTTTAGACTCTTACTTTGAAGGGAAAGCAAATGGGAAAATGAGGTTTGGATTTATGTTTTTGTACGTACTGTCGCTAAGCAGATATCCCAGAATTGAAACCACCACGTTCAATAACTGCACAGAAGTTTGCCTTGGTGACGTTAACGCAACATGTACAAATTGTAGAGGTCCACATGCGTCGTACAAACACAACAAGACCTCCATACTGCGCAATGCAGACTAGCAGTATTGCCACTATTGCTAGAAGGTATGATTGCAGCTGTATAGTAACATCTACTGAGTCTAGTAGAATAAAACCTGGAGAGACATGAGATGTAATCGTTGTTCAGTCAAATAATGCTTTAGTTCTTCATACTAACAACCTGAGTCCTCCTGCCACTAACCTCTTTATCCTGAGAAACGCCTAACCTTCCTCTTCCTCTCTCTGCTTGCTGCTTGATTGTCTTCATTTCTCTCCCTTTTCCAACTTTCCTTAAGGACAGACTTTGCTCAGGTGAGCCTGGCTACACTTTATTACGCCATCTTTCATCAAATGAAGAGTTTCATTCCAAAATGAGACGTTCACCATTTGCAATAATAGGCATCCTCTTAGAAAATGGGGTGAAAGCAGAAAACTTAGCATGGGACACTGGTGAAGCCATTAGCTAACTTAAGAACTTTGCTCATAGTAGATTAAATTATTATTATTTTTCAAAATATAGATATAGCATTTTGGAATCAAACCCTTCTTATTTTAACACGCCTCTTCATTTCATCTGTAACTGTGATGGTGTAGAAGAAAATATTTTACAGCTTGGGAGTTTCATTCAATTTATCCCCCATTAATTGGTCACAGCATCGTGCCTGTTTTAGACTTATTGCTCAATCACGCTCAAGAAATTGGGATTTACGTAGATATCTTCGTCATGTAACACATCAACTATTCCTGCCTACTCGTCACCCGTGAGAGCATCTCTGTCTCTTCTGCTCTATCCATGCAGTCAAAGCTACAGTGGCTAGCAGACCCGTCATGTGTCTGAGAGCCTGAACACGATAAAAGCCACTCCGGGATTAATATTGAAACATTGGGAGTTAGTTTTTGCACGTTGAGTGAACAAATCACGCTGTGATCAAGACGGCTTTTTAGCTCAGAATAAATGAGTGTCGTCGGGGGAAACTGAGGACGTGGGCGGGGCCGATTCAGAGATACATCGCCTCATTGGTTCCCTCTGGTCTGTCAGACTGAACAAGATACGACAATACCATTTATTGTTCTGAGGGAATTTTTTTTTTTTTAAGGCCAGTACAGAAAATAAGGTGCGTCATCCACATGCAACACTTTGACTCACTTTTACACAAGCATATGTAGTTAGTAAGAATGACTGTGGTGAATTATGAGCTGTCAAACTTTGAACTGAAATTTAAAAATATACCTGCACCATCAGTAATATTAGTCAGGAGTACATTTCTTCACTTACTGACAAACCTACTTGCAAAAATGAAGAAATAATTAGACATGTGTTGAAACGGCCAGAGATGGTCTAAAACATCCCCATTTTAACTACATTTTGATGAAAATCTGTAGAAAATTGATTTTTTTAATTGATTTTTTTACCACTTAACTATCCAGATTAGGCTGCTGAAGCTGGACAGGTTGTGGGTGATTGTTCTCAGCTTAGTTCATTTATTCACACAGGAAGAATAAAGAGAAAAAATAATTCAAAAGCTGTGCAGGTCAGAGAAAGAAGAAGAAGAAGAAACCCACAAAAACAAACAAACAGAAATGAGTCGATGTGAAAAGCAAAGACACAAGCTCACCTAAAAGTAAAAACAACCTCTTCTCTGAGTTCAGTTTTTCGAGAGGGAAAAGCGAAACATGATGATCTAACATCTCGTGGCGATTGGCCCGGCGCTCTGGCTTGGGCTCAAGCACCCTTTCATCCTGCCCATTTCTAATTCACAGACAGACTAAGACAGTCTGTAATCTGTGGTGCTCGCCCACCCCTTCACCCCATCACCCCATCCCAAAAAACACTCATTATTTACAATTAAGCTGGGGGAGGATAAAAGTCTGCATGATTCACTGTTCCACGATGTGCCATGTTAACCACTGTTCCACTTTTGTCCTGGTAGAGAAAAATGTTTTTTTAGGACAAACACTCATAGTTTTTTTCCTTCTCTCTCTCATTTTTTCTTCCTCACTCTCTCCCTGCGTCGCCTCTACTTCTATTCTGACCTCCTATGTTCCTCGCCTTTCTGCCTCCCCTCTATGACTCTCCCTCCAATCCTCCATTCCTTTCCGGCTCTCTCCTTTCCATCCCTTTACTCCATCCCTCTCTCTAGATGTATCAGTCCAGCCCTGGCGGTCAGTCATCACGTAGCAGCGAACCATCGCCACTTGGCAGTGCCGCCAACAATGACAGTGGAGTAGAGATGGCGGCGCACAGCGGGGGAAGCCTGGGGGACCTCACAACCCTGGATGACCTGCCCATGGTGGACTCCATGGGCTCCGGAGAGTCCCCCTGCGGGGTCGCAGTGGTGGGCCTCCACCTCCGCAAGCATCTGGGTACCAGCCAGCGCCTGGAGCACCTGAAGAAGGAGAAGCTGAAGACAGTGAGGGACTCATGCTTGTGGGCCAGCAACCCAACACTCCCGGCCCACAGCACTAAGCTCCCACCCATACCAGCAAGTGGTGAGTGGACAGAATAGAAGGGAGCAGGGATTATTCACCTATGGTAGTCAAATTAGTCTTTGACTTTATGTGTTATCCTATTATGAGATAATTATTAAAGTTGTAAACTCCATTGACTCCACTCTCTGTGTTTCTCAGGGTCCCTCCTGGAGAGTCCAGGCATGGGTGGTGGTCTGTGTGATCTGGGCTCCATTAAGATAATGCTGCTAAACAAACTGTCAGAGCGCCGAGACAGCACCTCCAGCACCCTGAGCTCCGTCTACACCCTCAGCCGCAGGTCCTCCGGCATTTCCCCCTGCTCCTCAAGCCGGCGCTCCAGCCAGGCCTCGCAATTCAGTGCCAACCGCCACAACGTCGTCAGCTCGGCCGACTCCTATGACCCCATCTCCACCGACATCTCCCGACGCTCCAGTGAGGCCAGCCAGTGTGGAGGAGGTGGCAGTGGAGCAGGAGGGTATGGAGGAGGAAGCCTACCCAGCATCCTCAGCCTGACCCCAGCCCAGCACTACCGCCTCAAGGCCAAGTACGCAGCCGCCACTGGGGGGGCACCGCCCACACCTCTCCCAAACATGGACCGAATGAGTTTGAAGACCTGCATGGCGCTGTACGGGGACTCCCAGGAGTCCTCTGCCTTCAACAGTTTCAAAGGACTCTCTCCCAGACGGTGCAGCGACTACACAGCTCGAAGCATGATGCCCCACGAGGTCCCGTCTAATGTCCCCCGCCGAGCCAGTGACCCTGTGAGACATTCTGCTCTAGAGTCCCTCAGCCAACCACAAATGCAGCGCTACAACAGCATGGGTACATTGGGCAGTAGGGGAAGCATACTTCCCCAGCCTCCCACAGCAGGTAGGCAACACTTAGCCCAGCAAGCCTGCTTGCGATCGGATGGTAGCCTTCACCGCTACCCCTATGCCCCGCGGCCACCTAGCATCTCAGAGAACATCACCACAGAGACCATGGCAGGTGACATCCCTGAGGAAGACTTGATGCTGCCTGATGACATAGTGAAGTACCTCGGCACTGAGAATGGAGACATGGCCCACAGAGGATCAGTGAATCACCAACAAGTACAAAGCCACCAAGGAAACCTCAATCCCCAGCAGCAGCCATACTACCAGAGGAGGATGGCCATAGTGGATGCCAACATGAACCCACCCACTCTGGCCACTTCCAGCATGAGCCCAGGACAGCAGCAACAGCATTTGTGTCTATCTTCACCCAGGCATAGTAGGGCCAACTTGGCCATCCAGTGGAACAAAGTGCCCCCAGGAACCATGGGGACCACCGAGCACCAGTCAAAACCACAGGTCAGAGGGAACCTGGCTGTCCTCCAGCAGAACCAGAACTTTGGATCTTTCCACAGCAATCTCAACTCCAACCAACAGATGATTCAGAACCTCACACATGCCACACAGCAGAGATGCATACAGCCGAATGCTGATCCAAGAACAAACTGCCTCCAGCAGCAGAGGCTTCAGTCGACATCCAACCTCAATGAAGCAATTAGCTCTCATTACAGGTTCAACCAAGGCATTAGTCCTTATGATGATAACGGTAATACCAGTCATTATCTGCCTTGTAATAACACAACAGCAGTCAATGTGAGGATGCTAAGCCCCAGCTGCAAACATGAGACAATGCAGCCTGTTGACATGCACTTCAGTGGTGCAGGATGTCAGCCCGTGCAAGTCAAGCTTGAGGATTGTGATGGATCACCTATGATCTCAGATCAACAGAACTGTAATTTGACCTCACAGCCTCCCATGCAAAGTGGGAATGAAGGACTGCTACAGCCAAGACCACCAAGAGAATTTAGGTCTCTAAATAGGCACCATTCAGGGCCAAACACAATGCAGCGAACAGGACCGGTCCAGCCCAACCTACACCCAGGCTATACTAACCCAGCTTCTATGTCCAAAGCATCCAATAGGGTTATGGGACAGCATTGCAGTGAGAACTCTGATGACAACGCCATGTACTACACAGGGCAGATTCAAGTATTTGAGCCCAATGGGAACCTGGACCATCACACTTCTTCTGTGGTGGACGTACCTCAGTTTGTCGCAGGTGGCACTGAAAGCACTACAGTATCTCCCAGGGCAGGTGACAACCAGGTATCCAGACCTGTAGACTCTAACAAGGCATTGGAGCAGACACAGATAGACTTTGACAGCATGCTGGATGACGGGGATCATTCCAGCCTCATGTCAGGAACCCTGAGTCCAGGTCTTCTCCAGAGCCTGTCCCAGAGTTCCTCTCGCCTGACGACGCCCAGGAACTCAGTCACGCTACCCTCGGTGCCGGCGGGGACAGGAAACATGGCCATCGGGGACATGAGCTCCTTGCTGACCACTCTGGCAGAAGAGAGCAAGTTCCTCAACTTGATGTCTTAGCCACATGTCGTAGCCAACCGTTTGCTCAGACAGAAGGAAAAAATCTTAACATAGTTGCAGAAGACTGGAATCAGTGCCCTACAAAAAAAACACTTGAGCACAGACAATTGGTAGCGAATGAAAATTTGAAGAACCAGACATGGTTGTGTGCCAAATGCCTCTGCAGTGTGTGATTTGTGTTTTCTTGTACAGTCTCATTGGTTCATTATTTAAAAATGGCAATTTTCTATCTTTTTGAGAAGCCATATTTTTTGCCTTAGGTAGTAAATATGATGTAAACAACAGCACAATTCTTCTAGTTGTAAATGATGTACAGATCTGTAGTAAAACCAGTTTACTAAGTGCCTGGCTCAGCCAACACATATGCATGATGTGCATATGACGCAATTTAACGTGGAAATGCAACCAGGTACCGATTTGATACCTACGTATTGATGTACTATCATCACCTAGTCGTTTAGAGATTTTACACTGTAAACTTCAGCAAATTACTTGAGCTAAATTCAATTTCATACCAATTTGTTTGAAGGTTTCTGACAGCAACACTGCAACAGCAAACGGGGAGAAAATAATTCATTCATAACCATTTTTTTTTCTTTCACTATCGCAGCATTTTAACTGTCAGTGTCCTCGGCGAGCCGTTATTTGATTGCTGCATTGAGTTTTTTCCGTTACGATTAATTTTGACGTCTCTGTGTCAGGCAGCTGAGACGTGATTTGCGACTGGAATTATGAAACCATGCATTGAAAAGCAGTCGCTCTCTTGCAATGAGACGAGCAAAAGACTGACCGGCCCCGAAGAGAGAATCCAGCTTTCTTTTGTACATTGCTCTGCCAGTCTGTTGTGCTGGCGATGTGTAAATATTATTTGTACATTTTTAAGAAATACAATATTGACAATGATTTTTTAAAGAAATGCTGTTTGTGTTGTCCTTGTGTTGTTCTTACTGTTCTGATTGTCAGGTACTGAATGCAAAAGGCACATCAGGGTAGTCTCTTGACTGGGGCTGGCAGGGTGGCCTGGTGGATGGCGAGATTGTCCTGTAAATGAAAGATCATAGGATCGATCTCCAGCCAGTGTGTGTGTCCAACATCTCTCAAGTCTTTCAAAGTGTCAGCTAAATGCTTAAAATGTCCCTGAATGCATCAAAAGTGGTCATACCTGTGGTCATTCTCTTGGTAAAAATAAGGCCGTCTTTTTTCCAACAAACTCAGTCATCCCATCTTCTGCTTCTCGGTGTATTTTAGTCCAGATTATTCCCTTAGAAGTGTTGATTGCTTCAATAATTCAAAAGCCAAACCTTTGTCTTTGAATCCACATGCTACTGCACCCTTTGCTGACAATGCACTTTTCCCTAAACCTTTCTTGCTGCATGTCAGACCACGGCGCAAGACGTTGCACGACCGCATCCCTTTCAAGGCGGCTTTGAAAAATAACTTCCTCTGACCTCATCTTACCTCGCTTGCGAAAAAACTGCGTTGACATGTAAATTCTCACTCAGAAACTGATGAAAAAGGACGCTAACCGGGGGGGAAAAGGCGCGATGCATGCAGTTAGCCTGCGTGTACTTCAATATTAGCACTGACAGTGTGGCCCAGAGGACACGGCTGCTGAAACCACATAAAACAGAGCAGCCGAAAGAAAGCGAGAGGTCCGGGGACGAAGCCCTGAGCGTTAGCAAGAGGAACAAATGATTTTAGTCTGTCAGGGAATTCAGCTGAGGATACGTTTGATCTCAAGTTTGTGATTGCTTTTGCCACTGGAATTCCTTATTCTCTCAGAGATGTGAAGTGGGAGAGAAAATAGCCCCAGGGCGTGAAATCCAACAGGGCCCCCGAATGAGAGGTGGAGACGAGGCTCACAAAGATCATGCATTTACCAACACCTCCATTTATTGATGGAGATAATCAAGTGAGAAAGATGAAAGAGCGATTTTCAGCGCTCTGCCAATCGGCTCATAGATTATAGATGTAACACGGTCATAAAAGAATAGATTGCTATCGTGTACTTTAAGTAAAACCAAAAAGGAGATGTTACGCTGGACGTGTTTCTGGGGACGTGCAGCGCTAGTACATCTTCGCCTCAAGTCATTCCTATTGTGACTCTTTGCCTGTCAGCCTTGAATTCCCATGTTAGGCTTTGGCTCTCATCCAGTGCAACACTAGGAGCTTAAATGAGCTAAAAATTCCCAGTTCGCCAAAATAACAAGCAACCAAAGGAAAGGAGAGAATGTGTCACAGTGCCCTGATAATATTCCTGCTGGGAAATCAATAAAATAAGAGCAATAAATGTCGTCAATTATATTATCTAAACTCTGAATACAGTTATATAAAGTATTTTAAAACTGAAATTCAGTTGTAGACTCTTGTTTAAAAATGGTTCCTTGATGCATAAGAAGATCAACCTTTTAGTATCTGCCAATCCTCTCCTCACATAAAGGGGAAGTTGCCCGACGGGCCAGTTTTCCCAACAAGACGCTGTAGTGCTTTAAGTAATCTATGACCTTTATCGACCTCTACACAAATCTCTGGTGCTGCACCCCGAAAGAAGGGAAGAAAGAAAGAAAAGAGCGCCACCTACAGGAACTCAAACTCCATCAACAGAAAATCCAAGGAGAAAGACGTCACAGTACTGGACACACTGTTTGATTGACAGGTGATCTCTGGGAAGAGCAGTGAGGAACACCACAGTGAGGAACACCACAGTCAGGGACACCACAGTGAAGAACACCACAGTGAGGGACACCACAGTGAGGAACACCACAGTGAGGAACACCACAGTGAAGAACACCACAGTGAGGGACACCACAGTGAAGAACACCACAGTGAAGAACACTACAGTGAGGAACACCACAGTGAGGGACACCACAGTGAGGAACACCACAGTGAGGGACACCAGAGTGAAGAACACCACAGTGAAGAACACCACAGTGAGGAACACCACAGTGAGGGACACCACAGTGAAGAACACCACAGTGAGGAACACTACAGTGAGGGACACCACAGTGAGGAACACCACAGTGAGGGACACCAGAGTGAAGAACACCACAGTGAAGAACACCACAGTGAGGAACACCACAGTGAGGGACACTACAGTGAGGAAACACCACAGTGAAGAACACCACAGTGAGGAACACCACAGTGAAGAACACCACAGTGAAGAACACCACAGTGAGGGACACCACAGTGAGGAACACCACAGTGAAGAACACCACAGTGAAGAACACCACAGTGAGGGACACCACAGTGAGGAACACCACAGTGAAGAACACCACAGTGAAGAACACCACAGTGAGGGACACCACAGTGAAGAACACCACAGTGAAGAACACTACAGTGAGGAACACCACAGTGAGGGACACCACAGTGAGGAACACCACAGTGAGGGACACCAGAGTGAAGAACACCACAGTGAAGAACACCACAGTGAGGAACACCACAGTGAGGGACACCACAGTGAGGAACACCACAGTGAAGAACACCACAGTGAGGAACACTACAGTGAGGGACACCACAGTGAGGAACACCACAGTGAGGGACACCAGAGTGAAGAACACCACAGTGAAGAACACCACAGTGAGGAACACCACAGTGAGGGACACTACAGTGAGGAAACACCACAGTGAAGAACACCACAGTGAGGAACACCACAGTGAGGAACACCACAGTGAAGAACACCACAGTGAAGAACACCACAGTGAGGAACACCACAGTGAAGAACACTACAGTGAAGAACACCACAGTGAGGAACACCACAGTGAGGAACACCACAGTGAGGGACACCAGAGTGAAGAACACCACAGTGAAGAACACCACAGTGAGGAACACCACAGTGAAGAACACCACAGTGAAGAACACCACAGTGAGGAACACCACAGTGAAGAACACCACAGTGAGGAACACCACAGTGAAGAACACCACAGTGAGGCTGAGAGACGAAGATGGAGGTACTCACGTATTGCCACTTTAATCCATAATTGCTTCAGTGGTTTTGTTCTAACAGTGGAACAGTCTGTACTGGTTGTACTGCACCGGGCCTGCAGCTGTATGAACGTGAAGCAGAGCAACGCCATCATGTAGAGGGTCTGAGGAGAAAAGAAAAAATAATAATAATTCACCTAAAAAAAAATAGTGTTATTAAGTGAGAAAACGACTCCTATGAAATAAGACTCAGACTAGGTGGAAAGGCCACTTTACTGCTATGTGAGAAATAAACGTAACGCCGCCGCTTCCCTTAAAAAAACCTTTAGATTAAAAACACTATTATTATTTTACAGATACATTTTTAGCCTGGTTGCAGCGTTGGGTCGGCAGGGTGGAATACATGAGGGGGAAACGACGCTTCCCAGGACGGATAAAGGTTAAAGTCATTTTTCCTCACCCGGTTTGCAGATTTCTGTTTCATTTGTTTTAAGAAAAAATGGATTTTAAAACCGGATAATAAATTAAGTGACTCATTAAGGTGAAGCTCATCTAAAGAGGAATCCTCCGTTACTAGTGGGGGGGGGTTTACAACTTGAACTCATCCCAGGGCGTTGAGGCCAGACCAGTAAAGCAGACATGTCTGCGTTGTGTTTAAAGGCTTCAGAGGAATGCGTTTTACGGCGCGTCTCCGCATTCTGCAGCGTCTCTCCGGGCTTCGCTGTAACGAGCCTCTTTATGAGCGACAAGGTTTCAGCGCTCAGACGAACGAACCTCAACGCAGCTGCGCCAAACCGTCAGCGGTACGCCAAACACACACACACACACACACACACACACACATTATACAGTAAAATATCTTTCATACAACATAAACACACAGACACATCAAACATGTTCACATACATTTGAGCTGACCCAACACACACTTGGAAAATAAAACAAGACTTTGAAAGACTCGAACCTCAACGCAAGATTAAATGACTCGTTAAGGTGGAGGTTTCTTGCGGCGCGGGGCCCGGGAGAGGCCGGGTCCCCGCTAACGATGCTTTAATGCAGTGTTCCTGTCCACCTTAACGGGCCCATGACTGATTGGCCGGGCAGCGGCAGCGAGGCAGGAAGCTGGCCGAGCACACGCTGGACAATCCATCAATTAATGGAGCGAGCAGGCAGCTGCAGACGGGCAGGCAGGTTACCGGGCAGGAAGAGAGGTGGAAACACACGGAGATGGTCCTTTCCAAAACCAGATATCCTCCTTCTCAAAACACAGACACGACTCTGAAAAGGTGGTGCTTCTCAATATTAAGACCACAAATCGAGGCTGATGATTCACTTTTACAAGCTGGAGGTGTTGAAAACGTTTTTGTCTTCAAAAGGGGATAGAAAGGGTTTTGAAATAAACAGTCAGGTAGGGAGGCAGGCAAGGAGGAGGGAAACATGAAGGAAGGAAGGGAAGTAGGGATGTAGGAGAGAAGGAAGGAAGAATGGTATGAAGGAAATAAGAATGATGGAAGGAAGGAGGGAAGTGAAAGATGAAGGAAGGAAGGAAGGTAGTAAGGAAGTAAGGAAGGAAGAAAGAAGGAAGGGAAGTTGGAAGTAGGGTAGGAAGGATGGAAGAAAGGAAGGAAGGGATGTAGGAGGGAAGGAAGGAAGAATGGTATGAAGGAAATAAGAATGATGGATGGAAGGAAGGAAGGCTGGAGGGAAAGATGAAGGAAGGAAGGAAGGAAGGATTGTGGGCAGAAGGAAGGTAGTAAGGAAGGAAGGAAGGAAGAAAGAAGGTACGAAAGGAGGGAAGGGAAGTTGGAAGTAGGGTAGGAAGGATGAAGGAATGATAGTGGGAAGGAAGGAAGGGATGTAGGAGGGAAAGAAGAATGATGGAAGGAAGGACAGAGGAGGGAAGGACTCACCAACCACCCCTCCCACCTGTCAATCACCCTCGGCTCCTTCTGTGAGGTCAGAGCGTCCCCGTGAACGTCTTCGTCACCGCCGAGCGGCGAGATGGAAACTGATGACCGGGACAACCGGGATGTTACCAGTTCAATTAAAGCTCCGGCAGTCAGACCAAATGGATGCTGACGTGAAGGAGACTCTCCCTGGGACTCTGCCCTCCTCCCCCCCCCTCCCTCATTGAACTTCTTATGATAACGCTACATCACATTATCGCAGCTCTGCCGTGCGTTATTACATGTGTGACAGTCTAACAAGGCCAGATCGCGGCCGCCACATGGCCCGGTCCACTCAGCCCGGTGTCAGGATGGATGATGGATCATCCTCCAGCAGCCCTGATGGCTCATTCATTTCTATTAGAGGAATATCATGGACGGCCCCTGGAAGACAATATTCATTTAGGAATCAATTTCAGGGGCCCCGAGTCAAGCTGGCTGTTGAGGAGAGACTGACTGAGAGACTGAATAACTGCCTGCCTGACTGAGTGACTGACTGACTGGTCTGGGGTCAGATTAATGAAACCTTAAGAAAAAAATCTTTAAGTGCAATTTTTTTTTGCAACAGTTTTCTTAACTTTTTTCCTTTTTGGCATCCTAAGAAAAAACTTTGTAATGTGACTCTTCAAAATAAAATTCTCAAATATGTTTGTACATTTTTTCTTAACTTTACAACGTCCCTTCCACGAGTGTAGCAGTGGAAAGGTGAGCCTCTAAGTTCAGTCATTTCAACACACATTGAAAAATTCCCTGATATGAGTCAGCTACAGGCAAGTGTGCACACACACACACACACACACACACACACACAGAAGTATGCATGCATGTACACACACCCACACACACAAAAATAAACCACACCTACACAATCACAGGATACACAAACAGACACACACTCACCCAGAATGTAACCCACCTTCTCTTTAAACAAACACACACACACACACACACACTCATGCATACATGCTCACCCACAATGTAATGCACCCTATCGCACGCACACACACACACACACACACACACACTTCTCTAAGCACGTCCTTCCTGCAGACTGAAGCTGCCCGACAGCGTGTAGAGAAGCTCTTTGGTGCTGTGCTGTAGAAAAAGTGACAATCATGAATTTATTTTTATTGAATTTTCATGTAAATAAATGTTTGATAGTAGCGGTGACGCGTTTCACCTTCATGGTTGAAGCAAAAGAGCGCCACCTACAGAAACTCAAGCTTCATCAACAGAAAATCCAGGGAAAAAGACGCACCAAAGATGGAAACTAAATTAAAAAAAATAGAAAAACAGTTCATAGATTACCACTTTGAGACTTTCAACATTTCCGATGATCGTGATTGATGACTGGCTCCTGTATCCCATGCTGTTAAATGCTGTCCACCATGACACTGTTAGACTTTTGCCTTCCAGCACCACGAGTGCGTACATTTTTATCATGGGTGGCCTCAGTGGGAGTGATGCCCTCCCAGTATTAATAACTCATGGCTCCATCCTTCAGCCTCCTGCTCCTCTCATTTCAATATGGCCACCTCCCTGTCGATGGGGAGGGGGGTGCTGGAGCCGAGCGAGCGCTGGGGGCCCCCCGTGTCAGCGCCTGCTCAATATTAACTAGGACCCCCTGAATAATCTTCTCCCACAGAGAGGTCAGCGCTGCAGAGGAGTCAGTCGTAAGTCATTTAGTCTGGAAATCGGATTTTTTTTTTCCTTGAGAAAGTGAAAAGCCAGTGGAGCTTCCTGAAAATGATCGACCCTGAGTGTTTCTTAAATCCTATATATACTTAAGATAAGTGACAATAATCAGCCGGTGGGGTGAGATACTAGCCAGAAACTCTTTAGCTTTAGCTCCGTTAGCGCTGGAAGAACAGCGCCCTCTTCCTGTTTTGTGCCGTAAAGCAATCCAGCAGATTTCTCTCCAAATCCACCCGGTGGCCACAATGTAGAATGAGAGTAGAGGCTGGTAGAGGCTGGTAGAGGCTGGTAGAGGCTGACAGGCTGGTAGAGGCTGGTAGAGGCTGGTAGAGGCTGACAGGCTGGTAGAGGCTAACAGGATGCCCCATGCCTTAGTCGTGTAGTTCGACTTGACAAAAAACGTCCAATCAGATGTTGTAGGCTGTAGTGAAGTCATCAGAAATGGACTCCAGCTGGTGTGAGTCGGTGCCAGCGGTGATGGCTCGTTGCACGGCGGGCCTGCTGAGGGAGTTTTGGCAGTCTTACCATACCCAGCCCAGCACCAGCCAAGACACCAGCCAGTGCCGTCGGTGCTCTGAGTCAACCCGGTGACCTCTCTGTAATCCAGATACCGTGTTTTGTTTTGTTCCTGTTTATTGCCCTCCGTCATGCAAAGGTATTTACAAGTCAAATACCAGAGTGTTGACCGACACCGGCAGCCTCTCCTCCAATATGGCCGCCAGAGGGTGTATTGCGTCACCTGAAAGCCTCTACTTGGCAAATACAATTATTTGAGTTTTGGACTACGATTCCTACGAAAATCTCAATCCAAACCCGATTCGTTCCCCCGTTCTCCTTCCCTATGAACTCATTCTTCAAAGCGTTCACTCTAAAAACACTTCTACATTTTCCCTAGGCTTCGTTAGTGTGGAAAACTACAGCCTCAGACCCTCATGGTTTTGGTTTTCTATGGTTGTACCACCCTTGCGTGGATGAAGGATTCGGCCTCATTCCTTTTTGATGAAAGAGTCATAAAGAGTCTCAGGTTGTAGATGTCATGGGTTCTGTGATGCTGTTTTCAGCTGCTGGTGGATCGTTTTCCACACAGTGACGACAGTATCCAACCACATGCTGAAATACTTCAGATTAGTTCCATTACTTTCATACTTTCATTAATTGAAATAAATAAAGTGGAGCAGACGACGTTTCACCTCCAGGCTTCATCTGCTTTCCTTAAAGATTCAGGAGTTCATTTTAGACCCTTCAGACTCTCCGTCATGTCTAGAGAGGATATTTCTGTATTGTTGCTCTTATGAATCTTTCTTTCAAGTAAGAACATTAAATATTGCTCCGTCTTCAATGTTTTCTCCTGCAACAATATTTCTCTATTGTCAAATTACTGCTCGGTTACAAATACTTTCATATTCTTTCATTGGCGCAAGAATATTTCTCTACTTTACAACAATATCACCATTTCTGCTCTTCTACAGTTACATTCATATCTTTAACATCTTTGCAGAGCAATAATATTCAATATCAATATTGTTTTATTGATCAATTACTGCTGTTATAATCACTTTCAGACTTTAATGTGTCTTTAGAGCAACCGTGTTGTTCCATTACTGCTTTATTTAGAAGTAGAATGAGGCTCTATCGCTCTATTACTGTTACTTTCATGTCTTCATGTCATTTCTGGGCGACAATGTTCTAGATTCAATATATGGAAGATATGAAGATCAATACTTAAAGGATTGGAAACGGTGGAACGGCATCCTGTACCAGACTTCTTCTATGTTTGCAGTGCTGACACAGTTGAGGAGGGTTGGGGTTGGGGGGTTGTTGTTGAGGTGGGGGGCTAGCCAATCATCGGTGAGGCGTTCAGTGTCATGAACTAATACAGCATCCATATTCATGGTATGTTCCTATGCAAAATAACATCTGTTTTCCAACAACAAGCCATCTGTCATCTGTTTTGGGGACTTTGCCATATTAACGGCTCATCATGGATGAAAAAAACAACACTGAAAGGTATTAAAAAACAATCGTGCTGGTCATCATCTGCAATATATCACACAGAGTCTCCACCATCATTCACCCGTAAATCACACCAACCTTTTTGTGTCGATACTCACGTTTACGACGCTCCAGTCCTACTAGTCCAGTGAGGCTTCAGGGTCTTGCTCAAGGACTCGTGGCTGGCTGCTGCAGGGATTGAACCTGTGACCTTTCAGATACAGGATGGCCGGCGGTTCTCAGTCCTGGTCCTGGAGTACCAAGACCCTGCTGGTTTTCACTCTAACCATCTAACCAGGGGATGCAATCAACTAGCTGGTAGGATAGAAAACCTGGAGTGGCCGGGACTGGACTTAAAGGCAACCCTGGTGTATTAACCACGTTGTTACCACGGCATGACTGCACCATTAGTTTATATGCCTTGCTCAAGGGCACCTCGGTAAAAGAGATTAAATGTAATTGTCTACACGGTGTCTAATGGAGACGACAGCCTGCACCGACGTTGAAAACCTGTAAATGTATCGTTGCTTTCTGCATCGTTTTGTGAAATCAAGACCTAAATATCTTTGATAGTGATTCAAACAGGGGTGTAGTTGAGGATAAACCACCTAAACCCAGTTTATACACCTTTTTAAGCTGATATAAATCCAACTAAGTAGCATCAAACTGACTTAAATGAATGAAGAAAGGGTCTAATCACAGACTTGACAACATCACTGGATAAAAGTTCTTCGAAATTACGTGACACGAATCTCAAACCGAGTGGCATTCCCCTTTAAATGCCGATTTCCAGCCTGCGAGGGGAGGGAGGGAGCGTGTTAATGCTCTCCAGCTGAAGGGGTGTCGGGGTGTCAGGGAGTCAGGGATCCCGGCGGCAGCTCGGGGAGGTCAGGAACGCCACCTCGCTGTTCGCCGGGGCCTTCAGGTCTCCCTTCTCTGGGGCTTTGTGGAGGTCCTCATTAAAACCCCCATCGCTCGGCTCTGCCTCTCCCTTGCCCTCTCCTCCTCATCACCTAGTCCACCTTTCAGAGGATTTCCACTACTAAAAGTACGCTGTGATAGTTGAGATGTTATATAGGTGTCTGTCGACGCCCGTTGGATTCAGATTAGGATACAGGAGCTACGACAGAAAAGTATCTACGAGGCATTTTGCTATCAAAGGTGTTTAGACGTCGCATTTCTGGGTCCATGTTGTTTGGTGTTGTGTCCAATCGTAGACGACGTGGCGTCACGTTGAGATATTTCCAGTCTGACAAATGTTTCATGGATCTAAAACATCAACGGTAACCATCAGGTTTTGGTGTCAAAGAGCAAGGGCTTCTTTCTAGACCGACGATCAACAATCATACAGGAGAAATCCATCGAGGAGAGAAGAGAGACCAATTTCTCCACCGACAGGAGCCGAGATAGACCAGAATGCAACGCAGTAGCCAGGATAGACCAGAATGCAATGCAGTAGCCAAGATAGACCAGAATGCAATGCAGCTTGCATCGTTGCAGATATGTCATCGGTAGCAGGTGAAATCCAACACCCTCTTCAACAGCTTTTTTTGTAATTTCAGCAACCACAGCATCGTTCTTTCTCCACTAACACTTCTCTGGGGATTGTTGAAAGGCATTCTGGGTAATGTAGGAAAATCACTAACTGAAGTAGAAGTAGACGAGGCAGGTTGAGGGGAAAGTGGGCGCACCAATGAAGTAAATTAACACCACAGACTGACGGTCTAGAACAAGGGTGGATTTTCCTTTCATGAGACATTCATCCGGTACCAATTGGGCTTGAATGTGCACCAGAACTAATCCAATAAATCCCCTCGGTGAAGTGATTGGGATGTCAACTGCATGTTTGAAGTCTGTTCCAGCGTTTCCACCGACTCTCTCCCCATGAATGCCCCCCCCGGTTCAGACGTCCCACAGCTGCCAAATTAGGCTTTTATTATCGACGTTGCAAACACGAGACAACAAAAGATCCAGTGTTGATCCGGCGGGAAGGCGGCCTGAGACGCAGCCAAAGTTAACGCAAACCTTTCAAGAGGATCTTCCTAGAACATAGCCCACATAGCCCGCAACGCAAAACCTCCACAGGACCGCGAAACGCTCACTCGGAGAGCAAAACACCCAAACGAGGTGCAGCCATTTTTGATCTCCCCGACACAAAAGGTCAACAGTGTAACGGCGGTTTGGTTTTTGAACATAAATAATGGATTTTTTTCCCCCCATCTTCACAAAGAAAAGGTGGTTTTGAAGATGGTATCCCATTGCGGTCAGACAGAGAGAACACATTCTCCTAGAGGGGGGATTCATCTCTGCCCGGCGTTTCAAAACTAAAAAAGTAAGACGGAGAACAAAGCAGCCCTGTGTTCGGCCGGCTGGTGAGTCAGTGTTTGTGTCTCAACATTTTTTTTTTTTTTCCCCCACCACTGGCAAAGACAAGAGTTTAACAGCAAGTGAACACTATTATTTTATAGCCTGTAAAAACATGAGATATGAACCGGTACGTAAATTGAACCGTGAATCATAAATAGCTTATCCTCGGCTGAGGCTCAATCAGAGCGAGAGCGTTGGAGATATTTGATACACCTTGTTCAAAAAGGCTCTTTTTTTGGCGCTGGAGGGCCCGTCTGCACCGAGACACCGTTTGAACCAGGAGAACACAGGCAACATAAAACATTCACCAAACTGAGGCAACGGTGATTTAAGTCCTCCTAGTTTCTTAATGTTTTTCCCCCATGGTGAAACTGGTGAAACAGCCAAAAGTGAAAAAAGCCTCCGAAGCGTGATTATTCTTCCTTTTCTTTCAGACTGCAGCACACATACATAAAATGTTTTTTTTTTTTGGTTCAACAGGCGGGAAAATGCAGCATCATTTTCCATTGCAATTAAGAGGGGGGGGGGCCCCGATGCTGAGGCGGCGCTCGGTGCCAGGTCCGTGTATGGGCCTCCTGGCACCTTCAGGCCTTGCTGGAAAGACTTAACAGGGCCCGGGGTGCATGCCTTGGCTCCGGCTGCCGAGATGGAGCCGGGCGAACGCCGGCGCTCCCCTGACGTAATCCCTTTAGAAAGCGGCTCTCCTCGCTGGCCGCGAACCACGCCGCCTCGCCAAAGCGAGACAAGAGAACCTCGCTGTGATGAGAATAAGCGTACGTAAGACAACATCTAATCTCCCTGGCTATGAAAAATCCCCCCCTCCCTCGTCCTCCCACCACCACCACCACCACCGCCGCCGTCTCCTGGCCACTCGTCCAGCCTTGCATTAGAAGCCATTAATGCAAAGCGTAGCTCGGCCTGTCAACGGCTAATCATTGCAAGGATGATCGATGGTGTTTATTTTCTGATGATGGAACGCAACCCCCTGCCTGATGATAATTGGAATAAAAAGGACAGATCACGCCGGCAAAGTTATCAGTTAAAATTATCAGGCCATAATTTGCATTAATGTCTGCGTTTGGGCTGCCGAGCGCCGGCTGGTTAGAAGGAGTCCACCTTGAAACGCTCCCCCCCCTTCTGCCCTTGGTCCCCGGAGATCCTCCCTCCACCAGCCGCCGCGACAGCCCCCGGGGCCTGATGACGCCGGCTCGGATCGGGGCCCCGACCGTCACTAAAAGACTCAGTTTCAATTTGTAGCGTTGCGTTATTTTCCCGATACCTTTCTCTCGCTGAATGAAAGCACATTTCATTAAACCAAACAATGGATCATTTTAACGTTTCGACACGACATCTGCTTTTGTAAACCGAGTCCGTCCATGCTGTGTTGATTTCCTCAGCCGACAGTCCATAAACAAGAAAAAACAACTTTTTCATTTCCCCCCTCCGACATTTTGCCTTTCCACACCTCGTGATGCCCTTTAATCAAAGACTGAAAGTCAATATTGATGACAGTTTGTTACAGTACTAATAGGCATCGTCGTTCAATACCCAGCTCTAGCCTGGACTCGCCTTGCTTGGTGCGTCACTTATGCTGTAATGTCTGTAATAACACATGTTGGAGATCCTGGCAACACAACAAGACGCTCGAGGTGCTCAACTCAAAAATCAACCAATGACAAAGTGAGGTGCAAAAAGCTCAAAAACGTCAGAAAAATAAAGAAACTGCGTCTTTATTCTGAATCTGAGGTTTGTGTTGAACTGTGTTGTAACCTGCTGCGTTGTGTTTGGCTAGCTAGTAGAAGATCCATTTCATCGTCCCCGGTTTCCTCATAAGTCATGGTGTCATTTTACACTTTTTGTTTGTTGGACCTCTTTGTTGTAAGTGGGTTTTTAATGCTTTGAGGATGTAACGTTAGCATAGCAGGCCTTGCTAAGCGCGAGCTAGCGATAAGGTTAGCTCTAGGTTGTATTGAGACGGTCACAGCGACGGTCACAGCGTTGAGTTTACAACCCCATGAAGCTGAAACATCAAGAGAAAGGCTGCAAAACACCCGATGGTAGTTCAACGACATGAAGGTCGCCTAGTGGTCAGAGGAACCGTCCTGAACCCAGAAGGTAACCGACTCCATCCATGGAAGCTCTCCCGACTCCTTCATTGGAAACGGTGCCCAAAAGAACTGAGCCGGATCAAGTGAAACGTCTGATTCTCCCACCTGTCAGCAAACCTCTCAGACCCGCAGCCGAGTCGACGGACGCTTGAACCCGAGCGATGTTCATTAGCCGAGGACTTGGAAACATTTGCCTCAGTTGTTTTTAACTAAGCGTTTGAACGGGTCTCCGAGGGAAGAAAGGGAACTTCTGGTCGGGAGCCAGCTGGACCGAAAAGATCCAGCGGAGGAAAGACGAGGGGCCGCGGCTAATGGGGCTCCACTCCTTTTAAGTGTGCTGCACCAGAGGAATACATGAATGTGGAGAATCCCCCGTTTCCCCTGATTCACACAAGAGGAGATGAATGTCTGTATCCACCACCTCTCAAACCAGGGTACGTCAAACCAACACAACAGAGGGAAGTTAACCACGGCCTCTGATGGTGATGTAAGCGTCCTGGTGGATCGTGGTACTCGGGCATGTTCTTCCAACGTTGCAGGTTTGAGTCCACCAAGACTTTTATCTCGTTCTCTCCAGTGTTTTCAGAAATTATATAGAAAAAACTAAGAATATATATATAGTCCAGAAAATATATATTCATGTAATTTTCCCATACTTCTCAATCTTACAGTCTTTTATTGTTTAAGAATTATTTATTGCTTTATATTTGTACTTATATTCTTTTTCCTTGCTAAATCCTGTACAACCCAATCTCCCTAGAGGGATGCAATAAACTTTCATTGAATCTCCTGTATATGCTATGTTAACATTAGATATTGTTTTACCCGCTATAAAGATTTTGGGGTTGTCTGTGTTGCTCCCAGGCTTCAAGGACGTTGGAAGATCAACATCAAAAACTCACATTTCTCATTCTGAAATCCGAGCAGCTCCCTTTTAAACGTCTTGTTTAATCACAAGTCAAGCGTGCTCTTAAATTGTGCACAGAAAACCAAAACAGCTCTCAGGTCTGTACCAACACTGGTACTCGGCAGTGTTTGTTTTGTGGAGCAAAACAAAATCACTGCACACACACAGAAAAAAAAAAATTACACCCACGGTTATCACAAGTGGCAATTTTGACCAGATGTCGGTGGGATTTGGTCGGCTTCTGAGCGTGGCGGACGGACGCTGTGTCGATGGAGAGCCGGCCCTCCAGAATGGCCTTGACCGGCCAATCAGGGCCGAGCAGAGGGGCCTCCGATGACCCCGAGGTCAGGGGGGTCAGCGGTGTGAAAGCAGATCTAAGGAACGGCGGCCCGACTGCCAAGACAGCCCCATAAATCCCCTCTTTCTCTCTCCTGGAGGAAACCATCTTTTACTTTGCCCCTTAAATAACACCATAATCAGCCTCTTATTGTGTTGCCGGGGCCGCCGAGAGCCTCCGACACGAGCAGAGATCAATTAGGGGAACATGCTGCTACTGCGCTAACAGTCGGGCAGCTGTGCAAACGCTTGATGTTGACTGGATCGATGTTATGGGCCTTTAAAGCAATAATCTGCAACAGTTCCATATCAATAAATGTCCGTTTTGCTCGTCTGTACCAGTTCATCCAACCTCTACTGGTTCATGAAGCTTTTCCACCTGCTGTTCTCAACACCCGGTGTCAGGTAGGTGTTTCCTGGGGAAAACCCTCTGCAGACAGGAAGTGATGCGTTTTACGTTTCCTGGTTTGTTTGGAATAAACAGAAGAACTGGGTGGTTAGCATGAGCAGCGATAGCCACCATGGCCAAACAGACAAGGAGAAGAGAAACTCGAACTTCACCAACAGAAAATCGAAGGAAAAAAGGCGCCATGGTACTGGCAGCGATGAGCGCCTAGCAACAAAATGACAGATAAAGGATTACCGCTTTAATAAACACGCAAACAAAAAAAGTATGTTTACTCTTCATATTAACTTCCCTTTATATCAACTATACAATGTTGAATTCTGCTGATCACAATGCAATTCCCACCCCCTGAAAGACAGGAAGACAGACAGGAAGACAGACAGGTCTGTTTGTTTGTCTACCTACTCACCGATCCCCCCCCCCCCCCCCCCCGATTTATTTGTCACCACTTTCCATCAGGGTTCATGATGGATGCTCCGTGTCAGCCAACAGAAGACGGCGGCCTGCTCAACAAGTCGAGGAGACAGGATGTTTTTCTGATTGACCGTTATTGACAGTAGGCAGGCCTGTTGGCCAGTGGCAGCACTGAAGCGCCCTCTAGTGGCGGCAGGTGGAACAGCTTTACTGTACAAGGACTCGGTACGGCACAAAACACCTTCACGCCTTCGTTTGACCATTTGAAACATAATGTTGTAAACCTGTATATGGAATATATGTAGGAAAATTGAAGTTTGGATTGTTTTTTTTGTATGGACCAAAGCAGAAATATCAAACGTTTAATTGCTTTTTTTTTTTTTGTGTTATATTTTTATTTCAAATTATCTGTATGTCTTTACTATGTTGTGTTATTATGCTGCTGGGAAGAATTTTCCCAGGGGTATTTCTAAAGAATCAATGTATCTATATATCTATTGCAAGGCTGTATGTTACCAACCTTAGCTGAACTAGAAGCAGTAGCAGCTGTTTTTTGGAGTATTTTTTAATTAAATCTCTCTATGGTCAAAATTCACAACCACAACACGGCGACTCACATTTCATCATCCATTTACATTTTAGACATTTTAGAAAAACAGTCTCAAGGCTCAAGGACACTTCATCAGGAACCATGTCTTTGACCAGCTTTATGCATTCATTCTGCATCTACCTTGGATGTGTACTGCAACTCTCTGAACCCACTAGTCTCCAAACCTATTCCTTGCAACTAAAAAGAGAAAACCTTGATTTTTTTTTTTTTTAACCATGCCTCTTGGTGAGTTAAAGTGCTGCAGCAGCTCGGCAAACATGCAGCAAAAAAAACAAAAAACCCAGCAACTTCTACTCCGGCTACATCTGTGCATACAAGTTGAATGTGAAATATCACAAAGTGTGCTGAATGATCTGAAATCCATCCCGGTCCTCGGCAGAACGGGTGGATCCTGTTCTGTTAAATAATCATGATGAATAATGAAGGTGAGAATCCACCGGCGGATCTCTCCTCCTGGGCGGACATTTAATGTCAAGCTGACAGGTCTCAGCACAGCTCGGGGACGAGGGGGGATGAAGTTGTCTCCATATTAAGCAGGCAGATTAGACCTGCTAAATGGAGGGCAGCTTGGAGAGGTGGTGTACTTGCGGACCTCCGGGGTCTGCATCTCATCAGGCAAGCCCGGGGCCGAGCCGACCAAACCGGCCTCGGGAGCAGGGGGGCCTCCTGATGGCACCTGGAAGCCCTGCTTTAGCCCCGGCCCCTGGCCCGCCTCCACCACGCCGCCTCCTGAATCTGAAAACGGAAACTGACCTCGCGCTTCTGCCAGCCTCCACTGCAGCTAGCCCACCCCTTCCCATCATGCACAGGGCCGCAACGAGCTCCCAGGAGCCTCGACTCGTTCCCTGCCATCTGCCGTGATTTATAGAAAACGGCCGATGATTTATGGGCCAGTCATCTCACAATGAAGTCGTTCTCTTTCATTTGCGCGACCTCCCGACCTAGCCGCCACTCCCAGCCAGGTTGGGGAAATGCGCGCTAATCATACACTATGAGGGCTTTTAAACAGGAGGAGCGGGGCGGGGGGGGCACAGAGAGGCCCTTTAATGAAATTAATTTTCAACAGGGTGTGCATACTGATGGGCCAGGCGGGCCTCGGCGGCGTGTCGATGAAGAGACGTGGCCACCGCCGAGAGACGCGAGCGCTAACGAACCCGTTTCAAGGTGGAACATCTGACGGCCCGCCCGGCGCAGCCAACACCGGTGCCCCGTCCCCCCACCCCGCTTTGATCTAGGAATGAAACGCCCCATTAGGAGTCAGTGATCCAAAGGATCTGTTTAAAGATTTATACCGCGTTAGAGCTTGTAAACTAAACACTGTGGCCCTGCCTGCAAAGAGCCTGCTGGCGTACTGTTCATCTGTACTGGTCACATCATGGTGCTCTGACATCACCTGGACCACCTTCAACCTTTAACCCAACTCTGCCACAACATTAAGGTCCGTTAGTTTCCTGTTTTAATACAGTTATTCCAGACTGTGTGCAGAGTTGTAGATTTACCAAAAATATATATTCCAGGACGCCTGAACGTTTCATTTATTGTATTTATGGACGTCCATCCATATAATCTTCTTTCTTCATTTATGGAATCTGACATAAAAGCATTTCCAAATTTCTCGTTTTTAATCCTTATTGATAAATTACCTGAATGACGGTTTGAAATAACCTGCAATGAAAAAACATAAATATTACACATGCAAGAGGGGGATGTGAAGAGGCATCGCAAGCTGATGGAGAACAGCAGGGTGGTAACAGAGAAGTCACAGGTTTGATCCCCCAGAATAGTCTTGCGTCCTGTTGAAGAGTCCTAGACCACATCAGTCACTCAGTGAGTCGCAGCAGCTTGACTGTAACTAGAAATTGAGACAGGCAACACAGCCAGAAATGTTCAATTTAAAAAAATCAAACAATGAAATAGCACCACTGATCAGGCAGGTAGTGGATAATGGTTCAGAAAACACAGATAATCACTTAAACTGCAAGCAACGGTGATTACAGACTGGTTCCTGGGTTGATTTGAGTGCTGAGAGCGCCATCTGCTGTTCACTTTGAGACAAGGCTTCATCAGTTCATGCAATATCAGGGTTCATATACTTCTCTTTTCCCAGATCTTGATCATCTCGATTGGATTTGAAGATTTTGGTGACAGCGGCTGGGCAATATGACCGTTATTATATTGTATTGTTCTTCACAACAACAAATATCAACAATATTTCAAATGACCGTGAGCTCGCAACTACATATATATAGTTCATGTGTAACGGGGACTGAACAGCAACACTTTTCCAGACTTGTATTTTTTTATTTTTCAGGACCTGTAAAACTATTTTCCAATATGTTCGATGTTTCTTCCGACTTTCCTGCCCATGTAAGAGAATCATACGTGTTGTATTAAGACAAAGAATCAGTGGCAAGCCCATAGAAGTCTGACAGTTTATTTCAAGTTCTGCAAAGTCTATCACAGGTGAAAGAGAACCGAACATGTAAGTATATACAGTCATACACAGGAAAATAAAACATAATATAAATATAGTATAGGATGATATAAGACTAACTAAAAAAGGGCATGCACTGTGAGTGGTTTTACAAGCAAAATACAACCGCCAAGGCTTCAATGGAAAATATTGCCATTACACCGTTGGCTTTAAGCTTATTTACAGCATTGCATCTCTTCATCAAAACGCTCGTCTTTCTCACATTATGTCACGACCGACTGCCATCCGAAGTCCAACTCAAGAAGCAGTGTAATCGAGTGTTAGTGTAGGTTAGTACTGGATAGGAGTCTTCACCAAAAGGCACACATTCAGTCTAAATAGTGTTTTGTTTATTTTTTCTTCCTTCAGAGCCAATGTGTGCATCGCCTGCTGGGTTAAAGGGACGTACAGATACAAACCGATCATGTACTGTCAAAGCACACATTTACTACGGTTCGATTCATGGCTCTGGACAGCAGCAGGGCTGGGAACGTCCAAACGCATGCAGAAACCAGTTTATATTTCAGACGTGGTGATTTTAAGTTTCATACTGTACAAAAAGTAAAAGAAAACTTCAGTCGGCTTCGGCCTAAATTGCAATAGGCGAACATTGGAACACTGGTATTGGACGATATAGGAGGACTTCATCGGCTATGGAGGCAACATTCAGTCTAGAGTTAAGCTGATACAATTGCCACGTTCTCACAAGAGAAGAGACAACGTGCGCTGGTACAGTACATTTAACAGTCCGTGTAATGCGGTTGGAGAGTATTACAGAGACAAAGTAAGGCCTGGTAAATCTTCAGTAACGCAGAAACCTTCTCTCCCGGCCACGCCTGGGTTTAGGTGTCCCGTTAGCGTTGCCTAGCGCGCCGGACGGGCGGAGTTTAGACGTTTGGGACAAGCTGATGGTTCCCGTTGGAAAAAGGCAAGTCCAGTCACTCCCTTCAGATCACTTCATCCACCGCTCAGCCCAATGAGAGTCACACTGTTCACGGTATCTGACCCGCTGTGCCAAGATACACTCTGGAGTTTACTAGTATTGTGTTAAGCAGCAGTAATGTTTTATAGGAGCACTTAAAAAAATGACACTTTTCTGTACATTGACCAGCGAGAGAGCGTCCCAAAGGAGGAATACAATGGAAATGTACAGTGCTTCGACACGGAAATCCAAGTTGGATTTCTCAGAGTATTTATTGCTAACTTCCGAGGACCAAGCTTACGCTTTCATACTCCTTTTACCTTGTTTTTCCCAATGGGAATTTCCCAAAATGCTGGCACTTTATTTCTCAATGAGCATTATCAATTGCTTTTTTGTAGCATCCAATAATTCAGATTGTCGAGCTCTCTCTAAGATTTAGATATTGCCCTTTTGCCTTCTTGCAAAAAAAGTACAAGCACAATATTTCACATTTGAAAGGTCAAGGTTTCCTTACAGTGATTTACATTCAATTTAGGAACACGTGATAAGGATACAGAAGAGTTTCTTTCCAAAACACTATGTTAAACCATTATTTAAAAAAGAAACAATACAATTGTAAACAATCGCTGGTCAGCGTTAAAAATTAATGTTCTCAAAGTTTAAATGATCCATCTCATTGCACCGTTAACAAAATTGTCAACACCAAAGATTTCGGTATTTTTCAGACATGTAACTTGCTGACCTTTTGATTTTTTAAATTCTCAATATAGCATAAATATAGTATTTTGGACAAACTGTACAGTATTTTGGAATGAAACTCAACAAATAACAGTAGTCTTGACTTGACAGCTCGTGGATTCCCAAGCCTGTAAGACAGCAGACGTTACCACCCATATACTCCCCGTTTCCACAGAACTGGGCTTTTCCAGTTGGATCGCAGTCTATCGCTGCTGCCGTGGAAAAAACACACATCTACAATTTCAGTGGTTTTCTTTTCTTACTAAAGAGTTTACATGGTTATTTCTGAGTTGAGTGACTTTTGGGCCCTTGAAACGTGTTAAAAACCCAGTGATATCCTCTGCTGGTAGTTGGGCCCGAACCATAAAACTATGTTTCTTTCTCTTAATCATTGGCCAGCCAAATGATCATCGATTTGTAAAAGGAAATATTGAAGTGTCATTACACATTTTTGGCAGCTAATAGTTTCATTTAGAGCAACTTCCAATAAGGGCAATAGCAGAATAGAAAAGTAATCTTATTCTACTGTTGCACCCACCGGGGTGTTGGCCAAATGCCTTCAATGTGAACTCAAAGTTCACTATTTTAGATGTATTAATCTTCACAAGGACCCTTGAATACAGCCTTCAAAACACTAGTGCCACCTTATTGCCCAATATGGCACAGGACTGATCAAATGCACATCGTCCACATTTGGAAAATATTCCATTGCCTTTAAAAATTGATCCACCAGATGCAACGAGGCAGTAGTTCAGAGAGGAAAACAATAACGGAAATCCATTGTCATTCAAAGCTCTTTACATTCAATATACTATAAGGTATGATGTGTCAAAGCAAAAGATTCTTCAAAGAAGTAGAAGTAAGGTACTATATAAATGAACAAAAAATACTGATAGCCACAGGCGAGGGGTTTCCTCCGCCGCTGAGCAATGCAGCCTTCATGACGGGAGGAAAATGTAACAGGAAGGTCTACGGAGCAGACAGAGGGAACGACTGGTTCTCTCTGCGTGGTCCTCGTCAGGCGTTTACACCGCAAAACATTTTCATTTCCAAGATTAGTTCCATCATATGTTGACGGAAGAAGATGGCCTTGATGCTATGATAACTAAAAACCCATAAAAGACGTTTCTCTCCGAAACATCTTAGTTGCCAAGATTTAAGATGTTCTACCATGTCGATGAAAGAAGATGGTCTTAGTGGTATTATGACTTTGAAAACTGAGCGTGGTGGTAGTGTGGAGGAGCTCAGTTCCATCACAAGTCAATGGAAGAAGATGGGCATCATGATTTTGAAAACAGAGGGTGGTTGCGCTATGGGAAGCTAGTAAAAAGAGAGGTTGGTTTCAGGCACAGGGCCTCTCAAAAACATCTAGGTAGCCACGGTGACCCAAGTTCCATCATCAACCAATGGAATAAAATGTTCTTCATACTATTTTTAAAACCGAGGGTGCTGGTATGGGGGAAACAGCGAGAGGAGATTTCGGTTTTGGTCTGGAAACAACATCTAGATAAGCCACGATCCCATCGGTTCATCGAGGCGACCTCGGATCCGTCATCGGACCAATGGAACGAGATCGCCTTCGTGTTGCGACATTGAAAACTAACCATGTACCAGCTAGTAGGAGGAGATGTCGGAGGAGCTGCTGCTGTTGCTGGTGGAGGTCTGGGCCCTCTTGATGTACAGGTTGAGGAGCTTCATCTGTGGAGGGGAAACAGCAGGGGGGGGCGGTTAGAGGACCCGAACCCTACCGCGGCAGATCTAGGAGGACTTTCAACCATCAATAAAAAGGTGGTGGCACATAACCACTACTTTCTAGCGACCATAAACTGTCAGCACTATTCTGACTCAGTGGAGATGTGGCTGTTTGCTGAATTGTAATTCAGTCTAGACTATATAGACGAGTATATTTCTGGGAGTAAACTCCGTTATCCCTCCCACTGGGACGATGCAAAGTCTGCCCATGGTTGGTGAACATTTTTTATTCATTTTAAGCATTGCGCCTGCCTTAATTACTTCCTGCTTCTCACGGAGTTTTGTGCCTTTCCGGTTATGTATTAGCTTGTTGTCTTTTCTTTTGTTTTTGAGGTCAGACGTTTTTTTGTAAGTCCCTTGGGTTTTTCATCTCCCCCGAACAGATTAGTCATTTGTATCGTATCTCTATTAGCTCTTTTATCACTCGGCTGCTGTGTTTTATCACGGTGCACTGAAACTAAAGATAAACTTGGTTGGCATAACATTGTGGGAGGAGGGAGGGAGGTGTGAGGGGTCCATGCAGAAAATATAAGGGTGCACCACTATACACTCCATATGTACTTATACCAGGTTTTGGGGAATAAAAACTTTACAGTATGGGCCAACTCTGATGATCATTCCTAACAATGTTGTGAAATGGTGGAGTAAAATCTGATGCAACAGTAGTTAGCTTACACATAAAACTGTCAATCACGTGTTTCAAAATCAAATACTTAATCAATGGTACTAATTTTTAAATGAAGACGTCACATTATAAGTAATAAGTCATTCTATTGTTGGACAATCCTTTGCTGTTTTCTAATTGGATGAGGTTGAAATTCTGTCTGCAAAATTTTGCCATCCAAAAAAAAAAAATAAGAAAAAAAGAAAGTGTGCCTGTGTATCCTCTCCTCAGGGACGGCAGGGAGGATTTGACTGTCCTACATACCTTGCTGCCGGTAAGCTGCGCCAGGTAGGGCTTCAGCTCCTCTCCAATCACCGAGTAGATGGCCACCAGGCAGAAGACGCTGGCCTTCCGCACACTGCTCTCCGTGTTGTCGTAGCCCTGCAACAGCAAACGCAACACAGTGTTCATCACTACTATCCTCAGCTGACTTAGAAAACGCCATTCATGCATTTACTTCCTCTCACTAAGAAGAAGGATGCTGCAAGGATTCTCTAGCAGCAGCAATAGTCGTCCACTTATCACCTGCAGAAGTCCAGGTATGATGTCAGGTAGCAGCTGATGGAGGGAGTCCTTGGCGATGCGTTCGATAGCCCTGGTCTGCATCTTGATGGCGGCCAGGTTGATGGGGTAGTCGGCCGTCTGCACGATGGGACAGAGCACCTTGATGCACTGCTCCGGCTGGATGGACCCCGCCAGGGTCGAGGCCGCCTCCTCCGCCGCCCGCACCACCTTCAATGGGGGAAAGAGGGAATACCTTTTTAAAATATATCTAAATGTCCTAACGATGCTAATGGTGATACCAGTCGTCATCCACCCAGCTCAAACGTGAGGATTGCGATGGATCACATACAATCGTGCATCAACAGAACTGTAACATGGCATCCCAGCAGCCCAAGCAAATTGGGAAATACGATCTTCAACAGAACCTATGTCATTATTAATTACGGGGTTTTGGGTTCATTGCCATTTCAAAATTCCACACTTGTTCCAGACCTTCATTTCTTGGCTAGATATTCAGGTCGGTGTTCATTTTAAGTCTGTATTATTCAGACCAGGAAATGATCAAATTCATTTTCCATCGTTTTCCAGACTGATGTTAGCCAGCCAGCCAGCCTCAGTGCCCTCGTCCTCACCTCCTTGTGAGAGTCTTTGTGGGCCTCCAGGGTCTTCATGATGGTGAGCTCAGCGTAGTTCTTGAAGCGGGCCGGCTGGTTCCTCAGAATCTCCTTCAGGACTCGCAGGGCCAGGGCTCGGATGGTGTGCTGAGACAGAGTCGAGTCAGATTTATTGACAAAGTGCTTTCAACAAATAACTTTAAGCTTTAAGAGAACAAAAAGATACACATTTAAATCAAAGATGAAAACAAGAAACATCAAGAACTCATGTGAGTGCATGTGACAGGATCCAGCTTGAGGCGTGTCCTTATGCAGGGAACAAATCCTTATTATATCCTTACATCTTTGTCTCCCAGCGTCTCCAGCAGCAGCAGCAGCATGGTCTTGAAGTGCTCCTCCCAGATGACCAGGCTGTCCTCTCTGGCCACCTTCAGGAGCTCCAGCAGGGCTCCACGTCGCTCCTCTGGCCCCTCGCTCCCCAGCCTGGCCCTGGGATAGCTCCTTCAGCAGCTCCCCAACCAGCGCCAGCTGCTCAGCGGGGCCCGCTGCAGTGGCAAAGAACGTATGACCCATTAGTTGGGTAGTCGGGTGCAAAGAACTTTAAACTAGCTTCTATAAATCCACAAAGAACATGACACTAAAAAAAACAAAACAAGACCAGCTGTGGTCGTGCTGTTCCTAAAGCCCAGCCCAAAAATAAGAACTCAGCTACACCATCAGGCCAACACGTTTCAACATAAATCTTCAGCAGAGTGCTGCCATTCCCGTGTTCTTTGTGAAGTTTTGAAGTCATATGGTAAAAGTCAAACACATGGTATGTTATGGATGTGAGGTTTCCATTTTTGATGTACTTCCATGTGCTGTTCCGCATCATTTGTCCAAACACCCTGAGGAAAGCCAGGATGTGCCGCAACACGTTGCAGCTTTAAATCTGTACTGTCTTGCATTAACCACTAAGAGTCCCAATTTAAATCATCCAAATGATAAATACAGAGGTGCACATGAAGTCACCTCGCAGCCATTTATCATGTCGACGTTTTGGTCTTTCAACGCCCCCTCAAGGCACGTTTCATAAATTTCTTGTCGTTTATCTTTTGGATGATTTGCACTTGCAGTTTCGGTCCATCGTCAAGTTTTATTTATATGCACATGTCGTTTTGTATTTTCGTACATTCTTCTTTATCTTTTGGACTTCCCTTCAGTCATGTCATACAAATTCAGTATACACAAATGTCAGTCTGCTTATTGTTAGTGGCAATGTTGGAGAGACCAGTACAACCGTGGCCTTCCAAATGTTCTCATCCCATCATTAGTGAACAGTTAAAAACACCTACTCAAACAAATTAGATTATTTTTTAAGTTGAGAAAATAATCATTTTTCAGACTTTATCCATAAGACGTTGAGGTAATGATTTTTTCTGCACATGGATACACCATGTTTGTATTGATCAGTAACACATGTCTTTACCAGGGAAGCTCTTGGGGTTCAGGATCTTGTTTTCAACGCATTCTTGCCGGCGGCCTGCAGAGAAAGAGGACAAAGAAAGAAAGAAAGCACTTCAGTTGATACACACTACATCACACTTTCTACCATAGGCATGAATTCTTGTTGTCAGTTGTCATTACTTGAGTTTCCACAGTAACTTTGCAAGGCCTGCACACAACAACAGTCAATTTCTCTCGGGGGAATAACTGTATGGCATCATCTCCTGGTAATGCAATCATGCATTGACTAATACACAGGATCTGATGTAACCATAGCCTATATGCTATGATACTAGAGTGACTGCCTGCATAGAAACCTGGCTTGGACGTTACAAAAGGAGTTGGGTTTCTCAAGCTGGCACGTTCCATCACAGAACTGAATTAGGCCCATGACATCTCATCTCCCTTATGTACCCACTGTCACTTCTGAACAGAACTACACTAGATTGAGACAACATTGTTAGTGCATCTACACATGAGCTTAGGGTGCAACCAACAACTGTGGATTGTCTACTCCTTCATATTGGTTAAGAACAACGGCATTCAAACTCGTGTGGCACCAAATAACCACAGCAAAAATGCAAAGGTATTATGGGTATAGGGGCAGTTCCTCGTGTCTGGAAAGGGAAATTCCAGCCAAGAGTGCAGACAACTGCATCATGCTTAGCTAAAGCATCCGCCACCACAATCTCCAACCTTACAAAATGACAGATTAGCAAAACTCGGTCCTGTAAACAAGCTACTTGTGTGTCCATGTGACTTGTGTTTACAAGCCCTGGTTCGCTTGTAATTGGGCAGTGTGAACCTAAACAAACCAAATACAAAAAATGCATCAAAGTCATCTTTTCCACTGTGGTTTTGACCAAAGAAAACACATGATTGCACTCTTAGACTTGGTCCACAAACTCTCCTAATGCTGTCTAACTTCAACAATGTGTCATGTAAATCCTCCTCGTCATCGTCCACCATCCGGGAGTCTCACCGTCTCTGAGCTGCTCCACGGCGTCTTCGTACAGCGTTTCCTTCAGGGCAGCTTTGTCCAGGGTGCTGATGCTGTCGGTGTAGTTGTAGGGGTTGTAGTCGCGGAAACGCGGGCCGGAGAAGGACCGCGGCGAAGGCGTGTTCAGCAGCGACGTCTTGTTGTCCAGGGCCATGCGCCCGCCCTCCACCACGTCGCCGCCGAGCCGCGGGTCCGAGTCCAACGACGCCCCCACTCCCGACTGAGGAAAGAAGAGGCACGTTTTTACAACATCAGCACCCTCGGATGCCGTTTTGTGCGACGACTCGAAACAAATGTGTGAATTGCTGAGCATAACTTTGGCCTACTTTGTTGAAGATTAGTTCATGAAATATATGACATTGAGATTCACATCGTATATACTGATGTGCAGCAATGACACAAATATGCAAAGTTGTTGAGTGATGTCATTTGTCCTCGGGAGCCCAATACACCCGGGGTTTACTTTGTCATCTTGATTTGTTTTTCTTCTGTCTTTTGGGAAGAGATGATTATTTTGTAAGTCCCTTGGGGTTTCTTTACCTCAGCTACAGTTTTTGTGTGCCATTTCCTCTCTCTTTTCCAGTGTTTTATCATTTATATGTGCAAATAAACAAAAGCAAAGCCAGAATTTGCTCCTCCTTCTTGAGGTTTAATGCAATTCGGTCTCAGTTGCCAAACTGACTTGATTTGTTTGACTGGTTTGATTTCTTTCTCATTTTGGGGTGAGATGTTTTCAAAAGGCCCTGAGGTTTATTCATTATTTTCCTACTTCTTTTTTAAAGATTTCATTATTTATATGTGCAACTAAACTAAACTAAACTAAACTAGATCTGCTCCTTACCATGGCGTCCCTCTTGCCGTCCCGTCGCAGTGGCTCCATCAGGTCCTCTTGGCTGCGGAAGCTGAAGTTCTGGATGGCCTCGGTGACGCCGCGCAGGGAGCTGTAGATCTCCTCCGAGTTCAGGTTCTCACTGTCGAACTCCAGCAGGCTTCAGCATGGAGGATAAACAAGCTTGTCAAACAGAATATAACCACTGCCACTGAAACATAAGAGCTGGTTCTGCTAAAGCAACTCATACAAACGAGGGTTCATCATGGGGTTTTGGATCTGTAAAGTGTTCCTTGAAGAAACCTCATATCTAAGAGGTTTGTGGAAGCACCGTCAGGGTTCATTCACCCTCCATGAAGGAGTTCTTCAAGGAACTTTCTTGGGTTCCCCAGTGAGGAACCCCTTACGGTTCCTCAAACCACTTTGACTCTTTTGAGGGTAGAACAGGAGTGCTGATCAAAGATCAGTTTGGATAATGGTGTTCATACTGTCATTTGACTTTAACAGTGGTCCTGGATCAGCACTGCTGTTCTTGGAAGCTTGTGAATGAGTCAGGACACTTTCCTAGCCATGGACCAACCCTAATCCTTAGTTTCTGACAGACTTAGTGGTTTTTCTATTTCCATTTTACCTCAATTTTGAGAAAAACGTTGCAAGGAAAGAAAATGATGTACATTTTCCAGACTTTAAATTGCAGATTTTAAATGGTGTTCAAGATGATATAAGCTGAGGCTGAGCAATATGACGGTCAATAATTCTTGACAGTCATACTGGCGATAATTCTTCGAACGACACAATACAAGAAATGACGCATCACGCAATGATGCATCAACAACTAACAACAACTTTTCCTACAGATTTTTAAAGACCTTCATTTTTAAACGTCTCAAACAGCCTTTGGATAAAAGTTACTCTTGTGCCACGACAGGTTTTGTCCATGACTGGGAAACTGGTAACAGCATAATGTCATACAGGGGTTTGCGCCTGCACTCCTTTTCTATGGAAGACAGTGCACCACAATGGGTTACCATACAGTGCAGTGCAGTTCACGTGCATAGCTGTGCATGTTGACGAACTCACACGGGACAAACAGGTGAGTCAAGTATCGAGACACCAACTAAACTATTCCTCAACTGAAAGCTTTCAGTTCAGCCACAAAAAAATGGAGACATGAAAATGACAGAAAGCAAATGAATGTGCAACAATTTGAGAGGATGAATGCACAAATTGCCCGAAAAACGATGATCACAGATATGGATGTCAGTGTGTTAGAAGGGTTTCAGAGTACTTCCTTCAGAAAATAAGCCTAAAAGAAACTGGAACTCCAGTTGAGTCCACAGGAATATCAAATAATTCAATGAAGAATTATCAATTTTCAAAGAGAAGTTATCAATGATTTGATTTGAAGGGAACTTTTCTACTTGTAATGCCCCCCACTTAAAGCATACCTCTGTCCATTTTCGACCTGGACCCCATTTTCCCATCTTTCTCCATCATACTGATTGATTCTGTCCTTTGCTTCACTACGAGCTACTTATGTGTTGCTTTCCTGGGTGTGCAGCTCTTCAATACAGTCCTACTGGGCCAATGGATACTCAAAAAACAAGGGTGCTAGTGCTTTATAGGTAGTCAAGGCAGGCAATCAAGACATAAGTAACTCGATAGTGAAGGTCCAGGTTGAAAACAGCGTTTCTATCCAAATTGTCGAATGGAAACCCTAGACCTGGAGGTGTTAGTGCCTTCCTCTTACATCTGAGGACCACAACCTCAAGCCCCTGTACTGTGAAACCCCATGAGAGGGAGCAGAGGGAGGAAGAAGAGGGGGTGGGGTTACCTGGGTGAGTAAGCACGCCGGAGGGCCTTGAGGGAGGAGTGGGCAGTGGGGATGGGGGAGAGGAGAGGGGAAGGGTGGAGGAGGGTACTTGGAGAGCCCGTCGGCACTCCAGCCCCATAGCCGACTGCAACCAGCAAACAAGGGAGGGATGGAGGGGGAGGATAGAATGGGAGAGGAGGGAGGGAGGAAGAGGAGGAAGGCGGCCCAAGAGGAGAAGATAGAGAGATGTGAGGAAAGTGGGGGGAAAAAAAAGGAGAAGCACTATTCTCAGTCAGTGTTAGTCGGGGTGGGAAATGACCACCAGCCACATGCCTGACAGGAAGTGACGTCAGGGCCCTCTAAGACGTGCGATCGTACAGCATGGCAGGAAGTACGGCTACATGATGTTGACTAAATTGTCACATGGCATTTTTTTGTTGAATACTGCGATTGCAATATGAATTGTGTTGATTGGGTTTGGAAAAAAATGTTCAAACTGATTGTGGAAGGGATGGAGATGAGATGCTCGAGCTTCGCGAGGATTTTCTCTCTGGAGTTGACTTTTATAATACCATGTTAAAGTGCAGCAATTTAGAAACAGCAGCCTTCAATATTGTGACTTCTTTGATTCAAGGTGCAGCCCTGGCAGGGTGAGATCCTTATTGTGCAAGCTGTGCCATACCTGGGTGAAAGCCCCCCATGGGAGCAGTTGGTGGGCGAGGTCAGCGGGCTGCTTCGACTGCTGGGCTGCCGGGGGGGCGTCCGTCCTGCCGAGTTACTGGGAGACGCCTGCAGATTGTCAAAAGACACAGATGACTCAACACCACAACACCTTGACATCAAATCTAAACAGTACCAAAGGCAGTCAACGTGATATTAACAACAATTTCCTTTGCCTATAAAGTACTGTAACAAATATCAGCAGTAACATATATAGTGTGAAAGAAAAGGGTCTAGATATTGATTTGCTTTCATCCGTCATGCATTCCCAGGGTGTAGCGTAACGTAGTGAGGCTAATATGCCACCCTTCAATACGGTAAGGTCACAGTTGTTTTATGCTAGCTCTTCTTACACCTCGCCCCCTTGGCAATATCCTTTTTGTGCTCAGTTGTAATTAAATTCCCTCATAGGTTTGTGAAATACCAGAGTAGGAAAGTCTCGAGTGAAAAGTGCATTTCCTCATGGGGATCAACACGACAATTCAGTGATATCACACTCCCCTCCAGGTCTCCTTGTGTGTGTGTAATTACAATGCCGCTGTTGATGCTGGTGTTCCTCAGGTGGTTGTGGAGGAGCTTGGTGGTTCCATCCTGGAAGGTCTTGGGCAGGGCTCCCAGCAGCATGGTGAACTCTGGGGTGTTGAGCTCAAACAGGGCAATCAGCACCACCTGGGCTGCCTGCACACACACACACACACACACACACACACACACTATAAACCATGCCCATCTCTCCACGTGGCACCTTGGCATCTTTTTAGCAAAAATATGTATGTGAAACTTTCCACTCTGGGCACCAAAAACATGCTAAGCTCCAAGCGCTCAGCAGGCCCCTCCCACTGAAACCAACAAGAAAGAAGCCAATGGAAAGGGAGGTTCCCAGTGGACACACAGTCTTCTTCAGGACAGTTCAGATATATCAAGGTGTATACAAATATAAAAAAGGGTGCACATGCACAACCCTGCTGGAAAAGAGAGCGTAGTATTATTATGTTTAAGATTGGCACAGTTAGTCTCAGAGTTAAAACTGATAAAATATAACCAGCAACTCATGCACATACATGTATTTACACCTTGCCGTCAGGGCAGGAGATACCTGGACAATGGCAATATTTACTGTCCGATCTTACCACCCAACTAGGTTATTGAGTTGGTTGGTGTTAGACTCCCACCCTGCTTGCTCAAACAGCTGAAATAGACCGAGTAAAACTGAAGCAGGCTGTTAGCGAAATGCAGTTTTGGACCGGACAGATATGATGCTGAAGCCAACGCAGTACATCCTGTGTGAGCATCCACAAAACCCGCCAGGCATCGGTCCAGTCAGAGCAGCTTCGTGTCCACGTTCTAAATAAATACCACTGAACAGACATCCATCGTCTTTTCCGACTGAAAGCTGATCCATGAGTGCGCCGGTCAAAGGTCAAGCTGGGTTAGAGGAGGTTATAGATCAGGAGTAGGAGGTGGGGTGGGGGGGGGGGGTCATGCTGTTGGATGGAGAGTCTACCTGCTTACACCTCTCCTCCAGGTTGCCCTCCCCAGGCAGGGAGGCCACGGTGCTGGGTCGGCCTGAGAAATCCTCCCCTGCCCAATTGTGCAGGGTCTGGGGGTTCGGTGAACGGAGAAATGGCGGTTGGAAAATCAAGACGGGACATAAAAACAAAAGGAGAGCACAACTAAAACGCTTACGGGTGAAGAAACACCAAACTTAAATGAAAAAAAAGCCGACTAAAACAAGCGGATGAAACAGGGAAGCCATCTTCCGAGCGACGCACCTCATAGCTGATGCCCCGTATGAGGTCACCACGGTTACAGTTGTCACGCCAACCACCCCCTACCTTGCGGACGTCGGAGCTCTTGGGCTCGGTGGTCCAGGTGATGATGCGGGAGACGGCGAGGCGCGTTTCGCTGGAGTTGACAAAGTCGGCCGGGTCCATCTGGCGAGCGAGGGCCTCGACGTAGCGCAGGATGGCCACCTTCACCTTCAGGTTGGGCGTCTGGGTCTGGTCCACGACGAAGCGCATCAGGATGTTGAACTGCTGCTCGAACGGGAAGGAATCCCTGCAGACGGACAGACAGACAGACAGACAAAACTTTACCTGTCAGTGCATCATTATTATGAGATGACCTCTGGTGAACCTCCAGGGACTTGGCCTGTCCAACTCCACTTTTAACCAGTGTTGGGGGTCATATGTTACTTTGTAAGATGTTAAAAGTACTCAGATTACTCTTTTGTGGCTAGTAGTATCCACAAAAACTAGTAACTTAACGTTTTTCAATTATCTGTTATTAGTTATTTATCCTAATTGCTGCTAATTGAAAAACTGCCTGATATGAATGAGATCGGCTTACTGTTACAAAATGATCAACAACACACTTTGCTGCATCAAGTTTTTTAAGTAAAAAGTAAAAGTAATTGGTGCTTCTCACCTGGTGACGTCCAGGGCCTTCTGGACTTTGGCCTGGACGGAGCCCAGCAGGTCGGCCCCCATCTTCTTCAGCAGCTGGGTGAGCAGGACGAAGAGCCAGTCCTGGAGGTCGTCCCTGTGGAGCGTGATGAAGTCCACCAGAGTCTCCAGGAACATGCTGAAGACCTGGGACACGCAAGGAAGGGAGGGGGGGGTAAAAGAGGAAGGAAGGAAGGAAGGAAAGGAAGGAAGAATGACAGAAAAGAAAGACAAAGGACAGAAAAAGAGTACAGGGAAAGAAGCTGACAGGTGAGTGTTTGAAGGGTGACAGGACGGGTCACCATCTCAAATCCTCTCATCTAACAGTCTGGCTACTTACTCTCTGGTGTTAGAGTCCACAGCAACGGAGAGAGAGCCATGCAACGGAAAAAGACAGTGCGTTAGTTTGCCGATCAATTAGTACGGACTTGTGAGCTGAATTCAGGGAACCGGTCAGGGCAGGAAAGTAACTAGACGTGATGATGGTGGTATTGTGGTGGTTTATTGACCTCTGTAGGGAAAGGTCAGAGGTCAGGGTCAGCTATAGTGTGGTGTTAACTTCCCACCCTGGTCATGCAGGCGGTGCTGGACGCGGTGCGGTGAGCTCCGGTGGGCCTTACCTTGCTGTGTGGGTCGGCAAACATCCTGGTGAAGATCTCACAGAGCCTCTTCAGCTCCACGCGACTACGAGAGAGACGGCATTCACGTATCACCAAGTTAATCAAAACAATGATAGTAGTCACTACAGGGTCAGGGGTCAGGGGTCGGGGGTCAGGGGTCCCTACCTGAGCATCCGCTGGCTCTTCAGCAGGTTCTGCAGGCCCAGCAGGCCCTCCTTGCGCTCCGACCAGTTGGCGCTGGCGCAGTGGTTCAGCACCTCGGCCACGTCCTCCGTCTGACGGAGGTAGTGGGGCGTCGCGCCGCCGTTGCGCGAGCTGTACGAGCGCTCGGAGCAGGCGCTGGAGGCGTCGCTGTTGGCGTCGTCGTCCGAGTACATGCCCGGCGACTCAAAGCGCCGTCTCACCGGCCTCCGCTGAGGACAGGAAAGGAGAGGTGATGGTTTTACAAAGGATGGGCCTGTTCGGTTGAAGAGTAATGCTGCCATGTGTTAGGAAGTCATGCTTTCAAAACTGGAACAGAACTAGAGGTTTAGAAGATCTACCATGCAGCTTGAAAGGAAAACAATGCAGTCATGCAGTTGTGTGATGATGCCAAATGGAGGTTACTGGCTGGGTTACTGCTAGATGGAGGGTGGCTGGTCGCTAGTTACCGTACCGTAACTGGAACAATGTAATGCGTCCTGTCAAAGTATTCTTCAACAAGACGCTATACCCAACCTGCTCACTCTGAACTGGTTGTGGATATGAATGTCAGCTAAATGACTAAGTGTGTTTGATGCTCATGCTCTGCATGCAATGAAGGGATGGACACACTTGGCAGATGAGGTTGGTGTACCTTACTCCTGGAGTCTCCTAAGAGCTGAGGTTACCAAGCAGGAGGAAGAAAGAGCACAGAGCAAGTTACACCAGGTCTGTCCTGTCCAAACAAGGTCTCCAACAAGTCCACCACTGTTGTCAATGACCAATATCTTTGTTAACAATATGACTTAACAATTATAGGAGTTATTTTTATACAACTGGATGTAATGACAAGTCAACCAGGTCTGAAGATAATAACAATATGAGACATGGCAGTAGTTCTACAGCTTCATACACTGTGTCGCTTTCTGTGCATCAGGACTGAAGAACATTAGTTTGTAATTCAAAGGGACTTGTCCGTTCTTACCAAGGCGTCGGCCACGGCAGCCTCGACCTCGGTGCCGGTGTTGAGGATTCTCATGGCGTTGACGGAGGCTGAGATGCGAGCCTGGTGGGACAGCCGGTCTGGGAGGGACGAAGGAGAAGACACAGGGAAAGGTCAGGACTGAGTCTAAAGAGATTTGATTCATTGTAAAACAAAGATGATTTCAGGGTCGAGATGAATCCGGCGAACCCAGACCCAACACAAAGCAGTCAAGAATGCTGTGATAGACAGATGGCATACTCAGCATGTAAAAAACATCCAAAACTAAAACAGAGAAAATCCGGCAAGTCAATTTCTATCAGCAAAAATAAATAAAAAATGCAAAATATACCATGGACAGTGCAAAAGAGATCAGGTGATTCAGCACAGCTTCATCAAAATGTCAAAATTAACAGTAAACTGCCGTTGCAACAAGTCTGACATCACATAGCACAAATAAAAGACGATCCACTGGAAATGAAATGAAATGTGAAATGATATCAAGTCCTGAAGAACATACAAACTAGATGGAAGCAAAACTGAATCTTCACTGGGATGATGTTCAGTAGCGCCCCCCTGTGGGTGGGAGAGCCTTAACGCTCTGTGTGGACCCAAGGTGGGAAACGACCACCACCAAATCCTGGCTGTGGCTGGTCAGTTGTTCCACCAGACACCTCTACTGGTGTCTACCCAGCAGGACAGAGACGTTACCTTCTGGTGGAGTAGACAAACTTACCAGCCACGTCCCAAAATGCATCAGGACTTGGCTTGGTGTTCGTTTCCCACCATGTTGGGTCCGAGCCCAGAGTTCGAGAGAGAGGGTGAGATGAGGCCTCGGTCTACCTCTGGGTCTCTGAGGACGGAGGCCATGCAGGGAGGTAACTTCACAAAGCAGGATAACCCCGTTAGCCAGACGTGTTACTTGATCTGAACAATACGTCAAATTCAACTTTTGATTCTTATTGGATATTTGGGTCACGCTTTGATGCAGTGAAATACAATACGTTTTTAGAGAGGAAGGCAGCAGGTCACAGTGCCTCGACAACATATCCCTGTAACCCTTGAAGTCCGTGTGTGATACAGAAACGAGAGCTTGGGGATATAAGGGCTTTCCTCTTTTGTACCCTGGCTAACGGAGTGATTCTGCGTCTTGAAAATAAGAAAAAACCCCCCACAGGTCACCTGAGTAGCACTCTGCGGAGGACAGGGCGCTGGTGGACCGGGAGTGACGGCGAGTCGCTGGAGGGAGGAAGTAAAGTCGGAGGTGACCTCATGTGGACCCGCGGCCACTGGACTGTACCATTTCAAGATGATAACTTTGGTACTGATACCTGCCTGAGTAGCCCAGGTTGGGTTTTTAACCAATACAACAGTGAGGAAACGGTGACAGTACTGACAATACTAAATATGTAGGAAGTAAAAGCTTTATTTTTTAGATTCTCCTACAACAAAGTTAGCTTCCTTTTAGCTACTGGATGACAGGATTAGTGCAGAAAACAGGACAGAACAGAATCTCCACATTGGAAACTGGAAATACAATGCATGCAGAGAATTAGAAACAGAGACAGACTGGATGGTGGGAGGAGACGTTTGGGTGGCGTCTGACAGGCTGCTAGAGGTTTCATTTCAAAATGTCATCCAGGCCCTAAAGCTGCACTAGGTCAGATATACACCTAGATCTACAAAGAGGGGCTGCAACAGAGAAGAGGTGATAAAGACCCCTATAGATTCATCCTGTTGGTTCATACACCCACAGGAAGTGACCAATAGAAACTTGAGAGCCAAATAGAGACTCTCGTCTCTTTGGTATCCTTCAGTATAAAGCATCACAGACAGGATTTCTGAGTATTCAAGTTTTTCAAACAATAACCCGTCGCTGCCCTAGTGCAAAATTGCCTAGTGTCACTTTAATCTCTTGACTGAAGATTGTGGTCAGTTTCCAATATGATGTTTGCTAAATGCTGTTGGGCAATATGACAAATAGGCCACTACATGATTTAGCTGAAGATTAACAATAAATATTTTATTTATTTTATATTTTGGGTCTATAACTGCAAGATGTCTAATTATATTTGTATTTTTTCATACTTTTCCAGACATTTTGTTCAATTCTAAAACTTTCCAAGACCTATTTGCTACACTTTTATAAACATCTAACTTTTCAAATCTGGACGTTACATATATATTTCTGTCCTGGGGTGAGAAGAGAGAGGGTTGGGGGGTCTTCGGTGCCATACTCACCCAGGGGGGAGAAACCCCTGGCGGGGCTGGTGTCCCGGCTGCTCTCGCGACTGGTGTCGCGGCTGCAGCCCTGACTCATGCTGGGCCGGGGGATTCGACTCCGGGCTAGTGGGGCGAGGCGAAGGGCGAGGGGGAGGGGGGGGGGGAGAGAAACAGCAGCGCAGGAGGGAAGAGGTTTAGCTTGAAGCACAAACAGACAGACAGACAGCCAGACAGACCTGAAGCTGGAGAGGCGTTAGTCAGGTAGGGAGGGAGGAAAACAGGACAGGCTGAGGGAGCCAATAGGGAGTTAGTAGTCTGAGGAGGAGGAGAATCACTTCTGGGTGTGTGTGTTGGTATCAAACCCACATCCAAGTCTTGCTGCTAGACCAGATCCCCCTACTGGGTTTTCATCAGGTTTTTATTAGTGTGGCCGTTACATATCAACTTTCCATTTCAAAATCCCTCAATTTGTTAGCACACAGGACAGTGGGACCAGTATATAATATAGATACTCTATATAGAATCAATACATCTGACTTTGTTCAATAGCTCAATAATGTTATTAAGCTTCATTTAACGGCAGTACTGGATCCCTGAGTCTCCCGCCCATTGAAAAAGAGCTGCTAACCATACTTTCATAGTCTGGTTTCACTGGAGAGTTTCAGTGTCCCATGATGGTCTACATGTCTCAGAGGCGTTTCACCCTGATGAGAATACAACTCTGGGGGGATAACAATGAAGAATCTCTTGAATCGCACCACAAAATATCAGCTATCGACACCTTCAATACAGGAATACTGGCATCGACTTTCAAAAACACTCAAGGGTAAGTTGTGAACTGAGTTTTGAGTAAATCCACATTTTTCTTTCAGGACCTGAAAATCATCCAACTCATTTCTCCAGCCTCTCCAGACCCGTGGAGGAGCGTTGCCCTTACCCAAGCCTGATCTGGTGGGGCTGGTCTCTCGGCTGCAGCCCTGGCTGCGGGGCCCTCGAGGGGTCCTGGACTTGTCGGCCAGGCTGGCGGGGGTGTTGGTGTTGGTGGTGGTGGTGGTGGTGGCGGCAGCAGTGGTGGTGCCCATGGTGGGTCTGGGGATCCTGCCGTAGTTGGAGCTCAGCAGTCTGCCTGGCGAGCCGGACCGACTGCCAGCTGTTAGAAAAGAGGAAATATTTCATTCAAGTGCACCGATTACACCAGTCCAGGTCACCGTGGGGGCTGGAGACTTTTAAGAATGTTTTACTGCCATTGAGGAAGGAATTGAAGTGCAATTTTCTCACAAAAAAACCCACTAACACCAAATAGATGAGGATGAAAGCTTCCACCAAATGCCTCGATACGCTATGGGGGAGACGGGAGCTACTCACGTTGGGATTGGGAGACGACTTTGCCTCGGCTCCGCCCCCTGCTGTCAGTCACCGACGGGCTGTTTCCTGAACTCTGTCTCCTGGTCCGCACTCGGCCTGGGGAGGGAGAGGGCGAGAGACAACGGGAGAAAATGAGAGAGAACAATCATAGTAGATCAAAATATTTGTACTGATCAGAGGTCAGTCACATTGAACATAGAGGATGTTGTTCTAAACTTCTCTGTTTAACAGCCACACAGATAAATTGAGAACATCAAGTAGGAGGAAGCAGAGGAATGAAACAAGGAGAAGAGAGAGAGGACTCTCACTGCAAGTCACTCGACCCGAGATCCATTCACAAGACCAAGACAAGCTTTGCCATTTGCAGGCATTCAATGAAGCAGACCGTCTATAGTCCTTCCTCTTGTGAAGGTTGTCCCTCTCCCTCCTGAAAGCATCTACCCAACTAAACGAAAACAGGTCAAATTTGAAATACTGATTACAGCAATGTTGGAGAAGGATGCCATTTTTGTCTTGGAGGTAAAAGGTGACTCAGACAGCTTCCTGAACCAGGTCTTCTGGTGCTGTGCAGGATCCCTGGTCTGAACATCAAGCTGCATGTCGGAGGAAATCTCTCACTGATCAAACTGATTTCTCCAACGAGGCAATTTGATTTCATTTCTATTAGGCTCTTTTTATCATCTCTTTTCATCTGTGTAACGTATCACAACTTATATGTGAACTAAAAATGAAAAACAAACAGAGACAGAAAGGGAGACTGACAGATCTAGATCACACTATATTCCTATCAGTATCGTGCTGTGACCATACAAAGACACCACAGTTGAGACCAAACCAGTTTCATTCCCATTGAACAGCAAAATGTTTTACGTTTGAACGGATGAGTGTGAGTATGAATGTGCGGGACGATGTCACGAAACAAAATGAGTTCACGACGTTACGATGACGCAAGCAATGGTCCGGTCTCCAGGCTCATATCAAGAACACTTTTCTGACATCTTGGATTGGGTCTCGGCCACTAGTGGATGTTGACTCAACTTTATCTGGCTGCTTTTGTTTTTGCTTTTATTGTTTTTGTTCATTTTCCCCAACCCACTACAAGGTATTTCACCTCTAGAAACCTGTGTGTGCAGTGGTCCTCAAACCTCCATGCACCACTGAGTTAGATGTTGAAGGGTCTAGCACAGCCTCGGCCTTGTCTTTCGGACCTGGTTCTGACTCAAACCTGACTGGGCCTGGTCTTGATCAAGGTGGTCTCGACCACAGCCCTTATCGACGTTGTCCAACAGGACGACAGGGGGTCTGTCTGTCTGATGGCACAATCAATGTCTGCCTGTGGAGTCACACAATCGATCGGTTCACAGACATGATCAAAGTCTCTGCTCTCAGGCTGTGAGGTCGAGGCGCCATGCCAGTCTGTTGCCTCCTGTTGTGCACTGCTGTCTGCACAAACCAAATTTCCCTCAGGACTAAAGTTACTAAATCATACAATGTGTCAGCAGATTGTACATACAATTATTACACAGGAAGTCACTTTTCTTTCAACATCATATTAAACCTTTATGCACTCTGTATACGCTGCTTGCCCAAACTCGGCATCTATTGCAGCCCGACCGTCCTGGTAGGGGGATCCCTCTCTGGGTAGCCCCTCCCTCTCTGAGTAGCCCCTCCCTCTCTGGGTAGCCCCTCCCTCTCTGAGTAGCCCCTCCCTCTCTGGGTAGCCCCTCCCAAGGTTTCTTCCAAAGGTTTTGTGGGAGTTTGTGTACTGACCATTTATTGTGAAGCCCTTTGAGACTGGAACGGTGATTAAGGGTTGTATAAATAAAATGTCATTTGATTTGATATTGGGGAAGAGAAAAATCAAAAAATCAATCCGAAGCAGTAAAGATTATGTCTGTAATGTCTCCTATCTACTATCTACTATCCCACACAACTAGAACACATTCAGCTAGGTTGGACTATTGGGTGAAAGGTTGAGGGTTCAATCGAAGTCTAACTTTAGATGCAGATGTATCTCAGGGCAGTTTGGATAAAAACACATTCAACAGACATTCTGGGACACCAGAATTTACTGTTAAAGATGCATCAAGCTTTCTACTGCCCCAAAGCACAAAACCACCATAATAGACCTGCAGGGGGTTGACAGGGCTGCTGATCAATACCAGTGCTGAGATTTCTGGCTTTCAGAATTCACTTTCCAGTCTCTCCTGCACACTTAACCACCTCCCCTTCTTCTACCATCCAGGCCAGGTATCTCCGCAGCCAATCACTCTGGTGTAACATCAAATCCTGTCTATCGGTCAACAGCTTTTCCACCTCTAGGAGAAAGGGTACAGTAACCATGCATACAGTCCATGCGTATACAGTTCCATCACAGATGACCACCAATACACTACTGATGGGGGTATAACACACACCGAGGAGTAACATCCCCCCGAAAACACACACACACACACACACACACACACACACACACACACACACACAGCTTACCGTCTGCGTTAACAGAACATGTGCCGTCTGCCAAACGGACGGGGGCGAGCCCAGGAGAGATACAACAGGGGTTAAGGGTCAGGGGTCAGGAGGTTACACTTCAGACACCATCGAGGAAGAGGTGAATGGGTCGGGAGTCAGTCAAGCTGCAGCTGTGTGTGTGTGTGTGTGTGTCTAATTATATCAACATCCCATGAAAAATCTTATTACTTAATTGAAAAATTCACCAATAGAAAAAAAAAATATATCTATATTTGGAGACTTGAGAAAGCTTCAACTGTGGCTGTGCTGTGTTTCTATCTAGTCTTACTACAAGTCATGTGATCAACATTTTGGGTACAAGTTAGATAATTGATTGAATTATGTGTTACGTGTCCTGCATGTCACTAGAAAACACAAAAGCCTGCTCATAAAGCCTGACTGAGTGTTGCTCAGCATAGAGCTGGTTGGACAAAGAGACTTGGGACAAAGATACTTGGGAAAGGACCTGAAAGGACTTTAAATGCTACGTGTATCATTTGACATCAATAAATCATCACCACATCAACTTTGAGACATTACCGTAGACATGAGACTAGCGCCAAGACGACTGGCAGCGTCTACCGGCCCGCTACCCCTTTAACTAGACCAGGACATTGACAGCCGTGTGTCGTCTTACCTAGTGAAGCGTAGGACCCGGGGGGCAGGGCCGAGGCCGAGCTGAAGGGGGAGGCGGAGGAGTGGGAGGGCACGGCGGGCATCCGGGTGCGGGCGGTGGCGGTGGCCGCCGCGTTGACGTCCACGTCGCTGCGGGAGCGCTGCAGGGAGCCTGGCGAGGCGGCGGCGGCAGCGGCGGCGGGCGTCCGGGTGGCGTGGGCGGCTTTGGCTACAGGGCAGGACAGAGGACGACCGTCAAGGACACTCAGCTGCACTTCTACCCATAATGCACTGTACTTAAAAGCTGCACCCGGCAAAAGTTTTGTGTTACAAATGAAGAGGTGTGTCCTCACATCTGGTCATGCTGCCTCCACCGGTGCTTTTCACAGACATGGGTCGGCTGTGGAGACACAAATCAGTCAGTCTGGTACATTCTGGTATCTTCCTGTATAAATAACCCATTTATCTAAAATTCCTGGATATTCCCTGAGTTCCCCAGAGAATTTATCCAATTCCATCACTTTTCCAGTCTTGTATACACCTTTCAAAGTTATCCCAGAAGTCCCAGGACCAGTCGGCAGCCTGGTAGCAGTAATTCTTCCGAGGCGCCACAAGAAACATGAACATCATTACTACTTACAGCACACAACCTCAAGTAGACGGCCACTGAGGATCAATAGCCACACCCTGCGTATTGATTACAGTATTGATTTTCACTCTTGGGCTTATGAAACCCTTTCGAACCCACTGAATCTGTTTTTCTTCGTTCCTGACATGCTGGGAGATTTTTCCCGTCACCTCCTTGTTCAACCCTCTGAAAAGTCTCCAGACTGTCCGAAGACACGATCAATGCATCCCTCAACAACTCACCTCCTCCACACGGCCACGACATAACGTGACACACAAACGTCAATACAACGGCTGTTGGTTCAAGATAAATGGCACAAGAATCAATACAACTGCTGACTTAACAAGGTGGATGAGAAACGACAGAAAGGGAGAGAGGGAGTAAGAGACAGAACTGACAGAAAACTGAATTCAATGAAAACCTGAACTGCATTTAGTCTGGTTTCATTGGGTCTGATGCAGCCAATCAATCAATCAATCAATCAATCAATCAATCAAAGTGCATGTCTCACTTGAGGCTTTCCTGGGAGGAGGAGGAGGAGCGGTCGGAGGCGGGCAGGGACATCAGGCTGTCTCCGCTCCTCAGGTGGGCCTGCAGGGCCTTCTGATAGGACGACTCCAGGCCCTGGAACAGATGCTCCGCCTCCCGGCTGAAGTGGCCGTGGAAACCCCAGTAGCACCTGCAACGGCAAGCCGGAGGAGCCACAACAACCATCAGGAGTGTGTTTTAGTCACATGCAATATCTCAGAGAGCCCAGACTAAACTTGGGGGGATGATGCATCTCCTCTTTGGCCGAAGGTCAAAGGTCATATCCGCCACATCACGAGTTTGAACACATCTAGCTGTCCTCGCTCTGCTAACTTCCTTCTAACACCATATTGGGTTTCCCACCAGTTCCTGAAAAACTGTTTTCTCCCTGATGGCGTTTTCATTTATTGACCGACTGGCCCGAGGGGTGACTGCATGATGGGTACGATCCAACAATATGGGGCGCTAGAAACCCCCCACAACAAAACACACGCGTTGAAATCTTTTTCACATTTTAATGTTTTTCATTAAAGTATCATTGGTGGAGGACGACATGTTTACTGTTGCCTTGTTTCATTAGGTTTGAATTCATCACAGGAACATTACTGCTCCTGTTTTCCACAGGGAAGCCAAATGGTACTGATGCTGCATCATAACCACAGTAGACCCAGGATACAGCAGGATACTTACTTCCTGGCCACAGAGCGGGCCTCAGCATCCGCATCATGGATTCCTTTCTTTATCGTCTCCATTAAAACAGTTCCATGTCTGGAGGGAGAAAGAAAAAAAAAAAAGAAAATGGGATGTACTTTGTAATGGAAAGTGGGTCAATAACATAATAATAACGTTATAATGTGACACTGTATTGATCAGAAGGCTCTCTTCTCTCCACAGGGAGGTCAGGGGTCAGGCTACAGAGCAGCACCCCTGGAGCTGGTGGGGGTCCAGTGTCTTGTTCAGGGACAGATGCTTGCCGACATGGGGGGGCGTATGTCCCTAGTACTAAAATCTGAACCGAAGAGCCACGTGGAGCATGAAAGAAAAACTACCCAAGTCTATTTTAGTTTTAAAACACCAGGTCACGGCTTGGCCCCGAGTTACACAGTCTAGACTCAGGACTGACTCTCCAGTAGAGCCTCTATTCTATGGAACAAGTAATCTATTACTGACTACATGTTAAAGCACCTTGTGAACTTTGTTTTTGAAAAGCTGCCCACACACACACACACACACACACGCACACACACACACACGCACACACACGCACACACACACACACCACACACACACTCGATGGATCGATGGGAAGCGGAGAGCTCCCCTGGTATGGGAGGGTCAGGTTGGGTTTCTCCCTGGCGGCTGGGACAGGAAGCAGCCAGGCAGAAACACAATGAGCCTTTTGGAGACAGACATGGCTCCTCCCCCCGCCCCCACCCTGGCATCGCCATGGAAACCGCTGAGCCGAGCCAGGCCTCGGCCAGGCCGGTTTCACATTTCCCGACCAGACAGCGAGATGAACCGACGAGGGGTTACGACACGGGGCCAGGGACGAAATATTGGTGAACCTCTGCTCACACCACCTGCAGTATTTTACCCTTCAGGTTGAGTTCAAACGGAGAAATAAGCTCCAAAAATGTCTCAGAGTAGACAAACCTCCACGCACGTCCACTGGGAATCTCTCCTTAGGATGCTTTACCATGGAGACGATGCATGTTCCCAAGAGGGCTGAGAGCTTAGCGTGTTTTTAGCATCCAGAGCACCAAAAGTTAAAAATACTTCAATACTATGATTCTGAAGAGCCTCGACTAGTGCTTTGTATGGCTTTTTGTGTAAGCTAAATAAAGAGGCGTCTGGTGGAAAGAGGGTCTCACAGCACTACCGCCGACTCTCCCTTACCTCTCCAGAGAGCCGGTCTGCCATTCCTGCAGCAGGAGGGTCCAGGAACTCATAGCAGCGCCTGGGGTTGTCACAATAAAGTGCAATGACAGTCTCCAACAATAAAAAATGTGTGTATCATAATTGAAAAATATATTACTCCTGGCATTTTTGGAAAACATCAAATTTGATTTCCCTTATTTTCCCAGAATCTCCAGGTAATAAGCGAGATAGAAAATCAGAAATGTCACATTGACAGAGCAGAGCGAGGCCTGGGTACCTCACCTTCTGAGCGCCACAGACTTAGAGGTACAGTTGCTGGTGATGATGGGGATGAGGCGTGGGTAGTGTGTGTGCTGCAAAACACAGGAGACTGGTGTCAGACGGCGGTGAAAGCAACTCAACGTACTTCAATTCTATCAAGTTGCATTGATTTTTTTCTGAATGTTGCGACAGACAATATACAAGGACAGTTTTCTACAGATGCAACCTCTGAGAAATGACGATGCTTGGGACGATTTTCTGTGACATAAAAAACAAATACCTAACAACATTATCTTGATGCCTAGATGTCATAAAAGGTTCTAGCTATAGCGACACAGTAAAGCAAGAAGGGCAGGGACCTTTTTTCCCCCCTTAACACTGGTGGATTTCAAAATGGATGTTAGTAATAACAGGGTAACAGTTCCTAAGAGCTAAAGAAAGAGACTGATCTCCACTTCAGAGCACTACAGTGAGACAGCGTGGAAGACTTACTCGGATGATGAGGCGGACGGCCGCGATGCCGGAGGTGGCCATGACTTTGGCACAGTTGGGGACGAGGTTGAGGAGGGTCGGCATGGTGGCCTCCGCCGGCGTGGTCGAACCGACTGCCCAGCACCGAGGACAGGTGGCTGGGGACAGATCAACAGACAGATCAACTCACTTCATGTCATGTACAAACAAATAAATAGCGAGCGTCTTTTGTCCTCAGATGAACCGAATCATTTGGGTAGTAAGTTCACGTCTTCATATTGCTATCTTTCGACGGTCTTACCCCAGAGTGAGGCAGACCTCCCTCACCACCTGAGAGCGGAGGTCCTTGGCGGAGAGTTTGAGCGCCGCCTCCATCAGGCGCAGCTGCTGGGAGAAGCAGTCGAACTCGGCGGCGCCGGCCAGCAGCAGCGAACGCACCTTCTTCAGCTGGAGAGAGGAGAGAGGCAGAGGACTGAACGAGCAACCTCCACAACAATAAAGCATGAGTCAACCACGATGGTATCAACGAACTGATCTGCTGTGAGTTAACGGTGCATGTTTCCGTTAATAGGTGGTAATAACACAGGACCCATCTTATGCTACCATTTAAAAGGTTCATTTCATGTCTGAGTGAGCCCAACGAGCATTTATGGCAAAGTCAAAATGAGGAAAGGCTCATGAATTCTGGGATTTTTTGTGGTCCACTGGCCAAATATGATCTTTTTAAGAGAAAGGGGCCGTTAAATGATGGCTGGTTACTTGCCAAGGTGGCTGGTAGAGCAGACAGACAGACAGACAGACAGACAGACAGACAGACAGACAGCTTACAGCCACCACTCTGAGCTCCCAGTCCCGCTTGTCGTCTGACAGCACCTCTCGAATCTTCGTCATGGCCTCTTCCACCTCCCTGTTAGAGTAGATCTAGAGGAAGCGAGGGATGGGAGAAGAGAGAAAGCAAGAGAAAACAGGAGAGTATGGGGGTTGACACCAGAGGGAATAGCGGGAAACGACCTGCAACGCAAGGGTTTATGGGTAGGAAACAATGCATGTGCCTGGTTTACTGCCGTGGACTGTGTTGTGTGTATTTCTGTACTCGGCTAACGAAGTGATTTTGCCGGCACGAGCGGCGGCAACGGCGACCTTACCGAACCTGGATCTGACAGAGACTCCATACCTGCATGCTGGGCACATCCTCAAAGGCATGGATGAAGTCTTCCTCGTCAATGGCCCCGGCACTTTGGCCCTCTCTCCCTAAAAACCCAGGACATCAACACAAAGCATCTTTAAAGGCGCATCCACAATCTGGTCTCGAAAGCAGATGGATACGCAGTTAATTCAACATTTCAAAAGTTAAATATCTCTTGACAGTGGTGACGCGTCGGGACCATGGCGGCGGTGTCGGCTCTGACCTGTAGACTTGGCACTGGAGGCGGGGGCGGGTCTTCGGAAGGAACCCATGTTCACCGTCTTCTTCCCGGACACCGAGGCTGCTTTGGACGAGGATGAGGAGCGGCCGCCGTCCACCGAGTCATCGTCCTCGAAGTTTTTATCTGGAGGAAGAGGAGGAGGAGGGAAGAAAGACAGAGGACTGTAGTCACTGGCTGAACAACAAAGTCTTCAAATCAGTACAAAAGGAAAAGGACTGCCAAGCATCCCAGCAATTCAGGGCATTTGCATTCACCTCCTACTGCATTTCATCTCAGACGCAACATTATTTTTGATGCACAATTCCTGCCAGTGGATAATGATCGAACAGTAGAACAGCAGCTCAGATTCCTAGATCAACAATATAATAAGCAACCAAAAGCACTGCAAATATAGATCTAATGATATATACTCCTGTGACCCGAGGACGGATACTTCACGATCATGATTTACTACATGGAGGGCACGCCAGGATACAGGACGTTCCCTCAGTTAGATTGTTTTGTGTGCACAATTTCATAATTGTGAAATACAGGGCCCTGCATCGTATTAGGTGCTGTATTATTACTGCTTGGCAAAGAAATACGAGTAATAAGAGAGTAAAAAAAAAGGTAATAAAGTTTTCTTTCATCCCCAAAACTCTAAAGAAAAGCCGTCCAGTGGAAGAGACTCCCACCGTGGACAACCAAGCGCCACGTGAGTCGCCCTCAACACAGCAATCTGCCTGGCAAGCAATCAATCCTCATTCATTATTGAAAGCACGCGCACACACACACACACACACACACACACACACACGGCCAGTCAGCCAACACACCAATCACGTGCCATCGGGTCACCGTTTTCTCCCCCCTGCAGTATCAGGGTGCAACACCCCCCCGTCAATATCAACACAAGGTGACTGTGTGGAGGAACGCATGACGACAGCTCTTCTTTCTTAACACAACACGACAGGAGGAGGACGACAAGCTAGCTCAACAGGATGGGAACATCCATGACGCTGCATATATGCCCTCAATCTGTAATCTATCAATGACGCAAGCACTCCATCCTATTCCTGGTCGCTTCAGTGACCCAATATCACCGTGGGGATTCAGAAAGTTCATCTAAGAAGGGCATCGCTATCAGATCATTTCCCCCAATACCAAGAGCCACATGTGACCGGTCAGAAATAAAAGCATGTAACTTTCCATCTTCATGCATAGGATGTTAAGAGAAGATGGAGAAAATGATGGTGTGTCAGTCTGAGTCCATGTTGTTCAGTAAACCAGTATTGGTAGCAGCGATGTAACAGTGCTATCGGTGCATCCCTCCTCTGGCCTGCGATCCCGTCGTTCATGTCAACACAAGGAAAGCTCAACAGGGCACGAAAACTACGAAGGAGGACAAGAAGAACGACAGTGTATTTTTGAATGTATGCAGCCGACTTTCGACAGGTTTTAAAAAAAGGCCCATGGGTCATGAAACTCATCTCGGGCTAAGTTTACGTACACACATCTCATTGCCTTCACCGGGACGAAGCGTTCAACAAGTACAGCAGACTTCAACATCAGATGCAGGATCCAAACTCCTTGGAGTATCAGACCAAGGACAAACCGTGATATGACAGAGCGAACGCTACACAGAGGAAGTCAACACGTCTGTCAGTCTGCCAAATCAACCTGGCCTGTTCACATTTAAACTTCATTTAGTTTACGTTTACTTCTCATATCCAAAACAGGTTTCTACATAGTTGATCACCCTTTAACAGCCTGACTGACTGATTGATTGATTAGCTGTCGTATACTCAAGCTGCCCGGCTACATGGGCTAACAAGACATAGCCATTCAACATGTTCCAATATGTCTCTAACAAGCAAACTCAAGAAATAAGAGAATATCATAGAAGGTACTTTGATGTTTTCCCAGGTAGTACAGATAAAAATTAAAGTCTTTCATAATAATCTAACCAAAGTAACTGATCAGAAACAGACTTCAACTATAAATCAGAACATTTCTGGAACATGACTTGACAGATTTCGTCCTCTGAGCCGTCCCCCTCCTAGAGCTGATGGCCACCTGACCTTAACGGTGTAGCTACACCACATCCTGTGACTCGTCGACTGATCATATCGACTCATCTGAAATCATCCTGCTCCGTTGACATTTAAGAGCAGCAGAGGCTCCAGATGTATTTCTCCTGTATTTACAGCCATCGTCACACCAGGCTCCTCTCTCTCTCTCTCTCTCTCTCTCTCTCTCTCTCTCTCTCTCTCTCTCTCTCTCTCTCTCTCTCTCTCTCTCTCTCTCTCTCTCTCTCTCTCTCTCTCTCTCTCTCTCTCTCTCTCTCTCTCTCTCTCTCTCTCTCTCTCTCTCTCTCTCTCTCTCTCTCTCTCTCTCTCTCTCTCTCTCTCTCTCTCTCTCTCTCTCTCTCTCTCTCTCTCTCTCTCTCTCTCTCTCTCTCTCTCTCTCTCTCTCTCTCTCTCTCTCTCTCAAAGAAGTGACTCCATCTCTTGACATTCATCTCCAGACGACTCAAAACAAGCTTACAGGAGCAAATCCGTCGGCAGACCAGCTTCCTCAGCATGCCGGCAGACAGACAGAGGGACAGCGAGAGAGAGAGACAGGCAGTCTTCCAGTCCTCCTCGGGGTCCTCACATCTTTTTCCTCCAGGGTCCTGGCTAGCTTCCTCCCAGCCGAGGAGCGAAGTGGAGAGCAGGGAGAGGAGCTGACCTACTAGCCTCCTCCTCCACCTCCTGTCAGGAAGCAGCACGTGCTACAGGCTCTCGTCGTTTCCGATACGTTTCCGATACGTTTCCGATCTCTTTTCCGTCTCTCTCTCCTCGTCTTGAACACGCCCGGTCCTCCTCCGATGCTCCCTAGCGAACAGACATGCACTCCGTCTTCCTCAGCAGCTTGCATGCTGCGCTGTGATGCAGTGTGCCTGCCTGCCTCCCCTAAGCACAGTGACACCTCTGGACCAGGATGGAGGAAGGGAAGGGAAGGGAGGGGAGGGGAGGAAATATAATGTGGGGTGGGGGGGTGGGGAGGGTAGAGCGATGCGAGGGGGAGGGGTCGGTCATGGGATGAACCCAGACACTTGGCCTGGAGGCGGACCGTGTAGGCGGAGTCAGACATGACGGACAGCTACGATGTCATCATGACTCAGGAGAAGGGGAGGAGAGAGGGAGAGAGAGGAATGGGGATGGGTGGTGGCTCGCCCAGCCTCACATATCTCCAGGGAAGGCTGGTCCTCTATCACTGTGTTTTCCTTCATGTAATGACAGACAACAAGGCAGCGCTACGCAGCATCAACCCTGTTCATCCCTCAGCAGCCAACGCAACACGACCATCACAGCAGAGAAAATGGGAAACATACCAACTAAGATACGAGATATCAGGCCACTGCTCAGCATGGGGCATTTCATAATAATATAATAATAATAATAATAACAATAATGTCTTGGCATTAAAACCTGCTCTTGAACCAAAACAGAGACCAAAACATCTACAATAATGGCAAAATAAAAAACATGAAACTTAAAAACTACTGCAGCAATAAAAAGAAATATCAGGGAAATATTACTCTCACAATATTAGCAGCTAAATCAGAATCTATTCACAATAAATGTACAGGAAGTTGTCCTTGTGGCGTTGGTGCAGAGACAGACAATACATGTAGTAACACAGTACTATTATATTATGACCCACATAGTAGGACATCACATACAATGCAAGGGGGCAGTGCAAGACAGACAATATACAGGAGACACATCACTTCCAATACTTTCTATAATACACGATTAGGCTTGATTGATCTGCTTGTAAATGTTTCATTTATAGCAAAATGAAAAAGAGAAAGCAACGAGACATCGAGCATCAAGAAGGCAGAGTAACCGTCGTGTCACATTCAATAGTCTGGTGTTTTAAATCACCTGCAGGGCCAAGAGCAACACACCGGTTGGTCTACATGCAAACTGCACCGCCTCTCTTTCCTCCTGGCGAGGTCAGAACCTCAACATGGGCAAGAAATTCAAGCAATTCAAACTCATTTCAAATATCAAAGCCAGGGAACAGATCCACCTCCCACTTCCTGGACCCGCCGACTGGACGGCTACAACAGAACGGACTTCCAAACGGTGGTCGGTTTCCTGCCAGAGATGCTGGATCAGGAAACCTCTCCAGCCACAAGATGGCACTATCACCATGTTGGATCAGTGTGTGATTACAGACTTGTTATCGGGTTGATTCTTTTTTTTAAATTGTTTTTTTTCGTTATTTAATGTCATCCAGTGAAAAACAGGAAGGGGAAGAACTGGACTCAAAGCCACAGTGTACTGGTATACAGCAGGTGATCCCAAACCTTTTAAAGACCAATGAATCGATAGATATAAGGTCTGGGAATCCTATCTGTGACGCTATCTGTTTGTTGATATGGTTTAGTGCAGACTTGCAAACTGTCTACCTGTGTGGAAAGTAAAGCGATGATCAGAATAGTTGCTGACGGCCGTGAAAAAAAAAAAAAAGCAGCAACATTGCCATTTTTCCATTACGTTTTCCTGGGGATCCCCTGGAATGCTGTCAAGGACCCACGTGGAGGCAGGGTCCGCTACAAAACCCTGCACCATCACGCATCCTGCTGAGGTATCCTTGAGCAAGACACAAGCAATGGAGGGTGGGGGGGTAGAGAAAGCAGAGTTTCTCTACAGGGATCAATAAAGTAAGACATTATTAAGGGGAATGCCTCTGATATACTCCATCTGGTTTTCATCAGTGGTGACTGGATGGATGCTATACCTCAATTACAATGTGTAGTCATATATATTGATTTTAATCACAGAATATTGGCACCACTGAAGCATAAATAAATAGTCAACATTGATATAAGAAGCCAAAAGCGCAATGAAATAATTCTGCAATAAGAGTAACGATCGTGATTGATCATCTTTATCACAAAAATCGAACAAAACCCATCAGGATTATTTTCATTGCGTAATTGTGCAGCCCTTGTGGATGCCAAGTCACATGTTTGCCACCTGGCAGCGTTTTAAAGCCCGTGGCGGCACAGGCCCTAATGGAGTCTGACAGCTGATCCCCCTGCCGCAAATTCAGAAAATTACTGGCAAGAGGTGAGGCGTTCAGGGGCGCAAAATATGGGAGGAAAGAAAAAGTGTGGGAGCCCAACTCAAGAGTCCTGCCAGAGTCACAGCAGGCATGTGCGATGGGTTTCTGTCGATTTGGACTTGATCACTTCCTCCAAAATACCTAACTCCATAACTACACTAGATTTACACTACAGCCCCCAACCTCTCCATCACTCAACGACGATGTAAGCCGGCATATCACCCACCCGGCACCTCCCATCACTGATGTTTAACTGAATCAGGCCCATGACATCTCCAGAGGGGTCCAATTATAAGACAAAAAGGGAAACTTCAACCTGACGAGTGACAAGATGCCAGATGAGATTCTCATCTACCTGAGATGGACCACACCTGGTGAATGAATGCCGAGCAGGAAACACCCACGCCATTCTCCCAGACATCACAATCAGCTGGGACAACAGAGGGAGGGACGTTTCCATCAAATCAGCAGGCATTCATTCACCGCTTTCTCACCAGATCGACCTCCATTCATAGCGTAGAGTCTGCGGTTTCAGAGAAAGCAGCAGAGATGCACTCAAGCCACATGGTGTTGAGTGTAACATTTCAGCTATCAGAGCAAAAGGACTTAATTTTCCGCCTTTGTCACACTGAAGGATGTTAGATTTCCAGATTATATGGCCGCCATCTTCGGCTAATGATCCCAAAGTAATGGTCTAAGTCGATATAACTGGATCGGATCAATACTAGCAGTGAAAATGTGGTATCACAATTCCAGTAAAAGTCCTTTATCGTTGTTTACTGACTGAGCACAACAATGAAATGCCTTTTTCACAAGCAGCTACAGTAAAACGTAAAAGCACAAATCCATAATATAGAGTAACTGCACGTGCCGCCCACATTACCGTAGATCAACGGCGCTACACACGGATGAACATCAGGAAAATAAAACACTGATGGTTGTTAGGAGAGACATCCAGAACCGAGTTGGATGTTCACGCTATCTGGAACAGCATGGGATCCCCAGACACGTGGTTCCTACACATTTTCCATACTTTTTCCTGATCCGATTGTCTCAACTGGGCTGTAAGACTGATCCATGATCAGTATGACACATGTGTGAAACAGGAGTGGATCATCGGCGTGTTGTTGCATCCTCCTCCTGACCTTTTGCACAAATGAATGAAACGATCAAATTCCATTTTCCGTACATTTCCAGACTTGGAAGTAACCAATTTTCTGAAAAAACCCACCATGAAGATCGTGTCAAGGAGGACAAATCAATATATCATAAACACGAAGAAACCGCAACTTCTGCATCTCTGGCAAAGACGATTTGTAGTCGGGTTAGACCGATATATATTGATAATGGTATCATAAGTATCACGTATCGGGCCAGTCATGTCAACGCTCCTGGACGAGCTACTACCTTAAAAAATTTAATTGGAATTGAAGGAAACAGCGGTGTAGACTAACAAGTGCTGGCCTCACCGTTTCCACTCCTCCTGTCCATGCACAGTGTTCATTATTGAGGAGGTCGCCAACTCTGCAACCCAAGTCCTGCTGGCACCGGGCGCCTCCCCTCGTTGCTCGGCGCCTCACTGGACGACCTCCTGGGGCCGTGTGCGTCATACGGCCAGGGGGGTGTTGATCAAACAACCTAGCGCATGGGGCGACGAACCGGGACCTTTACCACAGTCATCCCTCCTCTCTCACCAAAAAAGACTAGCACATAGACTTTACCAACACTAAACACCAAGAGACATTTGTAATGTTTCAGAAAAAAAGAGCAAGACGTCTACACTTCCTTTAGCACACAGAAAGCTCAGGTCTGTGATCACGGCATTATTCTGGAATGCTCCAATGCCGGTATCAGACATTGGGTCAATGCCAGGACACCGAGGAGTATCGATATCACAATTTCAAATACGAAAATCAGATACCAAAAGTCACAAGTAACGGATCTGAGAAGTCAAAGTAAAGTGACTCTGCTTTTCTACCGTTTTCCCCTCATATAAAAAAGGATGCCAGATCTCTCTAATGGAGAAGAATTGAGTATATCTCACCGATCTTTGTCCAACTAATCCAAACGAATGATCTCAGTCAGCAGAGGGAATTCATCAGATTGATCAGTATGAGAAGCTCCACTAAGTTAGTCACAATTTAAAGGACCGGGAGGTTAAAACAAGAACGAACTAGTGCATCACAAAGACGTGGCCAAAGACGTGACGTGTGACACATCACTGACTGATGTGGGAGATGAACAAGTATCAGGTGCCTTTTCCCCACAGAAAAACTAAAAGTCATCCAAATCAATGCTCTTCGGTCAGATGTTGAATATGATCACAAGACAAGTTAAAGCTGCACAATATTGTCATATTAATTTCTACTAGAACAATGACAATACGGGAAAATCTGCAAAACCAACATTTCCCCGAGAATCACCAAGTTTACCAATCGTGATTAATACTATTGATCACTGTATCTAGCAAAACAACGGTATTATCACTGTAGGAGTTCGTCCAGTCTGTTGACGTAAACAGCAGGACAGCGGGACTACACGCCTCAGCAAGCTTCAGCTACTCAAGGCATTCAGTATCCTCGTGCACTTCTCTGGGCTGGTGCACGTCACAATCAACCTGTTCTTTCATCGGTGCAACGCAGTATATTCCACCAAAGACCTTGCAGACGGCAGAAGAGGCCTGCAACTGGAGAAAGTGCACCTGATAGATTTACCTGCAGAGGCCCACCTCGACCTCCGTCAGTCGTCTCAGGAATACGACGAGTGTGGTCATGCCGGTGAACAGGAACGAGTCGAGAGCAGAGAAACGCTACCTCTTCCTGTGGTCATGGGCAGGCACAGCGCTGTTGAATCCCCCTCCAACACACACACAGCTGGTGGCTACAGTGGAGGGGAAATAGTGCCGTCCCACCGCTGATGCACTGCAATGTCCCTCTACCTCTCCTGCCTCCCCCCCTCCCTTCCCCTCCAACCTGGTCTTGTGACCGTAGGGACGATCCAGCGCCTGCCCCTCCTCCAAAATAAGAGCCTGGGGGCTTGTCGGAGTAAGAGTCCCACTTTTCTGTCTCTCTCTCTCGGTCACTCTCTCTTGTTTTAGTTCGACTCTCTCCGTCTGTTTCTTTCAATCAGCTTCTCTTTGTCGATTTGTGAGAGTTTGTCTTTCCAGTCTCTCTCGGTGTTGCAGTCTCTTTCTCTCTCTCTCTCTCTCCCCCCTCCCTCTCCAGTGTGATGCTTTCCACTCCCCTGCTCAGGTGACATTCACGGCCCTGTCAGTTGTCAGTGCTACTGACATCCAGATCTCTTTGAAGTGGCTGCTGGTGTCGCGTCGGGAGGCGAGGGAACCTCACTTTCATGACTTCAGACAAGCTGCACCGAAGAGCTTAAATGTTGAACTCAAAAAGAAAAAACAAGCTATTAGGAGTGTTAAGCCCATGTGAAGGAACGCATTGTGTGGGAACCGAGTTGTCAGTGAGGAAACATACTAGCTGATTTCCAGAAAGTGTGTAAGACAAACAGCATGGTGCAGAAACAACAAAGGCCCTGTGTCCTCACGTCAAGACAATTTAGCCCAGGTGACAAATTAGGGTTGTTTCCCCGAAGAGCAGTGGTCATCTTTCTCTCTTTCTAACTGGGGAGGGGGCTTGATGATGAAAGTAAACACTAGGTTAAGAGGACTTATCCGATGACAACTTTCTACGAGTGCTGCACAATTAATAGAGAAACTAGAGACACTCGGAGAGCACAGACTACCACCGACGCTGAACTATTCTCCAACTGGTTATATCCAAAGACATCATTCCTATCACTTACATTTCAAGATAAGTTGATTTCTTGCAAACATCCCTTTAGGATCTGGAATCAAGCCGCTATCTCCGTTAGTTTCTGTTAGTTGAACTATCGTGCTGTCGGACAGACAACAGACTAACAGGGTCAAAACCTCTTTGGCACCTTTTTGAGATAATTATCAATAATATCGCAACGACAAGAACATTTTCTTGGAGGAAAGGGGTTTCAGAGCAGGTATTCTGGTGTAGATCGACTTCCATGATGGAGAAAATCTTTCATATTATTACAACACTGAACAAATCCTTCACGTCTTACCAAAAACAGAACATTTGTATGTGTATTTAAAAAATACAATAGAACAATTGCAGTAGAAATTTGTCAGTATGATGCTTCCCTACTGTACAAAGCACTGTAAGATAACCCCATTTAAAAAATAAAACAGAGGGGGGAGGGGCTTAACAAACGAAGAGGCAACCAATTGAGTGTTATGTTGTAGGTTCAAGTCTGACCTATGACCTTTGTCTTTCTTCCATGGTGTTATGTGAAGACAGCTACAGCTCTGTCACTCTACTGCACACCATTTAAAAAGGTCTCAGTCCTTCCAAACTGTACTATCCAATAAAGCATCAAGTAGTGACAGTATGTGGGACTGTTTTCCACTTGGGTCCAGGCCCGTTTCAGTCCCGTCTGTCCCAGTTCTGCAGGGTCATTTTTCCTCAAGTGACGGGGCTGAAAGCTCATCGCCTCTCGGAGCACAAAAGACACCGGCTCAGGTTGCACTCCCCCCGGTGAAAGAGGACGAACACGCCCCGCTTCCACCGGTGTAAACCAAGACCAGCGCTTCACAGCTCAAATAGTGAAGACATCGCTGGAGATTTTCCCAGTCTTTGCAATTTTTCTTGGCCTTTTGCACCTCACCTTCTTTGACGTGTTAGCTTAGCACCTCCAGCCTCCATCTGTAACCATGAAGCCTGACAGATCACCTCACCCCTGCATGCTCCATCTCAGATGCAATCAAAACTGAGGTCTACAGTTACAATAACTTCAATAGCCGATCCAAGACTACAAAAGACGTTTTTCAGAAATCCTGTCTGCTTTTCATTGAACAGAGTCCCGTCCCAAGTGTTTTTTCTATTGGATAATATTCCATATTGTACTCATGCTGGCACAGTATGGTTTGTTTTCCCTATTAAAAAAGGTGCAATAAGACATCTTTACTGCCCCATAGCACAAAATAACCTCAATAGATCTGCAGGGTGTTGATATGGTTTCTGATCAATACCATTTTTGTCAAATACAAGCCACCGTAAACTGTGCCAGAGTTGCTGCAATTCCTCGGTTGCCGATAGAGGTCAATAAAAGTCATAAGTTGCTGCTAGGTCACCCAAACAAAGTTGGTACGCCCCACTTTCAAAGGGTGCTGGTGCTGCACCATAACCAGTACAGGTACAAACCCCTACTGGTCTGTATCCACGTGTCAAGAACAAAAAGGACAGCTGAGGAGTAGATATGAACTCACCTGACACCGGAGACAGGACCATGTTCCCCGATCTTTGGACTTCATCAAATTTACTGAAGATGACATTCAATCTATGGAGACACACACACACACACACACACACACACACACACACACACACACACACACACACACACACACACACACACACACACACACACACACACACACACACACACACACACACACACACACACACACACACACACACACACACACACACACACACACACCCCAAGTCAGCAGTGGTTTATGTTAGTATAGTGAGAGATTGAAACAGCGCTACATTCATAACAGAGAACGACGCTGCCTTGAGGCCTGCAGTCGCTCCCGTACAGAAAACCGCCTTGTTTCAGACGGATGGGGAATCTCCAGAGAGCAGCTAAATAGGCCAAGAGAGCCTTATCGCCAAAAATACACTAGCAACGGGCTACTGGGTGATACTACTGGAACAAACACTAATAATCATGCTGGGAAATTAACTCCAGCCACAGGTGAGGTTTACTGCTGGTGGGTTTTGGTTGTGGCAGGTAACCAAATGTTCTACTGGTTTGCCTTGTAAAACAGATTTGACTGACAGTCTCTGCATTGTGGTTTGTTACCCTGCGGTCACACTGTGAGCAACGTTCACCAGAAGTCCGTTCATTTTCCTATAGAGCTGAGCGAACACTGGAAACTTGGCTGATGTGTGGCCGGTTGACGAGCTTGAGAAACAGCCAATCAAATGTCTTCACTTAAAACGATGCAGAGAAAAAAGCAACAAAGCACTACATAGATGGAATCTGAGCGATGGTCAGAAAAGAGCGACCCATCAGCCAAGTTGCTCGCAGAGTGAACGCAGGGTCAGGTAAATAAAAAAAAGGTGGTTCTTAATCCACGCACTAAACGACACAGTAAGTGAACGCACCGTGACTGAGGCAGACCCTTCTTTCCCAGGTCCATTCTCACCCTCTCCCCCACATGGCGGTAGATCTCCACGAGGCAGTTCATGGCCCCGTCGCGCACCTGCAGGACAAAGAGACACACACACACACCTTCAACCAAAACTGTTCACCAGCCGGAGACCACTGGTTGTGTTTTATCTCTTCACCGCTGTGCAATTAAATATAGTGAACTCAAACTCTGATACCACACTCTAAACTACACCTGGTGGATACCAATTCACCCTGATGTGACTCCCTACCAGCTCCAGGGGTGCTGCTCTCTAGCAGACCCTGACCTCTGACCTCCCCGTGGAGGACAGCAAACAACAAATGTCCCTGAGGATTCAATAAAGCATCACATCATGATGAGCTTGAGCTTGATAGAATACACCCTCATACACATCATGAGCAATACTTTCTAGGACAACAGAGGACGTTCAGGTTAAGTAACCCCCCAAGACAGTTTACTGAGTCACAGTAACCTACATTTGGAGACAAATCTACCTGATCACACTGTTCACTTTTACTGAGAACGTTACTGGATGATCTACAGACACACCACAACAACCTGGTTCAGATAGTGAACCCTTCCGGTTGTTATATATCAAATCAAATGTAGAATTCATTTTAAAACATGTTATTTTTCTGATGACGAGGATCAAAAATTGCCGTCTAGTTATAATGCACTTGTCAGGGCTCACGATGCACTTGCAGAAAAATGTGTTTGAGCAGATGTTGTGAGTGGTGTCAGGAAGGGAACGGCTTCCTGTCCTCGGGAGGAAGTGCGGTTCCGGTGATGATGGACCCTTGCAGTTTATCACTGGACAACAAACTCAGAACCCATGCAGATAGCCTCGTGGTTAGAGAGGCAAGTCCATATTTGGAAATTCACGGGTTTGATCTCTACGACAGCCAGTGTGTCCATCAACGGTTATGTGGCCTGTCTACCAAAATTAATACACTCACACACTGAAAGTAAAAAGGCAAAAGTAACAGAGAAAAAAGGGAAAATGGAACAGAGATCCTGCTTTCATGGTCAGACCAGCGGTAATGCCGGTATTCCACCAGTAGGGGGCAGTCGAGGACCAATAACACTGCTGTAGCCAGGGTTCCTACACATTTTCTGTTCATTTATTTTCTCTCACCAGATAATTCCTTGGCTGGATTTTATTTGTTCATCATGACGCTGATAGTGTCTGGGTAGTATCACAACCACAACGAGACCATATGAGTCTAACCCTTCACACAACAAATAAATGTGTCGCCTTGTGTGAGTTGGGACTGAACACTTGTTGTGTTCGGGGGGAGCAGGAAGTACCTGACTTGTAGGGTCCCCGAGGAGGTTACAGATGTGGGGCACGATTTTGCTGAGCGTGAGGCTTTGAGCTCCATATCTGAAAACATTTTTAAAATCATTAAAAACAAAAATTTCAAGCGTTTATGCCCACTGAAATGTGGATGAGATTGGTAGTTTGATTGAAAACTACCTGTTGTAGACTTACACATTTAAGGTGGAGATGAGGCAAAGGCAGAGCCCTTCTCTGGTCCTGTTGTTCTTATGCTTGAAGCCTCCCAGCATTCGATCCCACACATACTGGAAAGGTACAAACATACCATCAAGAACAGATTTTTGTCAATACATATACATAAAAAGTGAGAGTGTGTGCCAAGGCTGCACCATATTGAATTTTTTCCTGAATTTTGCAATTACTGTATGAATTTGTTTGTGTGTGAATGTGTGTGCTTCTACCTGTGGATTAGCAGCTTGATCCATAATCTTTAGTAAAAGCGCTTGGTCCTGGTCTCGAACTTGGTCCTTGGCGTCTCCTAACCGATCCATCAAGCTTGGTAGAACTGACAGGACACAAACAGAAAGTCACCGGAGGCTGCAGATGCCCCTTTGCTCATGTGCTGGTAAGAGCAGGAATCGTAATCACAGGGATGAGGAGTTTGATTATTCTTAGAGCAACAACAACAAATCATGAACATCTTTGGCTGCAGGCTTCGTCAGGAGTCATGAGTCGCCTCCAAATAGAGACAAATCCTTTCCATCTCTCTCCTTAGATCTTCTTTTCTGAGCACTTCTCTGTTCGGTTATTATTGTAGGACCACTGGAATGTTGTCGGGACACTTGAGGCTCTGACCCTTGACCTTCTTCCTGTCGGTGGCTTGTCATGTTTTAGGCGTTTTAGGAATTGAAGCTCATTCTACCGACTTTGTAGGTCGCGTTGGGATAAAATAGTCAGCCTAAATTGTAAATGCTAAATGACACAATACTTCCATTACTGTAAGCATGGACATAAATAAGAGGAATCGATTTCTAAGAGGAAACTGTGTGATTGTGGCAGTAGGATATAAATAAATAAATATACAATAAAATGAAATTAATTTAGATAAAGGTGAAACTCGTCACCCAGTCTTACTCCTTTATATATAACTGTACAACTAATAACTATTTTACAACTGCAAACAACTGTGGAACTGAACCACGACTGGATCTGAGACTGGATCTGAGACTGGACCCAGACTGAGATATTTGAACCCTACCACTCATTCAAAATACACTAAAATGAAACTATTAATCCCCGTGTGGAAATGAGGTTGTTGCAGCAGTAAAAGTCATCCGCTACAGCAGAGGAAATAAGCATGCAATAGAATATGAAGGAGGCAATAAAAAAATAAACAGAACAAATATGAACAATAAAAATACAAAAGCAATAAAACTAATTATGACCAAGTGAGGGGTTATGTAAACAATTTCAACATTTAGGAAGACAAAGAATGCATAGAAAAACAGTGGTGCAAATAGGTGTTCATATCCATATTAGGCCAAAGACAAGTGTGTTATATTTAAAAATAATAATAATAATAATAATAATAATAATAATATGAAATATCTTACCGGTTCCAACCTGTGTCCTGAAGCGCTCCTGCACTCTTGTGACTAGGGCTGACAGTATGTCCATACCCAGCAAAACGACCTGAAACACAAAAACAACAATAAATACAAATTAAAAACAACAAACACAATAAATACAAATTAAAACAACACACACACAATAAATTACGAATCACCACAAAACAAAAAAGGAATAAAAGATTGAGCCCAGACACGAGAGCAGCAGAAAAGCAATGCATTCGAATGTGTGTTGCAAAGGATTGTGGGTAATTTCACAAAACCAAGCGTTTTCCATCCAAAAACACAGTGTAGAATCAAAATAGACGTTTTCTGTCAGCGTGATCCCACACATACTGACCAGTTCTTCTACTCTGGATGATAAAACACAACAGTTACACGGCAACCATGACTGAAGACACGCTACACATATGTGAAGTCAAGCCCAGCCACATGCTGCTCAACTTTCCTTGTCATGGGGTGGTTTGGGAGACTCAATGAACGCGTAGTGAGAGTTCCCCTGCTAACACCATACCAACACATACGCATCACCTGAACGTCAGTGTTCAGGCTATGGTGCAATTTTTGGAAACTCTCTTTATATTTGAGAGCTATATAATATGAATGTAACGGGAGAACGCTGCTCGCTACCGCCATCTGCTGGGCGGTTAGTGGCACAGTCATATTGGCTCTGCAGTACATTGAGTGATATTTGTTTTTGGCTGCTACAAATCATCACTTTTCACCTCCAGAATATGAAATATGTCACCCTACTTGTTTTGAATGACGATTCATAAATATAGAGTATTTAAAGCATAGTTTCAAAATCTGAGAACAGGCAAAGACGAATGTACACTAATAGACTAATACTACTGCTGTTTGGCCCTCGGTGGGTGTCCAGACCCCTGACTTTACTCTGTGACCTTTGCACTCCTTACTGGTTGCGTGTAATGTTGGTTATCTAGGAATTGAAGCTTCTTCTCCTGTTGCATCCATTTGTAAACTGCTCTGGAAATCAGCGTCAGCCGGGTGACAACTATTTCCAAGTTTACCTCCTGCCTCGATACAAGCGTTACTGGTCTGTGTTGTTTAGTGGCATTTATTGGCATCATTTCTGCTGACATGATGTCTATCTATCTAAACCGCAGTCGTGAGCTGTGACGTTTAAAACCCACAAAGATCTACTGCTGATCTTTGTAGGGCAGTATGACCTCTAGTCAGCGGTCATCATAAGTTAAATAAGCACCAATATAATCAACAAAATAATCTATATTTTTAGAAACACTCAGTTTTTAGTGTTATTTTTCCTTAAAAGATGCTACAGACTCTCCAACCTACTTAGTATGATGTAATGTACAGTATATCGTGACTGTATGTCCTAAGAAGGTGCATAAACTGACATTCAGGCTGGTTCAGCTAAACGTTAAAATGAAAGTGATGATTTTTTTTACTGGGGTTCTAATCTATCTATCTATCTATCTATCTATCTATCTATCTATCTATCTATCTATCTATCTAATCTAATCTAATCTATCACGCTGCTGCTGCTACTAAAGTATCTTGTCTTTGCTGGTAGTTAAACAGCCCTAATTCATTGTGCTGGCTCCCTCGCTCACTGCTCTCCAACTGATTAACAAGAGCATCGGGCTCAGCGTCGATGCTAGCAGCACATGATGGAGCTCTCCTCCATCTTTCATCCACTCAGACACACACACACACACACACACACACACAAGAGCATTTATAATAACCGACCACACACACACACACACACGTAGGCCATCGCTTGCTGATTGATGGTGAGATTGCTTGGCTGATCTACTCCTAATGTTTTCACATACTGGAAAACTGAAATGACCACTTGCCTAAAAAAAAAAACCTCAACCTCCTTTACTTTTTTCTCAATCTATCCTTCATCTTCCTCCACCCTCTTCTACGACTTGCTCGTGCCTTCAGCAGGCTTGGTGGCCGCCAATCACAGCGGGCCGTATCTGGGCTAATGGTGCTGGTAAATTAAGCTCACAGCACCGCCGCCGCCATTTCACATGGGAGCCTCGTCCCCATTACCGCCCCAGAGATATCGCTGGGACCGCGGAGGAGGCCACGTTTCCAGGACAGCGCGGAAAGCAGAGATGTGATTGGCTGTGAGTGTGTGTGTGTGTGTGTGTGTGTGTCTACAGCTGTGAAGTCAGTGCAGCAGTGACACAATGAGCATGGTTTCTAGCTCTGTAGTATATGTTACAGTTAGCCCCACTACTCTCTTTTCTCTCTTTGTATGGGAGAGAGCGTCACGCCAAACTCCTGAGCCATCGGGAATTTTATAGACGCCTTGCTTATCGGCACGCCTACATGTCTCACTGGACATTTCTTTAAATCTTTTCCCAATCGTTGGGTAAATACAAATGATTCACTAAGCATCATATATTTCAACAAAATGTCAACTTTATAAATTGGTCCACCACCTCTTGGTCCTGCAATCCTCCACCACAAAACAGCACGGAGAGTCAACAAGCCAGAATTCAATGGGACGTTCCCATACAAAGATAAAGAGACCTGCAGGCACAGGGGCTAGGTTGAGAGTATCATGGTGGCTGAGGCATCACTGTGCAATTGCGTGGGACATTGCACTGCAACACACACACCAATATGATCTCAGAGTATTGATTCACTGGCAGCGGCGGGCGCACATCCACATAAATTACACGCACACTTGCATGGACGGCGTGCAAATGGTGCACCATGGAAACGAGTGAGACAGGAACCCACGCAGGCTAATGGACGGCGGCATGTGTTATTTATTCAACCGGCCTGCCGCTAAAACAACCTATCAATTATGGAAAAAGGGCTTCGTCTCTCCGCCGGCTAAGCGATCCCCTGGGGCAGCTCGGCCCAAAGACCTGCCGCCGGATAGGAGGCGGACTCAAACGGTTTAACACTGAAAGCGCCTGCTGAGGTGAGTCCTATCATCCTGCGTGGTGGCATGGCATGATAGCTACTGTACACACCCCCCCCGCTACCCAGTGGGATTTGAGGGAAGAGGATCTCAATATAGCAGAGCGCTGGGGGATAACTGGCTAGCCAGCTAAGCCTGCTGCTTTAAAAACCCTGCTGACGTGAACGAGACATCCGACTAGTAAGAGAAAGACAGCAGCCGGTCAAAGAGTGACTGAGCAAGACACTTAACTCGACACCCTTTGACCCCACTGACAGACGCTCTGGATGAAGATCAGTATAGTACCTTGATGTAGATGTGCTTTAGGGAAGCAGCGTGACCCAGTGGCCAGAGAGTCCATACCATACCCAAAAAAGGTCACAGGTTCAATCCCCCACAACAAGTGTCCTTGAGCAAGACACTGAACTTGACTACACATTCAGCAATGCCGAGCTTCACATGTATTCAGTTCCACGAGGTATCTGCAGGTTTCAGAAAGCCACAGACTAAACCAAAAGAAATAACCAAAGCTGTCAAGACCAGCCTATTTCTGACCGAACATAATGGGAAGACTAAAAAAAATGACACCAGGAAATTAAACGTCACTGCCCAATACAACCACGATCTACTGATGAACACTTAAGGGCTCCAATGGAGCAGTTGGGGGTTAAGTGCCTTGCTCAAGGGGGAGGGGGCATTTTTTCATTTCCCAATCACATTTTCTTAGCCAAACCAGAAATTCAAGCCGCCAACCTTACAGTTGCAAATGCTGAAGGCTGCCACCGCCCCACAGTGACACAGTGTGTTGTGATGTCTCCTGCAGTCCTCCCTCCTCCGCCTCCCTTTCCTCCCCCCCCTCACCTTGAAATGGCTGGAGTTGACCCAGGAGCTGGCGACACCTTCCACCATCCTGTCCAGCATGGTCTGGTCCTGCTCCAGGTCAGGGAACCTCTCCTCGTCCAGGATGTGGTCTATGAGCTCCTGGCCCACCTGTAGCCTCTTCCCCAAGTCCTTCTGCATCACCTGGTCCAGGCAGTACTCCATGGTGACCTCCATGGTCGGTCGGGTTGAGAGCCAGGGACTCGGCGAAGCCCACTGTGCTGAACCGCAAACTTTAAGGCACAAGTAGAGCTAGTAGAAACTTCAAGTGTCTCTCCCCGAAACGTTGCTCCCACCGACCAACGAGAGCCTCGAGGGTAGACAGGAACTGTTGAAATATTTGGTTCCGTGTCTGTGCCAGTTATTATACTTCAGCTAGCGTCGGTGACTGGGACGATACCAGCAACATATCCTGCGGATGAGGGCTACGGAGGGCACTGTGCTTCATTCTTCAGTGTTGTGTTGCTTAACTGTAACGAAAATAAAAAAGGGGGAAAAATGCAATTAGCCTCATGTGAACAAGTTTACAAACAGGCACACTTTACGTTAGATAGCAAGCCAGTCAGAGACATTCATATAAACCAAATGAAGTTAGCGAAGTTAACAGCCGACGTTTTGAGATAATACCGCCACTCTCACTTTGGCTAGCTACGTAACTTAAGTGGCTAGCTTAGGTAGACAAACGTTAAATGTCAAAACAGGTTAGCAATGTTATGTGGTTAGTGTTAGGTATCATCTTGCTAACTGGTTAACAGTCGAACCAGCTTGCTAACATTAACTAGCGTATGATGCTACAAACATTTCAAGCTAACGTTAGCTAGACGAGCTATCTCGTTACCAGTGATTCCAGACAAGTAACATTAGCCTGCCGGAGAGCCGTCAGTCTTGCTTAACTTACCCTGTTACTAGCTGGTGAATTAAACGTGACTACACACCCTGCATGTTGGCGAGTTGATCGGCTAGTGAAGACCCTCCGGATCGATTGATTCACTGCAAGAAAAAGTCACAGCGGCGCTGCTGCTCTTGGCTACAAACTACCGTTACTTAGTAGGCGAGCTTTCCTTTACTTGGTTGTGCTAACGTTTAGTTTTTTATGCACAAGGATTAGCAGTTAATCCTCAAATTATTTCCGATTTCACGAGCCTTAGCTGGCTAATCAAAAGTCATGCATAAGTATTAAGGAATTTACAATATATTTTTTGCCACAATAAATCATAAAATATCCCATGGCGGACGCCGTAGCCTGCATTAATGTGCATGCTAGACGGCGACATCTGCTGGTGGAACTGAGTAACAACACCCTTCAGAGCCACAGGACCGGGAGGGAAATGGGTGGGCTCACTGTCACCTGCAGGTGCCCCATTCATTTAGGTTTGACATTTCTACATCAAGGCCAGACATTTTCATTTCTGAAGCATATGTCCAGCGTGACTCCAGGATGACAACAAAAGTCATTTATTTCACGGTAAATGGGAGGCTAGAGCATGCAGAGTTTCAAACCGATTGCTCTACTGCGGATGTCAAAGGTAAGGGGGCCCGTGTTTTATATTGCTGTTGATGTTCATTAAAGCTTTGCATTGTACAGTTGGAATTGACATCATGTAATATTATCATTTCATCAAACTGAATGTAACAATCATTATCATCTGATGTATCATTTTAAATACTTCCTAATGTAAGCATAGAAAAAGACTTTTCCCCTGTGAAGCCATGTAATATAGAATCAGAGCAACGTGCCATGTGAGATGAGAATTTACTGGGAAAATGCAATTCCTCAACCGAGTAGTTTATAAAGATTGAGCAGTCATGAGTTGCTGCTGTCTGATGTTTTTTTTTTAGCTTCTTTACTTTTCACCTGTAACCCTGGCCTCCACTGTCTTAAGGACCTACATGTGGGTTTGACAGGTCCTCAGACTGAAGGGCTTCATTCTGTGTGGCCTTGTCATCATCTTGTGACAGTGATGAATGGCCCCATGGAGCCAGTGGGCCCTTGGTTCCATATGGGGCCATTGACTTTTAAAGAGGCCAATTATGAGCTAATGGAACAAGTAATATCCATTTTGGGACCACAAATCTTCTCTTCTATCTTGGTGGTACTGATGGTATTGAATCTGTAAACTAAAACTTGTTAGTTATCTGGCTAAATTACTCTGTGAATGACCTCCCTGGTGTCTTCTAAGTCACATTATTAGATGTGTCCTTGAAAACTTTATTACCAATGTCACTGTTTTGGCACCGTGGTTCGGACGTCTCACATTCCCACAATTTTGTCCCTCAGATCTGTTCCGGACGGCGGCAGAGGTGGGGCCCCACGACATCCTGAAGTTGTACAACACAGATGGCAACGTGGTAAACATCTCCCCGCGACTCGAAGCCAACAGCATGGACTCATATTACAGACTGGAGGTGGTGGCGTCAGATCTTCAAAGTGAGGCTCCGTCTCAGTACCGGCTCATCATCTCTAGTAGTGATGCATTTTGAAGTTCAAGTGTCACCATTTTGTCAACAAACGACTTAAGTTGTGTACTATCCTTGTCCTTTGTCCAGATGCAGGCGTGGCCATGCCGGCAGAGCTGGACAGCATGGAGAACAGGTATGTGCATCCCGGATCGCCATTCATTGAAACGTCTCAGCGGAAAGGCCAGATTGTCAGACGCCGTGTCCCTCCTAGGCTGCATCACCTGGAAAGTAAAGTCCTGGAGGACGCAGGAAAGACCCCGGCTATCGCCTGTGAGATGAAGGGCCAAGTGGAGTTTTTTAAGAGGAAGCTGGAGGTACCTAATCCTAATTCTAACCCTAACCCCCAACACTCAAATCCTAACCATAAACTAACTTTAACCTTTAATTGAACCTAATCCTAATCTTAACCCTTAACCCAAAATCCTAATCCTAAAGTGGCCCCTTGAAGAATTGAGAACCATGAAAGTCCTCACTTCTCATCTTTCTATCCTTGTGAGGACATTTGGTCCTCATAAGTACAACAATACAAGAACACACACAACAGTTGAACATGAGAGTTCATTTGTCAGACGCACACGGTTGCAGACGAGTATTCACTCATGTAAACATTTCATTCTTTCACACATTCAGCTTTGTGCGATGACTTTCCTCCTCCCCCAGAACGTGGAGTACCTGAACTGGCTGGGTCTGTTCAGAGACAAGAGCGACCAGCGGGGAAGGTTCTCCCCAAAAACCAAAAGGACACAGAGTGTAGAAAAGGACCACGAAGAAGTCCGCAGGAAGTTTCACCAAATGAGGTGACCTGCTCTTGATTTCTACCATTTGATTGATAGTGCCTCTTTTTAAAGGATAGGAACTTTAGTCTTGAAAAAATGATGCCAAACCAACTGCATCCTCTATATTTTGACAGATTGGAGTTTTAATAGTACAAACATTACTTGGAGGCAGAAATATTCTCAGTGTTTGTCTTAAACAAGAGGTAAGAGAGGAGCTAACTAACATTATAAAGCCTAGCGCTCTGCTGCTAACTAAAGAAATACAGTCGTCATACCAAGTTATCTAGGTTAGCTAGTTAGCCTAGCTGACATCCTAAATAAATAAAGTAAGTCATTGAAATATATTTTTGACCTATTTTTTTTACCAGATTTTCTTCTTTGCCATTCAAGTTTGCTCTGAAAAACTGTGGCTCTTTGGCTCCACCCACTGGGGGTTTAAATCAACCAATGAGATTATTTCTGCCTCCAGAGCAGCCCCGCCTCCAAGAAATGTTTAACTGAACGTCAATCTTCTACATTTTAGAAATATTAGAAAAGGAACTTGAATGAATTTGAAGAGTTGTGCCACTTCTCTGTTACTTTAGCTTGCTGGAAGTGACAGAGGATGTGAGAGAGTACCTCAAAACTCCCATTTTTGACAACTGGTAAGTCTCACACACACACACACACACACACACACACACAGATTACATCACTTAAATTTGACACTTGAACTGAATCTTGGTCCTGCCAGGCAGTGGGAGGAGGAGGAGATGATGGTGCTTCTCCAGGTGATGTACACCGACCTGGACTTCCTCACGGTGTTCCACATCGAGTTGGACGTCCTTCAGAACTTCCTGTTCGAAGTCTACCGCCACTACAACAACATCCCCTTCCACAACTTCCAACACTGCTTCTGTGTCACTCAGATGGTAAACCGGGACACATCGACCACCTTTGTGGCGCCATAACACTATAAGGTCCAGTGGATGTTGGGGGGGTCTAAGAGAAGGCCTCCAAGCCATCAATCAATCAGATAATTATTACTATTTACTTGAAGGACATTGAAGATCAGACAGCTGCTTTGTGCATAAAGTTTTTATCTTTTTAAATAAATAAGACAGGAGTATTTTCAATGCAATTTGAGGAGAATATGGGAAATGGGGATGCAATTTTGTGTTTTGGAATGAAACAAAAAGCAAAAAATTACATTTTTTTTTTTAGTTTAGATGTTTTAAGCCCCTTGAGGTGACAAAGGAACGACACACCTGAATTGGAAAACAAACCACATGACAACAAAAGGAAGAAACTCGTCTGACCACCGACTCAGCACTAATGTTATATACTCCTTCCCAGATGTACGGGCTGATCTGGCTGACGGACCTCAGGAACAAGATAGACAGAGTCGACCTGTTCATCATGTTGACGTCCGCTCTGTGCCACGACCTGGACCACCCCGGCTACAACAACGTCTACCAGGTCTGCTCGCTTATTCTGGACGGCAGCATGAAACAAGAAGACGCAGAGTAGAGGCCGGTAGAGTAGAGGCCAGTACAGTAGAGGCCGGTACAGTAGAGGCCGGTAGAGGTTGCCAGTCTTCTAGTGATGGTCTTGTTTGTTTACGGTAATTATATTAATGTCTCAAAATGAATGTGGTGATGATTTGTTGATGTTGAAATGCTACAAATAGCACCTTTAATTTGTTCACTGGGAGTTGAATGTGGTTTCAGAATGATGATGATGATGATGATATATATATATTGTTTTATTATTATTTATTTCCCCTGTCACAGATCAATGCTCAGACTGACTTAGCCCTTCGCTACAATGACATTTCACCCCTAGAAAACCACCACTGTGCCATCGCCTTCGGTATCCTGGCCAAGGTACCCGGACAGCTTCAGTCAGCCTCCTACCGATTACTGTAATAGAGCATGAAGAAGCCATAATACTGTATGTGGTGCTGCTTCTCAGGAGTGAAGAAGAAAACAACTCTCTGCCTGTCATGTATTTTTTGATAATAATTTAACAGGTTTCAAGGGTGCAGGTGTCATGAAACTCACTCATAAACTCAGAAAAGATGAAATATTAATAAAAGAAAAACAATCAAATCAACTGTTTTTTCTGCGACAATGACAATATAAACATACAACAAATTCAGTGAGTATAAATTGCTTTTCTCTTACAGCCGGAGTGCAACATATTAAAAAACCTGAGCAACAAGCAGTACAAACAAATACGAGGAGGCATCATCAAGTAAGAGCGCGCAATATGACTTTCACTAGATAACCTCGGTCCATTTGGTCATGATCACGGGTGGCTTGTTCATTCACTTGTCCGTTTCCAGGTGCATTCTGGGTACTGACATGGCAAGGCACAACGAAATCCTGAACAAGTTCAAAGCCATGCTGCCGGTGTTTGACTTCAAGGACAAGGACCATAAGGAAGTGGTAATTAACGCTAAAACCGTTGATTGTTTCCTTTCTAAAGGGTATTTTCAATCACTTTCAATCAGTTTTATTTCTACAAACATTTCTCAAAGGAAGAAATAATCTCATTGGTTGAGTTAAACCTCAGTGGGCGGAGCCAAAGAACCATAGTTTTTTGTAGCACAAGTTAGCTAACAAGCAAATGTGAATGGCAAAGAAGGAATAAAAATACATAAAAATATAAATGTCAATAACTTTCATGATCTTGGAAGCAGGCTAGCTAACTAGCTTACCTGCATAGCTACATGCTAGTATGGCTAGTTTGAACTTGGAAGGTCAGCTAGGCTAACTAGCTCACCTAGATAACTTAGTATGACTAGATTGCATTTTTTCAGTTAGCGGCATAGCGCTAGGCTTCATAATGTTAGCTAGCCCCTCTCATACCTTTCACTGGGCTTCAGTCTAACGTTAGCCAGAACTGACCTACCACCTTCCTATTGTGAGTGGAGCGTCTGTCATCGCTACGTCTCAGCCCGAGTGTCTCCAAGACAAAATGCCTTTCCATTTACCGTACTCTCCAAATGAAGTGATTCTGTGTGTGTTTACAGCTGATGAAGATCATAGTGAAGGTGAGTGACATCTCCAACGAGGCGAGGCCCATGACTGTAGCCGAGCCCTGGTTGGACTGCCTGCTGCAGGAGTTCTTCAATCAGGTGACCTGGGGGTTTCTTCTCAATTAACCAATCAGTGTATAGAGGGTACAGAGGATAAACTATGACCTCCGCTCAGTGGTCAACATAACCAAAAATATAACCAAAAGTCAATTATATATTAAGTTACATTTCAAAATAAGATTTCCAGAATTTGAAAAAAGGGCCAAAATATTTTTTTCCAGACTGGCTCTTCTGTATTGTCGAGATACTGAGTTATAAACGTGATCACTCCTGGAGTAGAGAGTGTCTGCCTTGTTTCTGACCTGCAGAGTGACTCGGAGAAGCTCAAAGGTCTCCCCGTGACTCCCTTCATGGACCGGGACAAGGTGTCCAAGCCGTCTTCCCAGACCAACTTCATCCGGTTTGTGCTGCTGCCCCTCTTCACCGAGCTCATCAAGCTGTTCCCCTGCCTGGAGGTAAAATGTTACCGGTTTTCCCTTTGCACCATATGTGCATGTGTGGAAAAACACTTTAAACTTTAAAGGACAAGATCAACTTTTTGGGAAATTGTTCAAATTAAATAAGTTTTCCAGGCTGTGTTAAGAGTTCCGGATGACTTGAGAAGGAATCTTACTCACTCGATGTCCTTTAATCCGGTGGCGTAGCAACATATCCTCGAGCCCGTGCGAAGAGCCTTGGAGTATTACTCTGAATTGGAGAAAGCCGTCCAGGAAGAAGCAGGAGCAACCAAACCATGAGGAGGGAGGAGGAAGAGGATGTGTCCAGTCCAAAGCATCAGTCCAAAGACGCCCGTATAGATAGTTAACCCACGGGCCACCGCTTGCTAGGATTTTAGCCATTCTGAGATTTTTTTTTTGTGGTAAGATATGATTTAGTAGAGGGTTGTATAGCTGTTGACATTGTAGGTGGGGAGAGTTGAGTGAATGAGTGAGAATTATGATAAAAATAGTCTTTCATTGTGTAATATTTCAAAAATCTTGCCTAGTGCAGCTTTAACTATATGATATTGTTGCAATGGTATGGAGCCCCTTAAGGGTCATGGTGGGGATTTTGGTTTTTTTAAGCTACTTTTGCGTTACCTCGCAAAGTTTGACATTCACGACAGTTACACGCAACTAACGCTAATGCATGGATGTTCACAGTGACATATAGTTTACCTGCATAAAACGATGAGCGGTGATAGCCAATGGGTTAAACGGGCCTGGAGTAGGTGGTGGAGTCTGTTCCCCGTCGGCAGGCTATGTGTTTCCCCTGAACCTGAACCTCAAATCATTCTCATTCCTATCCCCAACCAGCCGTCTTCTATGATGCTTAATCTGACCCCAACAGTACCACAACCCTAACCAATTATCTCGGTCTACTCCTGAGTTTTGGAATCTATCCAACCCAGTTTTAGACTGCCGTTTCAGTCCTGTGTGTTCACTTGTGTGAAGACATCTGCCATTTCATTATTGCTGCATCTAAACTTTTAATTATAGTAACTTACAAGCAAGCACTGTCAATCAGCGGGCTTTTGGTTAGCCCATTAGAAGTTGCGAGGGAACGCAAAAGTAGCTAAAAAAAAAAAATCCCCACCATGACCCTTAAGGGGCTCCGTACAATGGTGTAAATTGACGATTTCAATTCCAAAACTATCAAACTATAAACTATATCCATTTTTTATTGAAAAAATTAATGTTAGTTCTTCATCAGTCAGTTTCTCTAGACTAGATGATCCACTGTGTGAAGCCAAAGACTTTTGTTACCTCAAACTCTTGATTTGTTTCATATTTTGTTTGGGTGGATTATCTCATCTTCTCATTTTATCTTCGTTAGTTGTGAAATGCTAATAGATGAATGATTGTTTGATGATCAATAAAGATATTGCTTCTCTTCTAGGTATAAACTTGTTTGTATGAAAGCATCCACCAGATTACGTCTGTTGCAACCGAACCGTCTTTATTCAATGTCTGAACAAGATCAATTGCAAAAACTTTTTTTCGCAGCACTTCATTTACAAATCCAAACAAAAGTGCAAGTATTAGTTTTCTGAACGAGTAGTGTATTTGATAAATATTTAAAATAAAGTATAACTGGGGCTCAACAGTGGATTTCAGACAAAATGAAATAAAATGCCCACAACAAATCATCTTCAATATATACAAACAGTTATTTTTCCTTCAGTACATTCTCTTAGCGTTTAAAAACAAAAGTTGATTATTTGTGTCGAGAACAATTTGGGTTCCTACGTTTTCCGCTACAAAATTCCAAACTTTTTTCCAGGATTTCATTTCCTGACTGGATTTGAAGATTTTGTCCGGTTGGCAATATGATGTGAGCCGTTAGTGGTCAGACAGGAGGAGGTTATTCTTCACAACAACAAATATCACAACAGATGAGATGACAGTGGGTTTACAAATACATAACATGTGCAGTCAGACTGAAAAACAACATCTTTCCGAGCTTTTTTCATACTTTTTTGTGCAATTCCTATACTTGGAAAACCCTGGAATGTGTTTTCCATGATCACATTTTTCAGACCAGTGAGGAAACCCCGTATACTGGCCATAAAAAAAGGTCAGTAGTCATTTTCCTTCATGAGATGATCCTTCCCTATAACAGATTCCTTCCACACTGTGAGCAACAAGTCACCGGAGGTCCGTTCCTCTGGAGCCGAGCCGACCTTTTAGTTAGTTTAGTAACCAAATGGTGGAAAAGCTAATAGCTGCAAAACCACATCAGGCCCCGCCTCTCTATGATGTAACGTTACGAAAGCCGACACCAGCCGACACCAGTTGCACTCGGAGCCTCTGGCCCCGCCCACAATCCAGACACTTCAACCAAGTTGCTCACAGTGTGACCGGACAGTAGAGTACCAGTATTACTACAGTGTCAGTTCTATTCAGTCAGTAACAGATCAGTACCATGGGAACAAGGGCTGAGTATTGATGGACCGTTTTTGAAACCGTGCCCGTTTTGATTCTTGAATTTAATCAAAACTATTTAGCCATTTTTTTTTACCTTTCTATGTTAAATTAAGGACAACTTCAGTATTTGACAGAGCACAATTTCACAATTTTCTGATCAACCTTTGTACATACTATCTGCATTTCGCTCCACTGATTCCTTCAGTATGAACTTGGGTTCTCATTTTAAGGCTTTTTGAAACGTTTTGACACCTTTAAATTGGCACAGATAACGAAACTCCCTTCAGTATTGATGAGTCGAAGTGTTTTTCGATACCCAGCCCTGATTGCTACAATAAAATAAATTAACATTGATACAGGTTACTAGAGCAACATTTAGCTTTTTAGCCAGTGGCAGTCAGAGGAGTGTTCCAGTATCTGTCTGGTCAAGGTAACAGGAACGTGTCATATGGTACCGTTGGTATACAGGTAGTATGAATATGGCAGCAACACATAAAAAAATCACAACTGTTAGCCCAAACACAAGGTGCAGCTGTCCCCACGTCCACCTCATAAATAAAATCAGAGGTATAGATTATATGATATCAGCCCCCCCCCCCAGTTCCTACACATCTTCCTATTTCCTTTCCCAGATCTTCATTTCTTGAGCAGATTTGAAGATTTTGCTTGATGTTCAAGATCCAAACCTCTCAACAGCAGGAAATGATCTAATCCATGTTCTGTATTTTCTGTAGGAACCCTGTAACATCATTGCAATCATATAGTCTATAACTCCGCCAACATCCAAGCACGTGCTTCAAGGGATTCCTGGTACCTTCATGTGCAGTAATTCAACAAAAGGCATACATGACAACATCTGCTAAAATGGATAAGTTGCAAATACTGCTTACAGTCACAGTTGTGTCTCTCACTTTTACCCGACACCTCTTTTCTTTTCTTCTTTTTTTTAGCTAGCAGCACTAAACAGATGGTTGTGGGAAGCGTCGACGGATGGCTGCTGCTGCTTTTGAAACTGCAGTTTTGCTAAAAGCTGAAACAGTTGTAACGTCTCTGCTCACTACATACATGCTAAGCTGTCAGCACGCCCCGTCAGTCGGCAAGGATGAGGAAACTATCACGGTAAAGAGACGACACCGGTGGACGTGCAGCCTGACCTTGAATTCAAGATGTTGGACGCAGTGCTGCCGGTGTCGGGAGGGAGGGAGGGAGGGAAGGAGGGAGGGGTGTGACTCTCCACAGGTTGCAGTACAGTAGCGTTGCACCTATTTCACCTATTTACACAGTCTCAGAAGGCCGGGGCAAAGCTCGTTGCGCTCGCTAGTTGAACATGATGGACTCCGGGTCCTGGTTCATCATTTGAGCCATGTGCCGAAGAACGTCCTTCTTGGTGATGATGCCCAGGAGACGCCTGGCGACACAGACAGACAGACAGACAGACAGACAGACAGACAGACAGAGAGACAGAGAGACAGACAGAGAGAGAGAGAGAGAGAGATAAAACAATGGGATACTTCACTGATCCCTGGAGGGAGTTTTTTTTCCACAGGGAGGTCAGAGGTCAGCTACAGAGCAACACCCCTAGAGCTGAAACTACAATTCCCAGGGTTTCTACATGTCCCATATCAAAATGAAATACTTTTATTTCACTATTTTGGTTGGTGTATCCTGCAGCACTTTATAGGCAAGGCAAAGAAAAACAAAACAAGATCAATATTTCAATGCATTCATTCATTCGACTGGGACCAAACTGTCAACTGAGTGGAATACAGCAGCTATCGGCGACATCTGCAGGCCAAAAAGCGTCATTGCAAGTGGAGGGAGCGCACGCCAGGTAACTTAACCCACATTGTTTCATCGTTGTCTCTTGGTGAGTAATAATCTTACAGTGTCCAGTTAAATTTAAAATCAATGATAAATGAAATCAATGCCACACAATGCAGTCAATGTGTTGTGAAATCAAATCCCTGGAAAAAAATCAGGGGGCGTGAACGACTGACATCCACTGTAACAAGCCACTTCGGCCTCACCAACTACCCCAGTTTGGCACTAGAAGAAGACTTTTCCTACCCGCTCCTGGTGACCAGACACTGGCGGAGGCCCAGCTTCCGGAAGATGTCCACCACCGTCTCCATGGGCGTGTGGTCGGTGACGGTGAAGGGGCTGAGGTTCAGGATGCGCCGCAGCTTCAGGGGCTGCGGGTTGCTGGCCGGCAACTGCGGTGCGTCCTCGGTGAAGTAGACCACCGAGCTGCTCACCACGCCGTCCTGCTTCTGACGGGCGTTCTCTGTGGAAGGGAGGAGGGGGGGTGAACTAAAAACCCACTTCCTGTCCTCCCTGGGTCCTATTGCTTTACCTAAAACTTCTATGTATGTGTGAAGTGCTGATGGTGTACGGGCGTGAGAGGCAGCAGGGTATCTGCCGGGTTCAGAAGTCTAATTTAAGACTCTTAAAGACATTTTAATGGAATTGAATTCACCTTTTTACCTCATGTACAACAGAAATAGCTGAATTCTCTGGATTGCTCTGATTGTTTTTGGTTCTTTTGAGGTGAAATGTTTTTATAAGCATTTATATGTCTGACTAAACTGAACTAAACAGTGTAGTTAGTTGTGTATCAAATGGGAGGATAAACTAAAGTAACCTGACTCAAACTGAAGTGACTTACTGATGGCCAGGGTGAGATCCCTGCGCTGAACGAAGCCGATGAGCCTCTCCGACTCTCTGGAGACGACCACGGGGAAGCCGTTATAGTCGGTGTCCTTGATCAGCGTCTCCACGTCCTCCACCGTGGTGGCGTCCTGGGTGAGGACGGCCAGCGGAGGCTCGCTCCTCCTGGGCCGCATCACGTCGGTGGCCAGGGTGCGGTGGGTGAACTCGTCCCTGACGTCCAGGTAAGGGGTAGCCGTTGAGCTGGATGTGCGACTCGTAGATGCCCTCCTTCCCGAAGGCGTCCGCCACCCACTTGCTGGTGACGGCAGCGGCCATCAGGGGAACGATGTATTCCAGGCCGCCGGTTAACTCGAACATGATGACCACCAGGGAGACGGTCATCCGGGTCACCCCGCCTATGTCGAAGAATGAAGTTATTATTGCTTTTGGTGAGCAGTTGATAAAGCTTTAACGTTAAGAACCAAAGGATAGTAAGCAACTTAAATCCTTGACCAAAACATTTTCACATTTTATTTTGAAAATACTGAAAGATGAAGTGCAGGTAAAGATCGTTGCGTGAGATGGCGTATTACCCATCTACCACTCACCGAGACAGGCAGCGGCCCCCACCATGGCGTAGAGTCCAGGGGTGACACAGTCTGCGCCGGGCCGGCACCAGTTCTTGAAGATGATCCAGTCGTGGTGGTGGTAAGCCATCTGCTCCACGGCGATGCCAACGATCCGCCCTGCGATGGCCCCCACCGCCATACTGGGGATGAACAGGCCGGACGGGATCTGGACACGACGGACAGCATTATGAAGAGGTTGTGAAATGACCGCGGTGTTTGAGTTTGGGTTGTGGGGGGGTAAGTTTGCCTAGTCTTGGCTTTGGTAGGTAACCGGCTCTTGACGTTTGAAATGCACACGCCACTAAAGCCAGTGGATGAAAGTGTGAAAAGCATTAGACACAGTTAAACACAGATCAATAGCTCCATACAATATGGTATTGATCCTTGAAAATCAAAACCACCAGCGTGGCTCAACCAGCGTCGGCACAAGCCCTCTAACTAGTGGCAGATCCCCACCATCCTCCCTGTACTGACCTTCATGCCGAAGGTGAAGATGGTGATGACGATCTTAAAGACGAGCGCCAGGGCGAGCTGCCACAGGGCGTTGTAGACCCCCGGGTCCCGCCGGCCGGTCCGGGATGTCGTCCACCGGCCGGCTCATGTTGGGATTGTTGACGTAGTCGCACAGCTGGGACGACTCCAGCGCCCCGCAGTCGTTGAAGAGCTCGGAGATGAGCTCGCTGGTGCTGCGGCGGGTATACGGGTTGGGGTAGGCCAGGACGGCGGTGATGCCCGTCACGGCGATGACCTCCAGGACCGGGTACTTCCCCAGCTGGGTGGTCTTCCTCCGCCGGCACCAGGCGATGTTGGCCCGGATGAAGAGGGTTCCCCAGAGCCCGCCGAACACCCCCAGCAGGATGAAGGGGACCAGCTCGGCCATGTACCAGGGCGTGTGGTACTCCACGTAAAACAGCACCAGGCGGCTGTTACCGAACGGGTTGATGGAGCGCAGGGTGAAGGCGGCCACCAGGGCGGCGAAGAAAGAACGCCACAGGGTCTTCAGAGGGAAATAGTAACTGACCTGCAGGAGAGGGAGAGGAAGAGGAAGGTCAGGAGGAAGGAGTCTTTCAAGCTAGGTAGTAACCTTGCTAAGAGGGAGAGAGAAGGCCGATGAGAGAGGAAGGATCATCTGGAGACAAAGAGGCAGAGGAAGAGGAACAATAAGAGGAACGAACGCCACGGTAGCGACCAACCTAGAGACAGAGGAGAGCTTGCCACAGGGTTCTTCAGAGGGAGGTCAGAGGTCACAGGAAGAGAGACCATTTTAACATCATATAGTAAATATGACACAAATACAAGACATGCTTTTGTAGTCGGGGTTTATAACCGACCTCCTCCAGACTGAACAGGACTCCTCCTATGGGCGCTCCGAAGGCCACGGACACCCCGGCCGCCGCTGCAGCAGATAACACCTGCAGGACGCACAGACAAGATAATATGGGAGGTCAGAGGTCAGGGGCAACACAGGGCGCTCATACTGAGGATAGCTTCGTCGATGGGTCGCTCTATATATGCTGGTTTGGGGAGGACATCAACGTGTTTAATGATAGCGAGGTTTCCAACCACTAATACCAATACTGATGCAGCACCTCCTCTCTGATGATCATTTTTTATTTAATTTCATTTTTTTCTTTTTGCCGTTTCCTCACTATGTTTCATCACTCGTGTAAAAGAATAAACCAGAGTCAGAGTGTAGCGGCGTACCTCTCGGCGCTTGCCCTCGTTCTTGCTGTACTTGGAGAAGAGGCTGCAGAAGAGGTTGCCGCAGCAACAGGCCACGTGGACCAGAGGACCCTCCTTCCCCAGGCTGAGGCCGGACGACACAGCCAGCACCAGGGTGACCGTCTTGATCAGCAGGGTCCACTTCCCCAGGTAGCCCCGGATGATGAAGCCGCTCAGGATCGTCTTGATCTGCACGGAGCAACGCCAATGTCAGTTTAAAGGAAGAATCCACTGATCAATACACTCCACCCACTTTCCCTCAACCTGCCTCGCCTACTTCTATTTCATTTCCCAGAATGACTTTCAAAACGTCCTCATCATTTTTGCTTTGCCATTGTTTAAACACTTGAACATTGATGGGAACCCTGTGAACCGTTTCATATGAAGTGATACCAAATGGCGCTCACCTCGGGGATCCCTGACCCGCAGGCGTACGGGGCGAACACCCGCACCAAGGACACAGCCAGGAAGGAAAACAACAGCGCCCAGAGGACATAAAGGAAGTAGTTCAACACATAGGCTCCACCTCCCTGCAAAACAACAACAGTGTGACAAAGATGATGAGTTTCTAATGACATTTTAGCCATGATTACTTTCACGTACAGCTGGCATTCAGAAAGAAATCCCTTCTTAAGTAAGCAACCGAGACTGGTAGTAACAGAACGAAGACGTTTGGACTGACCTCGGCGTGCCCGGTCATCAGCTCGGCCCATTTCTGCCACTGCGGACACTTGTCTCGGTCGTCGAAGGTCGTCTCGTTGGACGTCCAGCAGCACTGCTCGTGGCTGTACCAGAAGGCCGACAGACACACGCCCTCCTTCAGGTCGGTCATCCAGTCCACGGCCAGGTCGATCACGCCAGCCAGCGTACCTGATGGGATCGCGGGGAGTGCGGGGACACTTGTTTCCATTCACACCAGGACTCAGCAAATAAACACTTAGTTTGTACTGTTGAGATGTGTTAAAATCATGATATCACATGGAGACGTTTTCTCCTGAGAGCTTCGTCAATCGTCATCCCCCAGTCTTTCCTGCCTCTCTCCACTGTCTACTATCAAATAAAGAGCCGGAACAGAGGACAAACCTGGTGGTCATCCTGATCGCTACCCTTAATGCACTTGGGTGATGTGGGTTCTGCTAGCTACATTATCATTACCCACAAGAGGGGGTGTGTCTTCCCTGACTGTGTCCTGGCCTACCTGAGAGGAGTCCTATGAGCAGCATCACCACCCATCCTGACCAGGCGTCCAGCAGGCTCTTAATCAGCTCCCAGATGGACTCTTTACTCTTACTGGTGATCTGGGGGAACAACGCGCAGAGTTGGCACTGAAATTACTGGTAACATTTTATTTTTATTTGGACAATCAGACCCTAAAATTTGACTTTTTGCACTTTTACATTTACTTTTAAGGCACTTGGTTGGTCCAGAGAGACTTACAGTGAGTACAGCAGTAGAATAAGCTTCCAGTCACAAGCCTGCATCTCTTACCTCTTGGCCGCCACCACCATATTGCCTTCCACAGTCACTACTAGTACATTAACCTTCACCGTGCACTGTTTACTGAAGGAGAAAGGACATGAAATGAGTTTGACCCAACCTTCCGGTGGCGGTCTGTGTCTCTGGATTTCTCCCTCAGCCAGTCGATGGTGTGGAAGTCTTCATACGTGCCCACATCGGGGAAGGGCTCGTCCAGGAAGTCCATCAGGTTTCCTGCACCGTTCATCTCTTCGGTGGGAGTGGCACTGCTGACACCTAGAGGAGGAGATCATGAACTACAGCTGCACAATTAAATGTGTTGTGTGTGGCATTTTTAAATATATCATCGGCAACTGAACTGTGATACCTTGGTATAATTATCATCGTGAGCAAATGTGCAAGTGTTTCTCCAAATTAACACTACATTTCCCATAAACCTCAGTGCTTCCTGCCCCCTGTCAATATCATCCAGTGGAAAAACCTCTGAAAACAACATTCAGTGCATGTGACACTAACACTAGCCACTGAATTAAAGTAAATATTAAGTTATGTCATGCAGGGTGACAGTTCCTCTAAGCTGGGTGTCCCATACTGCCTACTTGTTGGCAGGAGAAACACTGGGAACCACCCACATAGTACACATGTGCATTAAGGACAAGGTACATATTGCTCCCAATAATTAGTGGAGTTGTCACAGGACTAAATGAAGTTATCGCTGGCCATTTCATTCTGCTGCACCCTAATATCTTCTTCAGAGATAAATAAAGTCTGTCAAAATACAATACTAGTCAGGCCAGAACGAGATTTGAGCTAAGTTGGTTATGCTTGGCTCTCGATATAAAGTGAATCTCTACTAAAAGATGCTACAAAGCCCAAAAATCTTTACTCTAATGTCTAAAACACTGGAACAGCTGAGCAGTACGTGGACAATAATAATACAATTAAAGACATCTGAAGACTTTTCCAGGACCTGCAGACACCCTGTTTGGATTTGGTGCAATGGTGTGTCGCTCGCTCGGCCGTGCACCATACAGTAACACGTTCATAAATAGAAGACAACATATGACAACACTGCCGATGAAGTCATGCAACTTGAACAGCAGCAATTCAAACTGTTAGCTAGCATTTTGTCATTAACATTAGCTTCATAGCGAGCCATAGCAAAAACTCCAATGTAGCATCTCTAGCTAGCTTTGCACGATAAAATAACAGTCTTTTACCTTCGCCGGCTTCCATATTCCAGGCCGTCCTTGTAACGATAGATGACAATTATTCCCGTTAAATCAATAATTTATTTAATCTCGATTTGCGCTGACATTTTAGCAGCTATTTAGAGAGAAACGCACCCTGTGTCAAATCTGCACAGATAAATAAATAGGAGGCGTCAGAGATTTCTGTTTTCCCACAATGCACTTGTTCTAACTGTCATCTAGTTACGTGCTCACGTTGTACCGATGCTACACATCAAAGATGATAATATATATATCAATCAGTCACTCACTCAGTAGTTAAAACAAACCGTCCCACTCTGCAAAAATGGCCGTTAAACCACACGCATGCGCTCTCCTCCTGCAATTTGTAACCCATAAAAACTATGATCAAAGAGTAGGGATTGGCCAGTACATAATTGAGTACATAACAAGTAATTTATAAATTGTTGTTTGTTGTTAAAGTGATAGTGAAGTGGGGCAGTAGGGGCAGAAATAGAGGCAGAGTGAGAGCTTTTACTTTTTTCCTTCTCTGGTTGTACTGATGCTGTGCAGCAAAGAATCAAAGTGAACTCAAATTAGTGACACAAATAAATGGAGCACTGTCATTAAAAGTGAAGAAGCTTCTAGATTTCGGGGACATCTTGCGGTTAGAAAGATGAAAACCACAACAAGAACTGATGTCTCTTGGTCACAGCTGACATTCAGATGTGTTCCTGATCAAATGCAATCAGGTTCATCATTCAAGTCTACACTATATTGCGAGGGGAGTGGTTTGTGTGACATTTAAAGAATAATAACACTCAGGGACTCCAGGGGTTCACAGTTGCCAAGCCTAGATTTTGTGTCTTTGGTTGAGATGGAAACCAAAGCCAACATGCTTTTTTCCTAATTATCTTCACAGAGCCAGAACAGACACGTAGTGCATGTAAAGCAGACCCGGCTCTTCTATTTTTATTCAGTTTGCCTGGCAACACGGCATGGGGGCCCACCGTTAACTCCAAAGACAAAGCAGGGAAGCAGAGGGAGCAATGCCATTAACTTCAAACGTCTTTCAGCACGAGCGCCGTAAAAGAAATCCCCGCGCTGGTAACATCCTGTCGGCATTCGAACAACATCCTGTCTGTTTACTAGATACAGAGCTGAATGATGCTGTTGTTTTCTGCGCCGGCCCCTCACTTTCTCCCCCTGACCAGTGGCAAAGCAGCAGGGCCAAGTTTCCAAGGGGAGGGCTGAAGCTTGGCAAAACACAGCTCTCCTCCCAGCTGCACATGACATGAGTGTGTGTGTGTGTGTGTGTGTGTGTGTGTGTGTGTGTGTGTGTGTGTGTGTGTCTTTGAGCGAGCGCTGATCTCTCAAGGGGGTTCTTCCGAATCCATGCTGGAGCTGCCAGACCTGACAGGATATTCCTCGGAAGGAATCATGCCCCGATGAGGAGCCCTCCCCTCCGGACAGCGAGTGAGGCAGGGAGACAGAAGGGTAAAGAGGCAGAGAGAGGAGGACCAGGGACCCTGATCGGTGCCGGGGGCTGAGCGTGACGGACGGGGCGCCGCCATGGATCAAAGCATTTGCACTCTGGAGCTGCTGGGGGTGTTTTTCTCCACGGCGGCCTGGCTCTGCTCCCTGGCCACCACCCTGATGTCCACCTGGCTCACCCTCTCCACCGACCTCCTCCCCACCGAGAGCTACGAGCTGGGGCTGTGGGAGACCTGCGTGGTCCAGGACCTCGGCGCCCTGGAGTGCAGGCCCTATGACAGCCTGCTGGGCCTGCCGCCGGACATCAAGCTGGCCCGGATCCTCATGTGCCTGACGGTGGCCACGGGGCTCCTCGGGCTCCTCCTGGCCATCCCCGGGATGTACGTGGTCAACAGCTGCGACAGCAGACTGGAGGACCTCAAATTCAAGAGGCTGATGAAGATGATCGGGGGGTTGCTCTGCCTCGCCGCGGGGATACTGGGGCTCATACCCGTGTCGTACATCGCCCACCTCACGGTCATACGGTTCTTTGACGAGACCGTGCCGGCGGTGGTGCCGCGCTGGGAGTTTGGGGACGCCCTCTTCTGTGGGTGGACGGCGGGGTTTCTGCACCTGGTGGCCGGCGCCCTGCTGCTGACTTCCTGCCTGTGTCTGCAAGAGGACGACTGCACCATGCCGGTCCCCATCCCTCTGGTGAGGGTGCACTCCGCCAGCTCCTCTCGCAGGACCCGATGGGAGTATGTCTGAGACAGTGAGCACAACCACCTCCCAGGTCAATGGCATGCAGTTTTTTTGGCGTCCAAATCCCCCCCCCGCCCCAAAAAAAACAACAAAAATCAAAGATACACATGTAATATATCAAATTATTATTAATGCCATTTAAAAGCTATAAAACAAGTTGACTTTAGATTTTTTTCTCTTTTGCAAACCTTGTCACCTTTGACCCTCCCCTCTCCCTAAGGTGACCCTCACCTTCGACATGCTTCTCTACTGACTACGGCCGAATGCATCACCGTCTGTGTTTCAATCATTCAAATGTTTTGTTGCATGAAATCCCTCTTTTGTGCCAAAGAGACAAACCGGTGTTCCTGCTGCTGCTGCCCGTGTTATCAGTACTGTATTGTACGGTGAGCTCGTGTGCAATAAATGTCTGACAATTTGACGACGGGGGAAACGTGCCGTGCAAAATTTCATCTCAGTGAATGTCATGTAGAATTTCCTCACCAGTTTATTGGCTGCTGACACAGAAAAACACTGCAATTTTTATTCATATTTTCCATGGTTATTTGTGCGTTTCATGACCCTTTACATTAAAACATTGTATTAATGTAAAAAAAAAATAGATGGGCACCAAAAAGAAAATAACCATTCTTTTCTTCATTCCTTAAAAACATATTTTTTGTAGATTTGTTGTTTTTGTGCGACAGCAGCGCTATATTTTAGCTTTTGTTGACCCTGAACAATGATGCTATTGATCACAGAGGCGGTGAAGGTGATTTATTGCTAAATCATCCACATTATATTCACTCACAATTTACTTTTATACTGTTTAAGAAACATAAAGCCATTACGCAACTGTTGTGAGGAGGAAAACGAGTGATGATGAACAAGTCACATTATGAATGCAAGAAATGTACAAATGTTCAGTACATAATATATATATACTATATTATATATATATATATATAATATAATCTGCTTGCAGTGGAGAAAAGGGATTGTTGCTGATTTGATTGTTTTGTGGAAGAAGTTCATCTTTAATCACTAAAGGATAGAACTGAATGTCCAATAGCAGATGATTGTAAAGACGTGTGTAAATATTGATGCTACTGAATAAAAATATACATCAAATGATACATTCTATACATTTATTTGAATTTGTATATTTGATTTCCCCAGTTATGTCTATTACAACACTGTACATGATTGGTTTAGTTTAGTTTGTAAATAAAAAAATTTAAAAAAAAGTAAAAAAAATAAAATAAATTGTGTAGGTGAGATGGAATATGAAATATGACAATATCTAATTTCCAACGAGATACTTTGTTATAATTTATCGTCTTTCACAAGAATCATATTGCGATGAAACGATAATATCGAGTTATCGCGATACACTTTATTCTGAAAGTCATGACACTTTATGTTACCTGTGCATTTCAATACACGAACATCAATTTGATTATTTAACTTTTATTATTTAAGTGATTTCATATATCGTCGCTGTCCAGTGAATACCTCGTATCTCCAATATGTCAAGGGACTAAGGAACAACCATACATTTTTGAGTTTATCCAGTGGGGGTTTGAAAGGGTCTAATAAGACCAAAGGACTGGAGACTGGAGTTACACGGTTTTCAGATACTGTGTGTAAATCAATATCGAAATAATGTCTTTGGGTAAGCGATGTGATCCAAATGCAGCTTACATAACGAAACACAGTGAAAAGTCTCAGACAGATCAAAGTGACAGGTAATGACAACCGGCGGGATACCTGGACGGGGCGGCGTGGACGCTGAGCCGCCGGGTGACGTCTGATGCGAGGTGACGGAGTCGGTCCGGTGGAAACGTCTTAGGTCTGAATTCCTCCTGAGCTCCTGCTTGGCTCGCCGGCTAAGCTCTGGTTAATGAACACAGTAATGATGAGCGGAGTCCTTACAGCCCATTACTTTGACATCGTTACGCAAGCTAGCTCACATTCAATTTGGAGAGTTTCTGGAACATTTTCACTACAAAATAAAACAACCACTGTGGGAGTTAGACCAGTTAGACCAAGACTCAACCAAGACTCAATGTATGTTCATGTGGGTTTTAGGAATGTAATAACTAAACTAAACATTTTCAATATATAATCCAGTTAAACCACTGATCGAGGTATGTTCTTATTTACTTCAGGGATTGATTGATGCTACCATCAGGTTTGCCTTTGCAACTCATGTGTGACATTGTAATCTGAAAAGACATATTGATGTTTAAAGAGTAGTGTAGTGGAAAAACACTGGGACAGGAAGAAACTCTAACCAAGGCCGACAAGGAGAATTTAGCTAAGGATGTTATACACAACAACTCATGTACAGAGATAAGAGCCTGTTTCTGAGCATATGTTGAAAACACTGTTTCTGAGAAGTCAATTTAAAAAAAATGTTCATTTCATTTTTTTTTTTAGATATATTTATAAATTTAACATGTTTTCCACTTTTTTTTTCTATGAAAATAAACCAGTTAACAAGCACTTCCTCCTGCCACGAAGCCTGATTGGTTTTTTTTTGGTTTGTGTTTACGTCCAGACTCTCATATGGCATGTCTAATATCAATATCCACCACATTCAATACCAATATCAGCATCCAACACACTCCATATCTATACCAATATCTCATGTGCTAGTGAAACCTTCGCTGGATAAATGAAATATGTTTTAAGAAGCTCTGCTCCCAGCCTGCATGCTGCCGGGCTGAAAGCTGCCTTTGTTGAGCCTTTACAATACAGTCATTATGGCCGCCCCTCCCATGCTAATCTCACTATCTATCTCCAACCAGTGGTTGGCTCCACATCAGTCGACCACATGGAGACGCCACTGTATGTTAAACAGTCGCCGGTCACATGTGACTTCCACACGGAAAGCGAGCGTTCTGCATCGGGGGAATGTTTCTGGATGTTGGAGGAGACGAAGCCTCCTGGGGTCCGGGCAGGGTAAAGGGCCTGGGGGGCTCAAGGGCGTGCTCAAGGTCGGACATCAGAAACAGAGGTGCACTGCAAAGAAGAAGTTATTTAGTCTCAGAGTCTCAAAATGGACATTTTCTGAGAACAAGTGAAAAATTCGACCAACAGGGCGAAATAATTTCAGGCATTTTCTAGAAACAAGCGTCAGCATGTTGGAAGGAGACAGAATGAGGCCGACGGCTGCACCGATATCAAGGAAATGTCACTTGATTCAAAGCATTTCTTAAAAACAAGTTGATTTGGAAACAAGTGGAATTATCACATCTGCAGGTTTTTTGCACTTGATTTTAAGAATAGAAACATGGATATTTATATTTATTTCAGTTTGTGACATAGAATGAGATCATTTATTGACTAGACTAGGTTTTTTGCACTTGATTTTAAGAATAGAAACATGGATATTTATTTCAGTTTATTGACTAGACATAGTATGAGATGAGACGATGAGATGAGACATGAGATACCAACCGTTTGATAAAAGTGACACCTACTCTCAAAATAAAACAGATTGTTGTGCCTTTTAAAGGAAATTTAAAAATGGTATCACCTTTATCAATGGCATCCTGTAAATATAGAGAAGATATTGAATGATAAACCTCAGCAGTGATGTTTTCCAACATGGATTCATGGTATTCTGAAACAGATATCCTTTATGTGATAAAGCCACAGTGAGATTTGTAACCCATTTACCCAAGTCACCTATTCCAAGTCAGTAAATGTCCTTTTTTAATAGAACTTTCATGGTTTTAAATGATAACTTTATTATTGTTAGTGAAGGTGCTCAACGCCGTCAGCATGCAAGATGGTCTGGGCGGGTCTTGGACCTCCAGTGGGGTGGGGGGGGGGGACGGCACGGAAAGTCAAGGACATTTCCTACTATGGTACAGGAAGTCAGCAAAATCAGTATCATCATCATCATCATCATCATCATCATCATCATCATCATTATCATCCTCAAAACTTTTCCATTAAGGCCTTTTTGTTCTTTTTATTCTCATTTTCTTGTTTTATTGTTGTATCTTTTACCTCAGATTTTATTTTGTATTTGTCTTGCTTTACCTTTTAGTCTCTAATGTTCTTATTTCCTGTGAAGCACTTTGTAACTATGTTTTAAAATAAAGTCTATTACTATTATTGTTTATTTATCTTGAATGAACAAATGAAATATGAAAAGAAAGTGTAATGTCCCTGCAGGTTTTCCAGCTGTGGTCAGGAGGAACCTCCATCATGTCAGAGATGTGGACGACACGACCGGCCGATATCTGATCAATAACGGGTCGGTATCGGCCCGGTATGGCGGATCTATCCGTCCACATGCAGCAGGTCACCGATCCTCCTCAACGACTTCCTCTGCAGAGCTGCAGTTGGACTCAGATGAAAAAGACTCTTTTGTTCCTGAGTGTTACAATACTGGGAGACTCTGCTTCCCAGGGAACAACTCCCACTGTGATACACACACACACACACACACACACAAACACACACACACACACACACCGGACAGAAAGAAAGACAGAGAGACAGAAACACACAGATGCACACACTAACTGATGAGGCAGCACGGCAAAACATACGAGCAAACAGAAAGACACACACACACACACACACACACACCATGCAGACAGACAGGACACACACACACACCATGCAGACAGAAGGACACACACACACACACACACACACACCATGCAGACAGAAGGACACACACACACACACACACACACACACACACACACACACACCATACAGACAGAAGTACAGACACACACACACCCTGAAGTGGCTGCACACCAAAACATAGATATGGGCAAACAGAAGTCACACATACACACATACACACACGCACACACACACACACACACACACACACCTCCAGCTCGCCGCTGCCAGCCTCCACCCCCGCTCCACACAGCCGATGCCAAAACGCCAAACAGGAGTGGGAACATGAAAGCGCGAGCAGCGGTGTCACACAGTCCGCCGGCTCTTGCTTTAATTGCTCTTTTCCTCCGGCGGACAATGGAGACTCGATTTGGAAGAAGTGTATTTGGGGCCCCATGGGGAGAGAAATCAAAAAGACCTGCTGAGGGCCCTTCATGTTCGGCCTGCGTGGCCCCAGGAGGAAATGAACCCTCACCCTCACATTGTTCGGCTCCAGCTGGAACCCTGGCACCGCCACCAGCTCAACTCAACGTAGTCACGGTAACAATAAACCTGTTCAAGTACATACATGTTTGGCGACTCAACCTAAACCGCAACACGCTTTCCAACAGTGATCAATCCTCAACCTGAAAGCGGTGTCAGGTAGGTCTTTCCTGGGAGAAACCCTCTGGAGACAGGAAGTGATGCGTTTTACGTTTCAACAGAAGAACTGGGTGGTTAGCATGAGCGTCATTCGCCCTGCTAGCAACAAATGTGTTATACAGGTGAATGTGGATAGAAGTGTTTTCTTCCTGTTGAGTTTCTTTTTCCATCATGTTGAGAAGGTTAAAGGTCATCACGGCTCAGGGTGAGAATAATGTTCTTCATGATGTTGAGTTAAAAGCTGAAATTAAATGTGAAGACGAAGTCCTCATAATACTGGACCCTGATTGGCCGACTAATTCAAAGCAAGTGGAGGTTTTTCCATGTTCAAATGCTTCAAACCGACCTGATTGGATGGATTTAGTCGATGAGTGAGCGAGGGAGCCAATCAGGACCGACTCCAGTTGTGATGCGTTCATGGGATTTGGTCTGAAACTGCCTGGAAAAAAAGGGTGGATTTTTGAAAATGCAATAACTCAAACAAAATCAAATCTTAACAATATCTTTATTAAAGATCTTTGATCATGTATGTAGAGAATGAGAGGAAAACTTCAATTCCCATAATACAGGACCTTTAATTTAGACAGGTTTTAGCTATGTTACTGTAACGTGACGGACTAGTGAAATCAGTGCTGCGTTCAAAATCAATAACTAATACCAACTGTGCTGTGAACACCCATTGACGGGCAGTTGGTTGCTTCTCTCTCCTGCCTCCAGTGGGTAGAGTTGGTGGAGGTAAGGCGCCTCCTACTGGAGCCCTCAGGGAAGCACAGCCAAGTCAACACTGATCTCCAGGTGACAAACACCTCCAAAAGGGTCCAACTGCAGACCTCCCCCCTCATAAGACCTCCCTCCTCAGGCCCCTAAGACACACTAGGGGCCTCGGGAGGGAGGACAGCAGTTGGACCCTTCTTGAAACCAAAGCAAGCTGTGAGTAAGTTGTGACTGGGTGAGATTTTCTGATGTGTACTTTATTATTTGTTAAAGGTTTGCTGTTATGATTATAAAGTCATGGATTTAACTTTTTGTTTTGTTTTCTATTTTTTTGTTTCACAATACAAAAGCACTATATTTTCTTTCACCCATATCAGTCGCCCCTCAAAAATGTTGGGTGCATTTGGCCCCTGTGGTTCAACAGCACATCAAACCCTGCAGACTGAGAAATGACCAGCAGAGGGCAGTCTAGTCACACTAAAGAAAAGAAAAGGTCAGTTGAACCCTACCGCACACTGAGCAGGGTTCCTATGGTCATGGAAAACCTGGGACAAAAAGTTTTCCAGGCCTGGAAAAGTTACGGAAAATGGACCGTGTGTTTTGGAAGTGTATTGATAAACCGGTGAAATGTTGAATGTGAAGCTTGGCTGCTCGTTGATCCATTTCCCTTTGAGGAATAAACACCCAGACAGACTGACAAGTATTGGGTCATGGAAATTGCGCTATACGTGTTGGAATAGTCTTGGAAAAGTCGTGGAATTTGGTGTAGGAAAAAAATGAGGCAATGTGTAGCGATGGCTAAGAGAAAAGTCTGTCGCACAATCATCTGCAGGAAAAAGTGGATGATTTCTCTTTAACTTCTCTAAAATGTGACTTTGCACAAGTCCTGCAGGACTTGTACACCAGGAGGTGCAGAACCAGAGCCTGCAGGATCATGAAGGATCCTCACCACCCCAACAACGGACTGTTTCAGCTGCTGCGGTCAGGCAAGCGCCTCCGTAGTCACGCTGCAAAAACAGAGAGACTGAGACGGAGTTTCTTTCCTCAGGCCATCAGGACTGTGAACTCCGACCTCACCAGGGCCCCCACCAAGACACACACACTGCCCCTCTTATGCACACACACATTCACACACTTAGGTAAGACTACACATAATTTATAATTTATATTACACATACAATTTTCCCTTTTTTTTACTATATTTTTTTATAAAGTGCTCTTATTGTAAATATTGTGTTGTTTTTTTATATAGAGCTCTTAATAACTGACATTGTAAATAGTGTGTTGGTTTATTGTAAATAGTGTGAACCTGTTATTTTGCACATTTCTGCTGAGCATTGCCACTTTCATTTCACTACACACCTCGTGTGTGTATGTGACAATTAAAATTCTTGAATCTTGAATCTTGAAAAGTGAACGTATATAAAGGGTTTTGTAGCGAGGCGGCTGTGGCATCCGAGCAAAAAGAAAGTCTGCAATAGCCTTTGAAGGCATCGTGACCCGGGACAATTCAAGCACCTCTTCGGTCGTAATGCACCAAAGACCCTCATCGGCCAGCTCGGGTTTGAAGAGTCTCTTTCCCAAAACTCCACACATCCACTTTGGAAAAGCGTTGCTACCTGAGGTTCACTAGTCAATATTTCCAAAACAGTATCTTCAGCAGGGTAATTGCTCCCTGAACAAAGGCCCTGAGATGACTCACAACATTAATAGTAACCCGTAACGTGCCTGAGTCTCATCCCCCGTCATTTCGTCCCAGCAGGCATCAATTTGGATAAATGGGCGGATTTCTCTTTGTTTTATTCAGGGCAAAGTGAAAGTTCCCTCCTTGCAAATATCTGGACTGGAAAAGCTGAATGTATACAACGCAGGAAGAGAGAGAGGGGGGGGGATGGGGTGGGGGAGGAAGGGGGGGTGGGTTGAAACATGCTTTACCGAGAGAATATTTATTTGGACAGAATCTGATTTCACGGAGGCCCGAGGAAGGGAGGCGAGTCGGGAGTAAAACGGGGGATGGGAGGAGGATAGGGAGGGGGGTTTGAAGGAAAGAGGGTGGAGAAGGAGGAAGGATGAAGAAGGAGGAGGAGGAGGAGGAGGACGGGGGGGGGGGCGAGTCATTGACCAGTGACAGGATAGGGGAAACAGAGTGGGGGGAGAGCGGGGTCAGGGCGGTAAACAGAGCCTCTGTCAGTCCCAAGGTCCCCGGGCCTGGGTTAAGCCCCTGCATGCAGGAGATCACATTTCCAAGACTGGGATACCTCACATTGGCAAAACATTACCAGATGTGGGCCAGCCAGGAGAGACTGGGGGGGGGTGGGGGGGGAGAGAGAGAGAGAGAGAGAGAGAGAGAGAGAGAAATGGAGGATAAATCACAGTCAGACCGACGGCGACTACGTGACGACGCCACCGATGCTGATGTTTGGTGATTCTGGTTGGACCGTACGGATGCGAGGCGACGCTCCACTTCACGACACCACGACACTCAACGACACGTCCGGCCTCAACATGACTCACGTCCAGGGTGTGAAGTTCATTTTCTTTTCAGGGCTGCTGAGCTTAGAAAGGTTCCTGCCAAGAATAACTTCACCCCTCCAAAATAACTAATACAGGTTTTTCATCCAAATACTCCAATTTTCAGTACTATTTAATAGGTAGAATCTGGTACTACGTGTTCATTTAAGACTTTTACAAGTTTGTAATTATCACTAAGCGAAACGTAACTTGCAAAAAGTGTCACAAAACGTTACCAAAATGAGTCTCAACTTAAAGGAACCGGGGAAGAAAATTACATAATTCCAATTTTTCTGCAGTTTTTCTTATTTCTGGCCTTTAAAACAATAAAAGAACATTTTAAAAAAAAGCATTTCCCAACATACCTCGTTGTTGTACTGAGGCTTGTTGTTATCCACCGGCAGGGAGACGGTGAACCTTATTGATTTATCTGCAGAAGACTCATTTAACAACATGGTGCTCAGTGGTGTCACATCCCTTCGACCCCTGACGACGGATAATGACCTTGAAATTGCTTTGAGGTTTTTTACTGAGGGGAGTTACTTGGACCGCCACAGCGTACTTGATTTGCGGCGAAGATGGTTTTTCAGAGGAGACTTAACTTCTTCATCCACCACCCTCACCGGCCAGTGGGAAACCCCTCTGCATTACGGGAGATTACACACTAAAGTGGCTTAATGTAATGTAGACAAACCCAGCCGGGACTTTGGCTAGTGGCCGGTGTGAATTTCCCACCCTTTCGCTGCGTACCTGAACCCGCCATGTCTCAAAATGTCACACGAGTTTGAAGGTTTCGTTCCAGGGTTGTTGTGAGTCGGGTACCGTCACACCTCCATCCAGCCCCAACACCAGAGTCCCTGCGCTCAAATTCAAGGACGTTTCAAGGACTTTTCGATGCAATTCAAGGACTTTAACTCTTGATCTTGTCAAGCCAATACATTTCAAACTGCTTGCTGTATTGACACGTACATCCATCACAGGGTTTTCCTCAGAGAGACGCCCAGTTGAAGCTTTTTTAAAAGGCTTTTTTGAATTTTTCTCAAACTTTCAAAGACTTCAAAGTCCCATTGGAACCCTGTACTGTTAACTTCATGTCTTTTCTTACATTTTAGGGACATTTGTGTGTATTACTGGTCGCTTTAACGGCGGAGATCAAGAAATGTCATGTTATTCTGCCGTCGTTCTCGCTGGTGGCCAGAATCTAACATGAACGTCACGTTTTGGGAAGCCTGGCTGTGAACTAGTGCAGCTAAGCTTTGGGTTTAACAGCGTAGCATGACACGGATTAGAGCTGGTTCCCATAGGTTATAATGTCCCACACTTCCTCTCGGCGGAGGCTCCTGTGTCTGGGCCAGGCAGGTTTAAGTACATTAATGTAAGCCCCCCTGGAAAGAACATAGGCCCGGTGACTTGGGCCCCGGGGCCTTTTCTTTTCACATAAAGACTACCTCCATGATCAGGGACATTATAGAATAAAACATGTTTCCCTTTCCTTTGCCAGACCTTCATTTCTCTTCAGTCTCAACGTTTTGGTTTGTTTGTGTTTCCCGATACAGCAAATATCTCAACGTAATGAAACGACGGCGGTTACAGACGTGAGTGCATCACCTATTTCCACACAATTCCCAAACTTTTCCAGACCCGCAAATGCTCAAATTCGTTTTCCATACTTTTCCGGAGCGTAATAACCCCTAGTAGTAATGCACACACACGCACGCGCACACACACACACACACACACACACACACACACACACACACACAGGGTTGCCTTGTTACTCCCAGCGTTTTCTAGGGCTGGGACAAAGGGAGGAGGGCTGAAAAAAAAAAAAGAGCAGTCAGAAAAAAGGCATCGAATTTCAGCAGGAAAGAAGGGATCAGCCGTCTCGAGGTATTGCCGAGACTACTTTTGCACCGATACTCCCTTTTTACCATAAACCACTGTGGTAATCTGCCAGAATAAATATGTGTATCAGTATTTCCGGCCCCCCAAAACGCAGCTCGCTGTGGCCGAGGGTTCGGCTGAGGAATCTGCTCACAAAGCACTGAGACACATATTGAAAATCTCTCAAAGGCAAACCAAAACCTCATGGCATCGTCTGCAACACGGCAGCGCCCTGATGTCCGAGTCAGGATTGGTGAACTTGAACTAAGCATCAATTTTATTTTATTTTTTTAACCAAAAACACTCAAGAGAAGGTTTAAAAACTGTAACATTTTATTCTGTAAAACTGTACAGGTACAAGCCGTGTAGCATCGGAAAAAAACAAAAAAAACATTGTTTAAAACACGATTTTTAAATTCTCATAAATACATATGTTCTTCTCAAAGAGTATATTTACAAAATATGTTGACCTATAAATGAGGCAGTATTGCTTTTACACAAGCGTGACATCACCCTAATTGAGTTTTCTCCCCCAGCTCAAGTCTGTGACATGTGATTGTTGGGAGATTGCTTGCAAGAGTCGAACGACGTCAGCAGCAAAAAAACAGCAAAATACAGAATTACCAGGATGAAGGAAACTTTTTAAAACCTTTAAACTTTCAAATGGATGAACAGAAGAAAAAAAAAAAAGACATGAAATGGCACAGACACACAACGGGCTCCTGTTTCTCTTCAATTAGTGTACAAATAAAACTAAAATGTCGACATAATCGGGGCAAAAAAAACACATTGTGACTGCAGATAAAATATAAAAAAAATAGTCTTTCGGATATGGCACAACATGGTCCTAGAGGGTTCATGTTCATGTCTCAATAGTACCGCTGAGTTCTGGCTCTGTGGAGGATTTGAAAGAGGATTCAGGAGGAGCCACATGCCAGATTTCCACCCGTCCCCCTTAGTGAACAAAAGGCTCAGTCAAAGGCTCGCCGGGCCAGACGGGACATTCTCCACACAACACCACGCTTTTTTTTTTTTTGTAAGAGTCCAACGTTCACAACATGTCCAAGTAAATGGGTTTTAATTCAACCACTTATGGTACTCCTTGGGTTCCACCACGCCCCGCCCCCCCTCCCTCCCCCCACCGGTCGACCCATCCCGGCCCAACCCGCCCCGGTCCCACGGCCCCTACACCGTCGTCTCCCCCTGGTTGTTGTTGCTCAGTCTCTTGTAGAACCTGCGCCACGACTGCAGCGTCTTCCCCGACCAGATCCAGAAGCCGGACGTGATGCCCACGATCATGGTCATCAGGTACTTGATCATGAACACGGTGAAGTCCGGCGTCATCGGCGCGAAGTTGCCGGCCGGGCACGGCACGGCGAAGCGCTTGCACGTCTGCATGTGCCACGTCCGCTCCCACTGGCCGCGGAAGGCCTGCTCGTAGAAGTAGCAGGCGATGACGATGGTGGCGGGCACCGTGTACAGCACGCTGAACACGCCGATGCGCACCATCAGCTTCTCCAGCTTCTCCGTCTTGGTGCCGTCGTGCTTCATGATGGTGCGGATGCGGAAGAGCGACACGAAGCCCGCCAGCAGGAAGGAGGTGCCGATGAAGAGGTAGACGAACAGCGGCGCCAGGACGAAGCCGCGCAGGGCGTCGACGTTGTAGATGCCCACGTAGCACACGCCGGTGAGCAGGTCGCCGTCCACCTGCCCCATGGCGAGGATCGTGATGGTTTTGACCGCCGGTACCGCCCAGGCCGCCAGGTGGAAGTACTGGGAGTTGGCCTCGATGGCCTCGTGGCCCCATTTCATCCCGGCGGACAGGAACCAGGTGAGGGACAGGATGACCCACCAGATGGAGCTGGCCATGCCGAAGAAGTAGAGGATCATGAAGAGAATGGTGCAGCCTTCCTTTTTGGTGCCCTGGGCCACCGTCTTGTAGCCGTCGTCCTTGAACTTATCGATACACACCACTTTGTCCTCCAGGAGGAAGCCGGCGGTGTAGGCCACGGCCACCATGAAGTAGCAGCCAGACAGGAAGATGATCGGCCTCTCTGGGTATCGGAAACGCCTCATGTCCACCAGGTATGTGAGCACAGTGAAAAGGGTGCTGACGCAGCACAGTATCGACCAGATGCCGACCCAGAGCTTGCCGAATTTCAACTCCTCCTCGCGGAAATACATCAGTCCGTTGGGCTTGGAGGTCTCGCAGGGGGCGCCGCAGTCCTTCACGCCCAAGAAGTGGTAGTTGAGGTAGGTGGGGACCTGGAGCTGCAGGGGGCAGGAGAAGGGCTGGGGAGGGCGCCCGAGGTAGGGCGGCAAGGTCATGAGCTCGGGAAGGTTGGGGGTCGGGTCCGAGGCGGGGCTGTCGGAGTCAGTGGTGTTCTGACCCACGCAGATCTCCCCGGCGCCGTGGACGGGGAAGTTCTCGCAGCGCAGCCTCTCGGGCCACTGGAAGCCAAATTTGTTCATGAGCGCCTCGCAGCCCTGCCTCGCCCTCTCACACAGCGAGCGGCAGGGCGGGATGGCCTGCTCCAGAACCGTGCACACCGGCGCGTACATGGAGCACAGGAAGAACTTGAGGTCCATGGAGCACTGCACCTTCACGAGCGGGTAGAACTGGTGAACCTCCAGCCCGGCGTCCTCCTGGTTCGTGTGCCCCAAGAGGTTCGGCATGATGGTCTGGTTGTAGGCGATGTCCGTGCACAGCGGGATGGAAATGGGCTGGCAGAAGCCGTGCTCCGGTATGGAAATGCCCTTCTCGCCGTTGTACTGGCTGGCGCACGGCTGGACGAGCAGCGCGAGCACCAGAGCGCAGCCCGTTATCCAAACGCACCACCAGGTTCTCCCTACCGCCATGATAGCAACCCCGTAGAAGAAGAAAAGAAAGTAGACTAGTTCACGGAGACTCGCAGAGGGTCTCCAAAGCTTAAATAGTTTCCCGTGGACAGAAAAAAAAATAAGTCCTGCTCCTCGACGCGGTGCTGGCACTAAGCGGCGCGTGAAAAAGAGTCAAATGGTGTGTTCAGGGACGCCTTTAATGCTGCATTCCTTATTATTCCACGGCAGTTTCCACAACTCTCCAAGAAAATGGTGGATTACGGGATTTATTCATACTCCAATCCACTCTCAGTCCGAGCCGGATCAATTAAATCCCTTCTATTTCACAGGCAGAGGAAAAAAAAAATCAAAAAAACAAAAAGTACCTAACTCTTGGAAGTCCGCTGACCTTAAATCGAGGATTGTACGGAGGTGATAGAAAGTAATTTCTTCCAAGAGTCCTCGTCAGCCTACACCGCATGCATGGAAATCCGACTCTCCCAACAACTCCGCGGCACTTTTTCCTCGAGCGAAGTGTCCAAACGCGTACCGTAAAAAGTTTTCTTTGTTCACACGTTACTCGGTATTAGTTTGATAACCGCTGCCGCCGCTCCATTAGTTATTTTTCCGTCGGCGAGGTCTGCAGGAGTGATGAGACTAATCAGAGTGACTCCACACACTCAACTCGGTCCGGGCCGGTTTCTAGGCGCCCCCCGCTAGTCACCGCGTTGACTTCTAATGCAGGGGGGTGCCTTGAAACTCCCCTCCCTCGACCCTCGTCCAATCGAACGGTTTGTTTTCTCACACATCTCGTCGCTGATTGGTTGGTGGGGGTAAACGGGCGGGGCGTTGTGCAGGAGTTTAGCCACAACGCCACTGCCTTCAAGGTAACATGCGATTAGGAGAGTAGTATAGTACCCTTAAAGGAAAATCACTATGATATCCCTATAGTATTCCTATAATATCCCTATAATATTCCTATAATATCCCTATAATATGCCTATAATATTCCCATAGTATTCCTATAATATCCCTATAGTATCCCTATAGTATTCCTATAATATCACTATAATATTCCTATAATATCACTATAATATTCCTATACTATTCCTATAGTATTCCTATAGTATTCCTATAGTATTCCTATAATATCCCTATAATGTTACTATAATATTCCTATAGTATTCCTATACTATTCCTATAATATTCCTATAGTATTCCTATAATATCACTATAATATCCCTATAATATTCCCATAATATATATATATATATATATATAGTTTCTAATATAATAATGAGTTTTTAGGGACTTTATTGTACTAAACTCTATTGAACTTAAAACCTACATCCACAATCTGCTTTTCCATTTTTCTTACTTTGAAGCTTCTTTATGTGTGACTAGTTTACAAGGTCAACCATACATACTGAGTATACTCTAAACTCTAAGAGGTAGCGATGAGATATTCAGTCTCTGTTTGAAACTTTATTATGTGAATGTGACTTCACTCATCACGATAGCTTACAGATTTAACAGTGCACGTCGATAAAACCTCGGGCACATTCTCAATTGAGTAAATACACCCAAAGCTGCAGACCGGAGCCAGCAATGAGAACTTTTCAGGCCTAATGAAGTCGTTTATGATCCTGTGAGCCCCCGCGCTGCCGCTACAGCCAAGAGACTGTCCAGGGTCACAGCCGTACGCCAGGCCGATGACAAACTGCGACAATAATGGCCATATTTATAGCATTGTGTAGTATGGAGAATGTAGGCCAGCCCGGGTAAGTCACAGCCGTGGTATGTGGAGCCTGTTGGGGGGAGCCAAGAACTCCATCCTACAAATGGGTTGAAACTCTTCAGCTGTTTGCCTGTGTGTGTGTGGGTGGGGGTGTGTGTGTGTGTGTGTGAGGGAGAGCGTGAAAATCTCGTAACTCCAACTTGTGGAGATCTTAATGTTTTAACTTCAGTTGAAGCACCGCTTGGGAAAATGTTCTGACCTTTGGCGCTCGTGAAACCGTTCCAAAAAGCTGAAAGACGCCGCCGGGCTGTCTTGGAGATACGAGGTTTTCACCCCCGGCAGCAGCGATATATTTGTGTGTGTGTGTGAGAAATGGGAGAATATGTATGTAGGTGTGTGTGTGTAGGTGTGAAAGAGAGAGTATGTGTGTGTGTGTAACAGAGAGCGAGAGAACAGCCTTGCTCTACCTTATTGACCTTATTCCCATGGCAGCCATTTTGAACTTGTGTCACACACTCGGGGTTGGGAAACTCAAGTACAGCCCTGCTCCGTCCTGGCAAGACCAATATCATAGAAAGGTCGGGAAAAGACAAACATTCATCACGTAACAGATCCACCGCTGAGAAATCTGTGAGAAACGACTAGATCTCCAGAATCCAGTGGGATCTAGGATCTGTTGTTCCTGATATTTCTAACAGATTATTCCCAGTAAAGCAGAAGCACTGAGTTAAAGTGTAATTGTGTAAAATCTAGTTTTCATTTCCATCTCTTCTTCCGGACTACAACCAGGCTTTGGTTTGTACGTTGGCTTGACTGGGTTGTGATTGACAGGAGGCGGGGCTTAACGCAATTTATGATGGAGAAGAAAACGTGGAAGCTCCCGTTATCTTTCCTCTCATCATTCACAAGAAGAAACTGGAATAAAGATTTCTCTGATTTTAGAGTTTTCATTTACTGGGTCGGGGCAGTTGTTGTTTATTATCCATAATTTTCATCTGGATTATGAGCAATTTATCTATTTGTACCACGGCACATTTTGTAGGTCTGATTCTGTACTTTAATTCAATCAATCAATCAATCACTTCAAGTTAATTCAACAAAAAATAATGGAAAGTTTTGATATCTGATCCTGATATTTGTGTTGAGTTACATGTATGTGGCCCCTCAGTCCGGGTGGCCCCAGGGGGTCCAAGCTCGATGTCAAACCTCCCTTTTTTTTGGTCCGTTTTCTTTGATCTGGTTTGTCTCTCTCGTGCACCGTACCCAGAGTTCCCTATTCAAAATGGCCGCTGTGGGAATAAGGTCAACCGAGTTACACGGGAAAGAGACACCTCCTCCTCCACAGAGCCTCGGAGGCGAGAGAGGAAACGGCCTCTGCGGACCTGTCAGTTTCGGACCAGGTTTCTTTCTTCTCCGCTCGGCTTTTCCCACCGAGACTCCCGGAGAAGCCAGAACATTCCCTCCCACCTCCTCCTCCTCCTCCTTCTTCTCCTCCCAATCTCCCCCACCCCCCCGAGGCCCGGCAAATACAAGCTATGTATTTATAACACATAACCACGCCGAGTCCTCCGTGCACGCGCAAACACTCGGGAACGCTTTCAACTCGACGGCGCTGCTGCAGACGAGGTCGAGAGGCAGAATTTGATTTTAAACTACTCAACGCGTCTACCTGTGTGATCGCAAACACTCACACACACACACACACACACACACACACTTGGCTTTGAAATCAAATAAGAGCCACGGCGGCGTGACTCATCCTGGTATTTGACATGCATTAGGAGTCCAAAGGGAACGTGCGTCTATCTATACACCGCAGACTAAGCCTCCTATACAGCGCCCTCCTTTTGAAATCAGTTTTGCCGCCGATGCCAGAGAATCAGGCTCTGTCTCCGCATTGAAGTCCAGATTAAAGGCTCATTTATCATTTATTGTCGCTGAGTTTTAAGAGTTTACAGTCGAGCCCGTTTCCCTTTTCCACTCGTTGCGTTTTTAACATCGCAGGCGTTTAGCCGAGGCCCTTATCCGGAGCAATTTACAATGAGTGCAACAGCGGCATAACATTAAATTCCTAAATCCCCCCCACCGTAGACCTTAATCCCGCGGTGGCCATTTTGAATTTACATCACCCTCAGGCGAGAGCGAGTGCAGCCCGGCTGTGTGCGCCGACAAACGCCGGGAATCAAGAGAATTTCACAGATTAAAAACAGAAGAAACGTATTGAAACCAGCTGGATGTCACGAATCCAGAGGGGTGTCGGTTTACAGTGGAAGGTAATACACCATAGCTAGCTACTGAGAGTTAGCCTAGCATGCTAGCTAGCTGCAAACTAGATGGTAAGTTAGCTTCCGTACTACATTCATGCAGTAATTGTTGTTGTTCTTCACTGTAGTGTTCCTCACTGTGGTGTTCCTCACTGTAGTGTTCTTCACTGTAGTGTTCTTCACTGTGGTGTTCTTCACTGTGGTGTTCCTCACTGTGGTGTTCCTCACTGTGGTGTTCTTCACTGTGGTGTTCCTCACTGTGGTGTTCTTCACTGTGGTGTTCCTCACTGTGGTGTTCCTCACTGTAGTGTTCTTCACTGTGGTGTTCTTCACTGTGGTGTTCCTCACTGTGGTGTTCTTCACTGTGGTGTTCTTCACTGTGGTGTTCTTCACTGTGGTGTTCCTCACTGTAGTGTTCCTCACTGTGGTGTTCTTCACTGTGGTGTTCTTCACTGTGGTGTTCCTCACTGTGGTGTTCTTCACTGTGGTGTTCCTCACTGTGGTGTTCCTCACTGTAGTGTTCCTCACTGCTCTTCCCAGAGATCACCTGTCAATCAAACAGTGTGTCCAGTACTGTGACGTCTTTCTCCTTGGATTTCCTGTTGATGGAGTTTGAGTTCCGGTAGGTGGCGCTCTTTTCTTTGTCTGTTCAGCCACGGTGGCTATCGCTGCTCATGCTAACCACCCAGTTCTTCTTCTGTTGATTCAAAACAAACCCGGAAACATAAAAAACGCATCACTTCCTGTCTCCGGAGGGTTTCTCCCAGGAAAGACCTACCTGACACCGGGTGTTGAGAACAGGAAATGGAAACGCTTCATGACCTGACACTGTTGAGTAGAAATCAAAAATACATTTATTTATATAAACATGTTGTGTATTATTACTTTAGATGTCCTCTATAAATAAAACTCGTAGACTGGTAGACTCCGTGTCTTCCTACTTCGTCGCTTAACGCCGCCATTCGACGTGACTCCACTTGACCACTTGGTTTATGTTCACTGGAGAAGAAGAAGAAGAAGAAGAAGAAGAAGAAGAAGAAGAAGCCTTCCTGCTCTCTCTCTACGTCAGTGCCGTACCTCCGCACCTTTACAGGCCTCGGTGTTTTTCGCTGTCTGCTAATGGCAACAGTGTGCTATACTTAACACTGTTATGGCAACCGCAGGAGCTGTGTAGGTGGGCTCTCCCCCCTGGCATCTGCTCTCCTTTGTCACCCATGAGAAAGGGAGGAGGGGGGGAGGAGGGAGGGTGTCTTACACTGAGAATCACTGTGTTTTTGTTTCTTTAGCCCTTTATTTACCCAGGAAGACTTGCTGAGCCTGTGTGCTCTTTTTCTTCCACCGATGCTTCAGTCATGCTACAGTGTGGTAGCTGGGGGCTGCCCGGGCCGACCAGGCTGCTGTTAGCTCTATTGTACACTGCAAATAGAAATTGGAGTATTTTTATGGCGACTCTATCCTACTGTCCTAGTTTTTGCTGGATTCAATACTCAGAGAAAACCGCCAAATGTCTGTGAAAGTGCTGTCAGGAAAGCGCCGCCGCTCCTGTGTGCGGCGGTCACAGCGAATCCTCTGACAGCCAATGACGGCTCTAAGAGGAGAGGTACTTTTTGATATACGAACACATGAGTGGGGAGATTTGATTGGGCTGGACATTTGCGATAGAATGAGGCCGACCCGTGACACTTCCTGCTCTGAAAGGCTCCGCCCCCCTCCGCCCCGGGAGATCCAGAGAATACTGAGGTTGACATTTACCCTTTGGGGTGTTTTAGCGGCATGGATGTTGATGGACGCACCTCGACTGTTGGGGTCGAACGTGTGACCTTTCCGTTGCAGGGCCGGGCCGTCCACCCGCTAGGCCACGCCCATTAATGTGGCGTTGAGGGGCTGCAGTTTGTGTCTTAATTGAACTGAGTGTTGAGGTGAGGAAGACAGCCTTCAACCTCTCTCTCTCTCTCTCTCTCTCTCTCTCTCTCTCTCTCTCTCTCTCTCTCTCTCTCTCTCTCTCTCTCTCTCTCTCTCTCTCTCTCTCTCTCTCTCTCTCTCTCTCTTTCACAGCAGGGAACCTCCCCAAAAAACCCAGCGACCGATCAATTAATCATGTATCAGGCGGCTCGGCTCGGTGCGGATGTGCTTCGGTTATTGATTAATTCAACTCTCTGTCACGAAAAATAAAAAAAAAATAAAAAAATCCCCCTCTTCTCCACGTCAGGGGGGTTTTAAAAATAGATCATAGCCAGGGCAGCATGAGCCCCGGATCCTATCTCCATATGTAAATCGAGAGGGGGTGAGGGGGAGGGAGGAGAGGGAGTACGAATCCAACGCACCCAACGTCACCGCTACACAGCCTGTAGGGCATAAGAGAGGAACAGGCTGGTTTGAGTTTCTACTCCTATCATGGTGGATTCTCCCAGTCTAGCGCTGGGCCCAGTCACTGGGGACGAGAGGCAACTGGGGGAAGTGGAAGTGAGCGGGAGGGGGAGGAGGAGGGGGAGGGGGAGGATGGTCTTGATGAATGAAATAATGAAACTCACGACATTTTAGGAACAAACCCGATACGGGCTGGACCGAGGCACTCAATGACCACGGTCAAGGTAAGCTAAGCGCTAACAGCTAGCGTGCTGTGATTGGCTGGAATTGGAATCGGGGGCTGCAACTGTTTGGGTAAAGTTGGATCGAGACAAGATAAAACAAACTCCGCTACCCACAATTCTCTCTGGGTAATCGAAATAAGTGAAGGGGATTATTACATTATGGAATCAAACTGGAAGGAACGGGAGGAAAGACCAGGAAGGCTGAGAGTCTACCTGTCTGTCTCTCTGTCAGTGCTATAGTCTCTCTCTCTCTCTCTCTCTCTCTCTCTCTCTCTCTCTCTCTCTCTCTCTCCCCCTCTAGTCAAATGTTTCCCTCTGTTCCTCTCAGTTTAATTTAATACAGTCCTGTGCAAAACTCAAATAAAATAATAAAAAAATAATCTTTAAAGCGAAGACTCTTTCAAAACTAGTGAAATGAAACATTTCTAAATAACGAAAAATGTATTAGAAAGAGCAGAAAACTAAAACACTAATGCAGAAAACAAAGAAATAAACATCTAAGATCATATAAATACCGACAGCAGTTTGTTGGTTCATGTTCAGGTGATGATATCTGTCATAATGTAAACCAACTGTCTCCGTCATGTGGCGTTGGGGAGGAGGTCACCGCGGGGTCACAGCTGGATTAGGCCTCCTCAAAGCACAGCGAAGAGCCTGGTATGTTTCAGAGGTCTACTGCAAATACCCCTCCTCCACACACACACACACACACACACACACACACACACACACACACACACACAGTTTGATCCCAAATCCCAACCATGTCGAGTGTTAGAACAATAAAACCTGAAGGGATTTCACTGAAAAGGTTTCATTACATCTGAAATGAGCACAACGTCTTGAAATGGTCTGTGCACAAAAAGTGGGAGGAGTCAGGAAAGGAGCAGGAGGAGGAGGAGCCACGACTAGAAACAGGAAGTAGTTTGACGTTGAAAAGTAAGGGCGTGGAGGTCGGGGGAGGGAGGCAAGAGAACTACTAGCCACCAGAAATCATCTGTAATATATATATTTATTATTTATTATATTATCTATTATATATCTATATTTATTTCTATATATTGAACATGTAATCTGAGTTTCAGCGTTCAGACTGGGCGCGTTCTGGGTTCGTGCTATGATCAGTGTCACATTGTTCCGATAGCTGATATCATCTCTTACTGGCAGGAAACTCTTCGTTTGCTATCTTCATCTTCAGTCCATCTCTTCTTTGTGCTCAGGGTGAACCGCCCGACTTCGCTATCTGCTTCCCTCATCAGAACGTGGGGAAATCTCAAACTTTGACTCGGCGAGTCACACACACACACAGTACACCACACCCAAAGGCTCGTGAGATGCAGCCTGTGGGAGGATGTAGGTGATGAGGGGTCACGGCGAGGTCGTCTCCAGATACCTCAGGACTGGAATGAACATCTGGAGCGGTTTGACCTGCCGGGCTCCCGTCCTCCGCCTGTATTCTCCTGATTCATCCCACCGCTGGATTTCGTACCGCGATGTCAGACGTCCCGCCGCTGTTGTCGACGGACGTTGGCGTGGTCACGTATGTGTAGAGCTGGTCCCATCAACCCATGAAACCTGTCAAAACTAGATTGTATCATTTCATACATCACTGAGGGAATTATTTTCTTCATTCCCCGAAAAACTGACTTTTTGCAGACATGCTCTGAGGATCCAGTCTGTAAAAGCGTCAGGATTTCCTACTGTGCTTTAAATTAAAAAAAACATCAAAAACATGATTTTGTGTTGCTCATTTTTTCAGTATTTTGTAGAATAGTGGATATAAAAGGTTTTATTTCATATCCTGGATGCATGTAAGCTTGTGACTATACTGTATGTAATGCGTGTATATGACAACATGTTGGTGCGTGTATGTTTCTATGTATTTATGTGCATTTGTATGGTTGTATGGTGTAAAAAAAGGCTTTATTTAGCTTTATTGTGTGTGTTTCTGTCTCAAACTTAAAGTTATATACTCTGTAATACACATACACACACACACTCATTATCAAGACATCCTATCACCGCTGCCAAAACCACCTAACTACCATTTTGGGGTCTTGCTTCTTACGTACCTGTTGAGTTTCATGCCCCGCGGGCCCCTGGGAACCAGAGACGGTAATAATATATAAATATTACACTCCTTACTGTGTAATAATTGCTGGTTGATGTCTGAAGCCTGAAGACGTGTTTACATTATCCAGCATTTTATTACGTTAACAGGTTTTTTATTACAGCTCGACCCGACAGCACAGTCGCGATGCGTTCACTGGCGTCAGTCCTGAAACTACCTGGGAAAAATCAACACAATGTCTTTTTTTAGATGTGTTAAAACATCTTTGTATATAAGTAGAGGAACATTTCATTT
>JAXDDX010000208.1:510000-522500 GCA_034670405.1 Hoplostethus atlanticus
GGCGGTGCTGCAGATGCATGACGCTGTGATGCAAGGGTTGGGGTTGTGTTGGTAACGACACCAGGTTGTTGTGATGGAAGCGTTTCATTGGTGAAGCAAAGGAAGTTTGTGCTGTGATCAATAACTGATCAGTTTCATCTCAACACGTCTGAACCAGACACACAAATCAAATGGATCACTGATTGAGGGAGACCACAGTGTTTCCCAAAGCCTTTTCTCAAGTGTGTGTGTGTGTGTGTGTGTGTGTGTGTGTGTTGGTGGGCGTGTATGAAGGCTGACCTATTCTCTATGAAACCAGTTTTGATGAACTGCAATCGTAGTTTAGTTTAGTTTAGTATTAATTATTAATTAATGACAAAAAATATTATTGTACAAATTAAAATTGAGCTGTGTCAAATTTTATATCACCATTTAATTCAATGAGCAACAATTTTAACATGTTAGCAGATACATTTATTTATCGGTTTATATATGAAATAGCATTAGCATTGCATTTTTTTGATGTGCATGTAAACATGTTCAGCTAATTGTGTGTGTGTGTGTGTGCGTGTGTGTGTGTGTGTGTGTGTGTGTGTGTTTGTGCATGTGCAGTAATGGCTTCCCCTGCTGTCGGCCTGGTTTACGGTGAAGCGACAGCCTTGACCAGCTCGGGGAGCGACGGGCTGACGGGCTGACAGCCGGACGGATGAAGTGTTTGTCGCGGGCCAGTAGGCCTCCATCTCATCCGCAGCCCATTGAAGTTTTCCTTTTAAGCGTCCTCGGGGGATCCTTTAGCGAGACGGACCGGCTGTGGGAGAGGGATTTGAGACAAGAACACAGCAAAAGGAAAACAGTGGAGGTGGATAACTCCATCCGCCCTTTGAAGAGCCTCTGGATTTATCATTTACATTTCAGGGGCGCTGAGCTGCCACTTTCATCCAGAGCTGCTCCCAGTTTGTTTGTGGGAATTGGACCTGTGCTGTTTTGGTTACGCAACACCCAGACGGTTCCTCGTACGGGTTACATTTTTTGTGTATTTGTGTGAATGTAATGTTTGAGATTTGTGTTTTTAAATCTATTTCCAGATAGTTTGGTGGTTATTTTTTATTTTGGGGTTTTAGTATTTTTGTATCCTGCAGAATGGAAAGACCCCTGATGCGTTTAGACCAGAGTTCCTCCAATCCGGGCCTCGGGGTCCAGAGTGCTGCTGGTTCCCTTGGCACCCCAGGTCTTAACCAATCCCTGATTGGACAGCTAGAATGGAAACTACCTGGCAGAATAGAAAACCAGCGGTACTCTGGACCCCGAGGCCCGTATTTGAGGACCACTGGTTTGGACCATCATGGACACTAAAACTAGACTAGTGAGATTCTTTAAGGGCTAGCAGCTAGCAGCTAGCAGCTAGCGACCCCCACCTATTCAATGATAGGGAAACTCTGGGAGCCTTGAAGGGACAAATTCATTTACAAAAAACTTTATTGAACAATTAAATTACTAAATAAAATGGAACAAAATGAAATTTCATGGTTTTTTGTTTTTCTGTAGCTGTGGTCAGTAGGAAGCTCCTTCGTATCAGAGGTGGACGACGCCGACAGATTTATCGTCTTTGCACATTTTATTTCTTCACATACCTGAAATTGTTGAATTTGTTTTTGGAAATCAAATCTTTATTTAAAGGCCTAAAGTATCCCAGAGTTTCCTCAACTGTTGGATCAGTGGGGGAGGGGGAGGGGGGTCACCCTAAACAAAAAATTAATGTGCAGAGAATAAAAAAGAGTTAAAGCTCAAAGTTAAAGATACTGGAAAATATTAGCGATCGACTTCAGACTGAAAATATTGGAATTGGACTTCCAACAGCCGTAACGGTCGAACCCTGATGGAGTTACTCTGGAGCCCGAACCCTGGAGGGGTCGGTGCCACGCTCTGCCCACCGAGCCACCAGACCCCCAGAACCAGGACGGTATATTCAACCGGTGTTGAAGGAGAGAGACGGTGCCTGAGACGACGGCGAGATCTGACGCAACAGGCTGAAAGCCCGCAGACGTTGGCGGCGTCACACTTCACAGGGATTACTTCATGCAGGCGGCGCGATCGCCCGGGAGACGCTATCACAGCATCACCGCCTCGCTCTGTGACATTGGCACCGATTCACCAATGTCACCGCGGCCCCGGCGCTGTAACACTCCCCTCCCTGTGCTGCCTCTGTCTGCTCTCGCAAACATTTCTTTCATCTTTTTTTTTGTTTCTGATTTGATAAAGCGAGAGCTGGTTCTTGCCGACTCACACCCCCCCCCCCTTCTGTCAGATCCACCAGGCTTCTTGAAATAATAGACAGAAGAAAAAGGGAGTGATACCCTTGAGTGGCGCCCCTGTTCATCAGAGTGGGAACTGGGAACCCCCTCTGGCTACAAAACACCCCCCCCCCGCCTTGAAAAAAAACGCTGCCTCTGCTTTTGGACACCTTCTCCTTCAGTGAGGGGCCTTTTGAGATGAAAAGATGGTGGCGGTGTGAGGGGGCCAGCCGGGGTGCTGGGGGGGGGATTCCTGCACAGTAGAAGCTATGTTAAAGAGCAGATGATATTAACATCCTATTACCATCCCATTCATACACATTAACATGACAAGCCGCCTGAAGGGGGGCCCAAATGCACTCTGGGACGGCGGGAACAATGGCGCTCCGCCCACAGGTCAGTCACAGGGGTGGGGGGGTGGAGAAAGAAGAGGAGAGAAGATAAAAAAAAAGGGGAGAGAGAGAGGGAGACAGAAAAGTAGAGTGAGTGCGAGGGTAAAAGGGTAGGGGAGGACAAAGAGAGAGAGAGAGGGGAGAATGGAGGGGATGGAAAAAGGTTTTGAAGGGGCGGGGCCGAACTGAAACCAGGCTTTAGAGGAGCTGGAGGGGGCTAGGCTGGCCCGGGACACTCCGGGATAAAGGAAGTGGAACCTGAGAAAGTTTCTGATTCCTCCCTAGAACAATTGCGTGATGGAGTGTGTGTGTGTGTGTGTGTGTGTGTGTGTGTGTGTGTGTGTGTCGCAAGACTTCAACTTATCGCCGACCAGCAGAAGTCCCGTTCGTTTTGACTTTTTCCCTTTAGTATTCTGCATCCCGGGCGGCTTAAGCTTACAGCAAACCACCCAAAAAAGGAGGAAAAAAAAGGATGGAGGGGGGAGGAAGAGAAAAATCCAACTTTATTCTTGCACAAAACCGCAAGTGTTCCCCAATTCATAAATATTTATCAGTCAACACCCGCTCCATTGAGTCTCGGGGCTGCTGCTAATTTTGCAGCCAGCTCAGCCCTCCCAGCCCCTCGCGCTCTTTCTCTCTAGTTTCTTTCCTTTCAGATATCGACCCCCGGGGCCTTTCGCTGCAGTCCATTTCCAAACAACGCAGTTCCAGACCTTGCACCGCGATCTGACCCCGGAGGGTCGGCGAGGGCCACGGGGTCACCGGAGGGCGAGAGAGGAGGGGGGGGGGGGTGATTTGAGAGGGAAAGAGGAGGGTTTTTTCTTCTTCTGGTGGCTCTTCCATCATGCGAGTCGAAGAGACGTATCCTGGCTAAGATAGATCTCTGCCTCTTCCTCCGCCTGGCCTGGATCCCCATGCATCAACCTGCAGACAAGGGGCCCTGCAGTCACGTGGGCCAAGCCGAGCCGAGCCAAGCCGGTCTACGATTCCCTACAAGCATGAACACTATGACGAGTAATAATCATAGTTGAAGCCTCTATCTCACACTAGTGGTATTGTTAGTGCCTCTCACAAGCAAGACCACATTTCCCATAAACCCTCTTGCTCCAGCCACAGATCAGACCTGGTCTTGCTCAAGAACACTTCGGCAGGGCGGCTGCATGCCAACACTGGGGATTGAACCTGGGTTCCCCACTTGAAGGACCCCCAGGCTCTCCAGAAGGATCCCAAGTTTGATCCCTGTGTCCTTGAGAGAGACACTAAACCCAACCGGATCAAGTCGGTCCGGATCAGGGTGTCCGCTAAAATGCAATAAAATGTAAACATGTTCAGTAAGTTTTGCCGTGACAGCCAGACCAACAAGCCCCGACCTCGATGCTCGTTCACCAGCTCGACATTCTTGAGATGTTTCAGGAAGGACAATTTTTTTGGCAATACTGTTTTTCTGTTAACGTCCTCATGTGGATTCGATAAAGTTGAATTGAATCAGTGTCAATTGAATTGTTCTTGCTAGCGCAGGGTGCTGCGCCGTCATTCACCCACAACAACACCGCCACTTGTGTTGCTTTCCATCTGTTGTTACTGAGGAAGTGTTGAGAGGACAACGGAGGGAGTGTTGCAACGTGTGCACGCGATCACACGCATGTGTTTGTATGTACGCTGCATGCTTGTTATGTAACACTCAAGCTGAAGTGTGTTTGTAGGCATTCATGTGTTTGTGTGTGTGTGTGTGAGAGTTCACAAACATTTAAACATCTTTGACAAAAATTAGAAATTTTGTCTCAGTCTAGAAAAGGGAAATGTTTACATATGTGTGTGTGTGTGTGTGTGTGTGTGTGTGTGTGTGTGTGTGTGGCAGCAAGGAAACAGCAGGAACACGAGAAACCTTCAGCGATGCCTGATCACTCACAGCGTGAAGCTAATCAGGGCTCTGAGACGCCCCTGTGTGAGCGAGCTGCATAGACCCGCTATGGAGAGGGAGAGAGAGAGAGAGAGAGAGAGAGAGAGAGAGAGAGAGAGAGAGAGAGGGAGAGAGAGAGGGGGGGGGGGAGAAAGGGAAGGTGGGAGGAAGGTAGGCGAAGAAGGAAGAGAGAGGAGAGAATGAGTGAATGAAGAGGAGTGAGAGAGAGCAGGATAGAGAGAAAAAGATGGAAATAGAGGGAGACAGAGAGGAAGAATGAGTGAGGGGGCATAGAGGGAGGAGGGGGAGAGAAAAAGAGGGGGAAAGGGAGAAAGAAGGGGAGGAAGAGAGACAAAGAGAGAAATTGTCGATCCATAATTTATCAGTCGATGAAATCAAAAGGAAGGAGTCGAACTCGACTCAAAGGAAGCGCTGTACCAAAATCAATAATACATTGTTAACACTTCCTAGCGGTTCCTCTGGAATCCCCCAGGGATCTATTTTCGGCCCTCTTTTATTTATCTTTTATTCAGGAGCTGCAGAAATGATTTGCCCTCCCTATGCCCAGAAATGAATGTGAAGATGTATGCAGATGATACTGTCATCTACGTCCATGCTAAGACGAAGCAGCAAGCAGCATGAAAACTCACCGCTGCAATGGATAAAATGACCGACTGGCTGGACCGTTCCTCTCTGACACGAAATACATTGAAAACCATCAGAGGCTTTAAATAAATAAATAAATAGAAATCAAAGAGTAGCGGGAGAGTGAGATGTAGAAAAGTGTATTCAATAAACAAGCAGAGCATTTTGCAGTTTCAGACAAGAAGTACGTTTTTCAGGGAAGAAGAACGATCATTTCCATTTATTTTTCTATTTCTATTTTCTTTGCTTTTGTCCTCACACAACTCCCAACGTTTGTTTAATCGACACCATTATATTTGTGTGATATATATTTATATCATTGTGAGTAAGACTGGCTGCAGTTGGTCTGGCTGACTGGGACAGTTTGGCTTGACCGCCTGCCAGTCACACACAATTGGTGAAGCAGCAGGTCAATATAGCAGGCATCCTTCAGCTCAGTAAATCAAATGCAGAGACACAAAACACAACATGATGTCAGACGTACGAGATGTCCTCCGTCACATAAACAGACCAGAACACACACACACAACCACACATTGACCTCTCATTGACCCCACCACAGGTACTCTGGGAAGGGAAGGCGCTTGGGACCCAGGGGCAGTCTAAACATAGTAAAATGTGACCTCAGGTGTGTGTGTGTGTGTGTGTGTGTGTGTGTGTGTGTGCATACACACCGGTATGTCACACGTGTGTGAGGAGGTCTGAGTGTATAACTGCTGGAACAGCGGGGTCCACCCCACGGCGGCCATGTCGGGGTCATGGAAGCCAAACAAAGCTGTAAATCAACTCATCCTGAGCTGTTCTGGCAACGGCAAAACAACTCGGAGAAGTTAAACGTCTAAAACGCCACACAGAGAAAAACACCTACAGACTCAGCAGCAGTTTCATTAAACTGGTGGAAAACATATGGAGGTGAAAAAGCATGAATGAATAGTTTTCTGAAAATAGTATTGATTTGTCTTATATTGGTTGTTTGCCCGGAGATGATCTCCAATCGGAGGTCATAGTTCACCACATCACTGATGATATATCTACTCTGGGTGACAAAACACATCACCTGAAGTTCAAATTGTACAGAAAAAGTAAAGTAAAAGTAGTTGTAAAAAGTAAAAAGTTAGTTGTCATCCTTTAAAGAATACATTTTATTGATACAGTCGTTTTTTTTAAGAGTAGGGTCACTTTTTTCACTTTTTGTCATTGATCATTTTTGTCAATTTTTTCCAGTTCATTTTCCTGACATAACACCAACACACCCTGACAACGTGCAGGAGAGGTTGAGGAGGAGGAGGTTTGTGTCGCTGAGAGAAGACAGAAGTAATCAGAAATATCACAAAAAACTGCTGAGGTTAAAAATAACGGCAGTTAAACTTGTCAGATATTACTGAGGCAGATATCAAAGACTCCTTCACTTTTATTTGTTTATTCCAATATTGTTGAAATGTCGTGCATACATTTTCTCACTCATCAAACGACACACACACACACACACACACACACACACACACACACACACAAATACACACCACCTATTGCTTTCCTTTTATCTCTGCTCTATCTGACACACACAATTATTTTTGAGTTGGAACAAATTAGATTTTCTCGTTGGTAGAACTGTTTCAAGATACATTTTATGTGATATTCTTCTTCTTGTCTTGAATTCATGTCGTCTTCACGTCTGTGTTGACGTAAAAAAAACCCTCAAATAAACCTCTTTAGAAATAAACCTGAGAGGAGAGGAGCTAATCGGACACGGTTAGCTTTGGAATTCCCCTTGTCATGATGATACGCAACACACACACACACACACACACACACACACACACACACACACACTCAACACTCAACTCCAACTTGTCCTCACAAGTGTAGTAACTGAGACACAGATTAACCACCAGTCTCTGGGAGTTTGGTCCTTTGGTCGCCACCTCCACTCTCTTCACTTGACTTGAGGTTTAGACGCGTGTCATCAAAACAAACTACCCATCATCCTCCTGGTGATTGGGTGATTTTGGCGCCGCTCCTCTCGTCACATATCGGGCCAAACCGCCGTGGATTCCTCTCAGCTCCATGTATTCCTTTAAGAGTGCACCGGTGTCCCGCGGCGCCCCGTGGCAGCCGGCCTCCCCCCCCCCCCCCCGTTGTAGAGGCTTTTTTTGGGAGTAATGGGATTTCCCCTCACACCATTACCTCGGCGCTGGGCGGACTGGTCTGGGGGTCTTTGTGTCGGTGGCGGTGAACTGGGGTGAACTGGTCTGGGGGTCTTTGTGTCGGTGGCGGTGGACTCGGGTGGACTGGGGGGGACGGGGTTGAAACGCCGAGGCTTCACGCCGAACGGCAGGGGGAACCGGATTACCCAGCAAGGCACCGCTAGGCCAAACCAAGACGGGATTAAAGATGGAGGGCATGCATGCACGCACGCACGCACACACACACACACACACACACACACACACACACACACACACACACACACACACACACACACACACACACACACACACACACACACACACACACACACACACAGGGCCAGGTGTCAATGAAGACATAGGGCCCTGTTAACCCTCGGTGTCTTTGAGGAGCCTTTGGGGGATTATGTGGGTTTTGCAGTGATCTTTGCTCTTCTCTCTCTCTTTTTTTACTCTTTCTCCTTCTTTTATTCTCCCTCGTTCACTTTTTGCGCCTCCCATTCTCTCTGTTTCCCCTCCGTCATTCTCTCCTTTTTGCTCTATTTCTCTCTAAATCTGCATTTCCTTTTTCTTTCTTTGTTCTTTTTGCTTTCTCTCTCTTTAATTCCTCCAATCTGATTTTCTCCTTCCCTTTCTCCTGTTCTCTCTCTCTCTCTCTCTGTATTCCCTCTCTCTCTCTCTCTCTGTATTCCCTCTCTCTCTCTCTCTGTATTCCCTCTCTTCCCTCTCTCTCTCTCTCTTTATTCCCTCTCTCTCTCTCTCTGTATTCCCTCTCTCTCTCGTTCTCTCTCTCTCTGTATTCCCTCTCTCTCTCTGTATTCCCTCTCTCTCTCTCTGTATTCCCTCTCTCTCTCTGTATTCCCCCTCTCTCTCTCTCTCTCTCATCTAAACCTCATAATCTCGCCGTCCCTCCTCGGCCTCTGTGGATTAACCCGGCTTGATCCCGGCAGCGGTGAGTAACGTGCCGTAAAACCAGGAATATCTGCTGTTCACACAAGACAACGCCGCAGGAATGGACCTGCCTTCCTCCCTTCCTTCCTTCTTTCCTCACTTCCTTCCTTCCCTCCCTCCCTCAGACCTCGTTGTCTGTTTAGCCGGCGAATCAGAAGCCCCCCAGCTCCTGTGTTTTGGCAACATGCACCGGGTGGAAGTGGACGGTTCAGCGGTCGGTCACGGTGGATGGAGGCAGACGAGGGACGGCGCTGCAGGGGGAGAAACCAGGGAGGGAGGAGGGAGGAGGAGGGAGGAGGAGGGAGGCGTTGTTGTTTCTTCTCCCCAGTGAAGCTAGTGGTCAAGGTAAAATCGACCAATCAACCTCAACCAGGTCATGAAGCTTCTCCATCTGCTGCTCTCAACACCCGGTGTCAGGTCGGTCTTTACCGGGAGAAACCCTCTGGAGACAGGAAGTGATGCGTTTTATGTTGCAACAGAAGAAGAACTGGGTAGTTAACATGAGCAGCGCTAGCCGTGCAGCGTGTCGTCAGAACAAGATGCTGCAGCATGTTCACTTTTTATGACTTGAAATAAAAAGCGACAACAAAAGTGAAAGAAAAATAAAAAGTAACTAATAACGGATTACAAGTAATCTGAGTACTCTGGCGCGTCACTCGTTGATTGGTAGAGTAAATAAATTGCTTCAAAGGATCAAAGGGGGGGGGGGGCGGGGTCAGGACACCAGGCTGTTGACGGACACGTTGGCTACTGCCGGGATCAAACCTGTGACCCTGTAACCCTGCTGTTGTGGCGCTGCTCGACCCCCTCCTTGGGTCGGTTTGCAGAAACAGCAGTGGGGGGTTATGGGTCGTTTCTGAAGGAGGGGGGGGGCGAGGTAATGGACCGTGGCTTCTCCGGTCTTCTTCTCCTCGCCCCCTTTCTCTCCTCGGTTCTGGGGAAGGGTTCTGGCTCCTCGGGTCATCGAGAGCTTCCCGGAGAAACGACAGAATGGGAGGGGGGGAGAGAGGGAGAGAGAGAGAGAGAAAGAGAGAGAGAGAGAGAGAGAGAGAGAGAGAGAGAGAGAATAGGATGTTTGCTTTTATTGCTCCAGGGTCATAAATTCCTCCCTGTTATCAGTCAGACTGTGTGTATAGTTTAAGGACATCCAGCGATAGGATAAACAGATACTCATGTACACACACACACACACACACACACACACACACACACACACACACACAGACACACACACACACACACACACCTATAAAAAAAAAAACATTTATCTATTTTTATTTAGATTCTATTGTCTGTTTGCTGTTGGGAATCAATAAAGTTTTATTTTACGTCGTTCATCTCAGACATCCTCTAATATTATCAATCAAATGTTGGATTATTTAGTTTAAATGATAAATAAGTTAAAATGATAAAATGTTTTGTTTCATCATGTTGAAACACCAGGAGGTCTGGGGCGGTTAGAGACCGACCCATCACCGGAGGGTCGTGGTTCGATCCCCGGACCACCAGGAGGGTGTACTCCAGCTAGTCAGGGCTGTGATCAATAAAGCTTTCTGTCTTTTCTATGTGTGTCATTCTTCTGGGTAGACTTTCAAAATGGCCGACATGGCAGCAAGGTCAACAAACCATGTTCACCTGCAGCGCCGTGTGTGTGGGAATCGAACCCGTGACCCCGGCAGTGTTAGGGCGCGCCCCGCCAACAGGGGCTGCACGTTAACACGCTTCACGTGTACGTGCGTGTACGAGTGCGGTACGTCCCACCTGGCCCCGCCCAGCTGTGGCGGGGGGGGAAACGGGTTCGCCGAGCGTCGCCACAGCTGCTCCGGATCATGTTCCCGTCAGGTGGAAAATGTGTCGCTGATCTTTTTTTCTCTCCCTCTTCTCTTACTCTCCCTGTGATACTTCATACTATGATACTTCATACTATGATACCCTGATACTGTGATACTTCATACTGTGATACTGTGATACTCTGATACTTCATACTGTGATACTGTGATACTGTGATACTTCATACTGTGATACTGTGATACTCTGATACTTCATACTGTGATACTTCATACTGTGATACTTCATACTATGATACCCTGACACTGTGATACTTCATACTGTGATACTTCATACTGTGATACTGTGATATTCTGATACTTCATACTATGATACCCTGATACTCTGATACTTCATACTGTGATACGGTGATACTCTGATACTTCATACTGTGATACCCTGATACTGTGATACTTCATACTGTGATACTCTGATACTTCATACTGTGATACGGTGATACTCTGATACTTCATACTATGATACCCTGATACTGTGATACTTCATACTGTGATACTGTGATACTTCATACTGTGATACTTCATACTGTGATACTCTGATCGGAGGCTGTCTGAGTGAAACCCTGTGACAGGAGGTTTGTCCAGCCGCTGGTCTGCGTGGTCTTCGCCTCTCGCTTCCTGTCTTGTTTTGTGAATTTCCTCAAATCGAGCGTCATTTTCTTCTTCTGCTGTTTCTCCATCCTCACTGACGCTCGTCTGTCTCATCTCAAGCGTCTCTACCTCAGACACTAGCCGGGTCGGTCCTGTCCCTGTTGGTCTAGTTGTGTTTATCTGCTGCCTCCACCATGACATCTGTTGCTGCAGGGCAAGGGGGGGGGGGGTCGACCGACCCTCTCCCCTGCCTTCTGACATGGCCGGGGGGTAGATTGTTGTGGGCAGGGGGGAGGTGGGGGTGTTGGCTACATAGAGGCCCCCCCTGCAGGCCCCGGGACAGCAGGGCCCTCAGGCTATGGTTTCACTCCCTCTGAGGGGGGGTGGGTGGTGGGGGTTGAGGGGGGGTGGATGGGTGGGGGGGTAGGGGGGTGGATGCTAATGCTCCCTGCAGGAGAGGGAGGGGGGGGGGGGGGGGGGAGGGGGGTGACTGAGAGGCACTGGGGGAGATTCCTTTAGAGTTGCAGACCCCCACCAACACCGCCATACCATCACCCAGCTACTCCTCCCCCTCGCCTTGTGTTTCCATCTGCTGTGTGTGTGTGTGTGGGTGTGTGTGTGTGTGTGTGTGTGTGAGAGGTGGTGGCGGAGCGTGAATGACCAACACACACACCGAGCCAAACTTCTATTCAGGAAGTAAAAACAACAGAGAGAGAGAGAGGGGAGAGAGAGAGAGAGAGAGAGAGAGAGAGAGAGAGAGAGAGAGAGAGAGAGAGAGAGAGAGAGACAACCCCCTCCTCCCCCCTCCCTCTCCCCCCCAACCCCTCCTGGTTTCCAGCCTCACCCGCAACTTGTCCGATATCTCCCAGCTATCTTCCTCTGAAAGACACTTTGCTTTGTGTAACGCTGCCCATCCCCCTCTCACCCCTCCTCCCCCTCCCCCTCACCCCTCAACACAGTGAAGTGGGATGCAGAAAACAATGGAGGCTCCCCCTGCCAATTAAATTAAGCCCATATCATCCCCGGGGCATCTCCATGCCTGAGGGCCCCGTTGTGATGCTAACGGCCCCGCCGCATCACAAAACCGTTTCCTCGCTGATAACGGTCCTGATGGGGTCTCATTTACACCGACTGTCATTGAAGGGGCCACGGGGCGGGGGGGGGCGCGGGTGCGCTGGTTAGAGATGATCATACTCACATCAGGGTGCTGTCGGGGTGAAGGGTTCAACTGCCCAAGCCCCGCCCCCGTGCAGCTCGACGGATATGAACCAATCATGTGAGAGTGTTGAAATCATCTGAGTCACGTCGGCTCTCGTGGATCAAAGCTGATCTGAAATCAGTGTTGATTCTTCCTGAAGTGGTGAGTGATCTCTGATGGGCGTGGTCTTGACTCAACACCGGGGCAGTGTTGGTTTTTAACACGACTCTGCTAGCGAGGCGAGCTAGCTCCTCTTGTTTCCGAGGCAAATCAACAACTTTCTGACGTGAGCTGTGGAAGGAGGAGCGACCCGCCTCCTCCCGTCCTCCTTCCTCGAAAGACTCCTGAAAAACTCGATGCTAAAAATGTCCGCCCGCCCGTCGGATGAGAGCGCCCCGCCAAGCGGCATGTGTCGCATGCTATCGGGTGGCGGGCGTCGCTCAGCGGCCCGTTGCAAACGGACCGGTCGTCGCCGGAGGAATTTGCGGCGCTGCAGCTGTGAAAACACGCCGGCTCTGAT
>JAXDDX010000208.1:527500-572500 GCA_034670405.1 Hoplostethus atlanticus
TTTCAGAAAATATCATCATTCAATATCTACAATACAAAGGATCCAGTTAGCCACTGTCCTCCAACAAGGAACTGGATTCGTTTTCTGTTTGTCTTTGATGTCAATTTAGTAAAAGACAGTTTTTCAGATGGACGTCAAAACTGTCATTATTGTTATTATCGTGTTATGAATCAACTTTGATCAGCCGATCGGTGCTAGCAGACCTCTGATCAGCTCAAGAGACTGCACTGAAACTGGATGATCAAAAACTCCAGAGAGTTACCAGATAGTTTCCTGCCCTGAGTCGGATGGGAACTGTAACGGGAGCTGCTCTTGAGCAAGGCAGTCGAACCCCTACCTGCAGCTCCAGTGTTCATGTTCATCCGCTCTCAAAAGGCGAGAGAGCGAGGATACAGGTCGGCACCGCGGCGTGAAATGAGCTGAAATCGTCCGCCGCTTTGAGGCCGGTGCACGTCTCGGGGGAACTCTCCGGATACCTTCCCACAGTCACCCGAGACTCGACGCGTCGCCTCCGGTCTTTCCTTTATGATGGTTCATTAAGTGTGGAAGCTGATCGTCTCGGAGAGCCTGGGGGGGGGGGCGCCACGTTGCACCGATACAGTTTTCCCACTGCACAAGCACCGTTTTGCACCGGTGCCGGACCTGCTGTGGTTAAGCTGCAGATTTTGTGTTTTGTACCCAAAGTGCCTTACCATGACTGCATACGTTTTTGGTCATGGGTGGGAATTTAACCACTCTGACGGTGTTAGCGCCGTGCCAGACGGGGAAGGACCTTGCTCTCCCCGGCCCGGGAGCTGCCGTGGTTGAGGTTTGGCAGCAGAACCGTCTGGGATGTGGAGCCGGCGAACGCAGCCTTGCAGAAACCGACACGCAGCACGGCCGGCAGCCTTCGACGGGCGGATCGGTCCCAGATGTGTTTTTCGGCACGGCCCCCGCCAGCGCACTTGCGGTGTGGTCCCTCCACTGGTCTGGGTACTGGTTTGGCACGGCACGGCACAGGTTCAGTTCAGAATGTGTGTAACTACGGCAACAGCAGAACCATAGCAACGAGCGTCATCACCAACAACAGACATGGCGGACATTTCCCTGGGATTGGATCTGTCTTTTGAAATAATACATCAAAACACAAGCTGCAACAGTTAGCCAACGTAATATTGATCGGTCTGTATTATTGATCGGTCTTTTTGGAGGAATTCCAGTGGCTCTGCTCATAATGTGCACTTGTATTTCTTCCATTTCCTGTTGTTTTGTTTGTTGTCGTTTTCCGTACTCAGTCTCTTCCTCTGACTTTCCTTTTTAAAAATGGCGGCTGCAACTGACCTTTGACCCCGCCAGCACCTTTTAAAAGCGAGCTGGCATCAGATGGCGTACTGTCGTGGTAGAGCGTAGTCTATCAAACCCACGCCGATCTGAACTGTGAGCGAAAACATAAACAGGTGTCTGTCACGCACCGTGCAGCAGCTGAGTGTACGTTAGGCTGTAGTATCTAACTTCTAACTTACATGACATCCAGAGAGGAAGAGGATGAACCTTCATCATTTAGAAAGTATTGGGATTAATTTGTGGTTTGTCTCCCGCCTGCAACCACATACATCTATGTACTCAAATTGCAAGAAAAGGTTTGTGATCCCTCTTCATCTCAGTCATAAAAATAGAGAACACACACAAAAGGTACTGTTACGTGTTTTTCTTCCACATATTGTTCAAACAGCCCAAGCTGGGAAGTGAACCTGCAGGATAAAGACTGTGATCTAATCAGTGAGATGACATTCAGGTGGGTGAGAGGAGTCCTGTCACATTAAAACCCCACAACAGAGTCTGCTCTCCAAAATAAGAGCCCCGTTTAAGTGGAATCTGGTCAAGTTTTAAGGTGGAACTGTTAGTTTAGTTGGAAATAAACTCAGATTTAATGAGAATTTACATTAAAAAAAAAAAAGTTGTTAAAAAATGTAAAAGGTACAACAGGATGCATGGGTGTCGACTAACTGTCTCTCTCTCTCTCTCTCACACAAGTATAGACCCCTGCCAAGCAAGCATGCAACACACACACAAACAACCATCTGTGTGCATTGAATTGCTCTTTTTCAAAACCTCATCATTGATCCCCGACTGTCTGGATGAGTCGGACCGACTGGATCCTCTGGAGTTTCAGGCTTTTTGGAGACGGGCTCTTGGCCCCTGCAGCCCTGCAGCATAGTTAACATTGCACAAGGCTGATTGTCCAGGACCTGTGGAGCCTTCAAGAGGACCGGCAGACAGTCTCAGATGGCCGGTCAGATAGCCGGGCTGGAGGAGACTCAACACTCAGGAATGACAACCGTTTTCCTCCAGGCCTGCAAATCACTCCTCCTCCATCTGGGAGACAGAGAGGCCAGAGCGTGGAAGGAAGCTCGAAAATACTCAACGTCCATTTAGGAAGAAAATAAAAATGAGCTGATATTGGTCTTTTGATATTTCTGAAATATGTGGGATCCAGTCTGTAAACGTATCATCATGCTCTTCTTTAACAAGCTGTGTGAGGAAAAACACATTTTTAATCAACTCTTTAATAATTTAAAGTTTTTTAAATTGACTAATTTATTATTGACACATTTTTATGTAATGTCTTTTTAAGCTTTGTGAACTTGCTTTTGACAAGTTAGTATTATTGTTATTAATAGTAGTAGTTTTAGTTTGTAGGTAGGGTTAGGGTTGGAGTTGGTGTCGTCGTATCGTGAGCATCTTATTTTGGAAGATAAAGTGGGAAACTAAAGAATTCATTTAGTTTATATGTGAAATAATAGAACATTGAATGATCAAACATACGCATTTGTTGCTGCAACATTTATTAATTCACACACACACACACACACACACACACACACACGTTCTCCCACACACACACTCAAACACACACACACATTTCTAGTAGCAGAGGAGAGGAACGTTTGAGGGGCGGCATGTCGCTGCTGTGGCGGAAAAACCTGGAAAATCCGATTTTCTTAAATGTTTTTGCTTCCATCGTCTCTTACAGGTCAAAACACACCACGATATTTCCAAAAAGTGGACTTGTTGAAGGTTTGGATCCAACAGCAGCGATACGCAGACTAGAAAACCAACTGTAGGTGTGATCGCACCCTTCATCACATCACGTCAACTATTGCTAACTATTGCTAACTATTGCTAACCCACCGGCGCCCCCTTCAGGTTCCAGCTCGTCTGAAAAGCCAAATAGTCACAGCAGGGATTCCCGTCGAGCCGAAAGGTGGAAGGGAATTCACTATTACGGTGTCTAGACACAGGATAGTCACTGTCGTTCTGTTGCAGAGGGAGACCACGTGATGCCCAAGGTGGTCAGGGTCGTCTCAAGGTCGACCCAGGAGGTATATCAGGTGTGGGTGTTTACTGGGGCAGCCTGGTCCGAACTAATCCGAAGGAAGCCTGAGGGATGCTGCATTTTGTCGGTCCAAACTCAAGAAATTGCAGTAATTTTAACACATGACAGTATTTTTTTCTTCAAACCGACTCCAACAAAAACCCAACTGATTGACTCAGGTTGCTCCAGGTTTTGGACATGAATGTGGAAATCTAGTGTGCAGCAGTACAAAAACATGAAAACACTCGTCGACAAAATAAAATGTTACACCATCATTGAATTGTAAGTACAATATAATACAGTGATAGAGGAGGAGGAGGAGGAGGAGGGAACAGGACGGCAGGAAAGAGGGATGAGAAACGAGAGGAAGATGAGGATTGGAACAACGAAAGGGAAGAGTTCGTATTTTACAGTCAGGTTCGCTCTGAAGAAACTCAAAATGTTTCCCTGGTTTTTATTTCGGAGCGCTCCAGACTCCTGTTAGCATCGTGAGCTAAGCTAGTGCGAAGGAAACAGGGGATTATCGTGCAAGCAACTCCATCTAAACAGTTTCACTTTTCGCTGCACTAACACACTGAATCCCAAACGTTTTAACACCCCGGAAATGATCAAATTCATTTTCTCTTCTTCTGCAAGACCTGAAACGGATTCACCACCCTGGGACGGACTGACCTCGCTGTGCGGTACAAAACCAATCGGATCCCCGTGGAGCGAAAACCTCCGAGCTACTGGAAGGCTTTGCGTCGATCTCGGTGTGAGGAAGTCTCTGCCTCTTAACCCTCTGAGCTGTGGTGGTTAACCTTGTAGAGCTCCAACGGGGGAATTAGCGGCGGAGCCTGATTGGTTTGGAGGTGGTGGTGGTGGTATGAGGAGGGTGGGGGAGTTTGATTTGTCCGCTGCGTTCAGGTTCAGTCCGGCCGCCATCACCAGCACTTGGCCAGCGGCACCAGGGAGGGTTTGAACCTGCGGCTGGGGCTGAAGATGTCCCTCACCTCCGTCTCCAGCCGGACGCCGGGCACCTTGAAGACGGACACCGCTGCAGAACAGAGGGGAGGGGGGGGGAGTAGATGAGCATCAGAAATGATTGTATTTGGACTCAATGCACCTGCAAGCATACTTTAACGCTCCTGTTTCAGACCAGGGGGCACCACACCGTCTCACCAGGACCCCGGCTGGTTCACCACTACACCAGGACCCCGGATGGTTCACGACTACACCAGGACCCCGGACGGTTCACCCGCTACACCAGGACCCCGGATGGATCGCCGCTACACCAGGACCCCGGATGGTTCGCCGCTACACCAGGACCCCGGACGGTTTACCCGCTACACCAGGACCCCGGACGGTTCACCCGCTACACCAGGACCCCGGATGGATCACCCGCTACACCAGGACCCCGGATGGTTCACCACTACACCAGGACCTCGGATGGTTCACCACTACACCAGGACCCCGGATGGTTCACCCGCTACACTAGGACCCCGGACGGTTCACTCGCTACACCAGGACCTCGGACGGTTCACTCGCTACACCAGGACCCCGGACGGTTCACCCGCTACACCAGGACCCCGGACGGTTCACCTGCTACACCAGGACCCCGGATGGTTCATGACTACACCAGGACCCCGGATGGTTCACCCACTACACCAGGACCCCAGATGGTTTACCCACTACACCAGGACCCCGGATGGTTCACCACTACACCAGGACCCCGGACGGTTCACCCGTTACACCAGGACCCCGGACGGTTCACCCGCTACACCAGGACCCCGGATGGTTCACCACTACACCAGGACCCCGGACGGTTCACCCGTTACACCAGGACCCCGGATGGTTCACCACTACACCAGGACCCCGGATGGTTCACCACTACACCAGGACCCCGGACGGTTCACCCGTTACACCAGGACCCCGGACGGTTCACCCGTTACACCAGGACCCCGGACGGTTCACCCGCTATACCAGGACCCCGGACGGTTCACCCGCTACACCAGGACCCCGGATGGATCACTCCCTACACCAGGACCCCCGGACGGTTCACCCGCTACACCAGGACCCCGGACGGTTCACCCGCTACACCAGGACCCCGGACGGTTCACCCGCTACACCAGGACCCCGGACGGTTCACTCGCTACACCAGGACCTCGGACGGTTCACCCGCTACACCAGGACCCCCGGACGGTTCACCCGCTACACCAGGACCCCGGACGGTTCACTCGCTACACCAGGACCTCGGACGGTTCACCCGCTACACCAGGACCTCGGACGGTTCACCCGCTACACCAGGACCCCGGACGGTTCACTCGCTACACCAGGACCCCGGACGGTTCACTCGCTACACCAGGACCTCGGACGGTTCATTCGCTACACCAGGACCTCGGACGGTTCACCCGCTACACCAGGACCCCGGACGGTTCACCCGCTACACCAGGACCCCGGACGGTTCATTCGCTACACCAGGACCTCGGACGGTTCACCCGCTACACCAGGACCTCGGATGGTTCACCCGCTACACCAGTTCCTCCTATTCTGTGGTGTCGTTTTGTCTGAGGGAACTCCGTCTGATTCCATGACCTCGTGGTGAAGAACAGACCGCGGGAGGTGACAGCAGGAGGGAGCGACACATCAAACACATCCATGACGCCTTGTTAGCGTCAGGAGGAGATGGAGTATCCTCCCTCGCTTCTCTCGCTGGCGGCCATCCCTCCATCCCTCCTCCTGAGTCTTCTTCCACCCTTTTCATTTCTTCAGTTTCCCTCTCATCCTCTGTCAGACCCCCTGCTCTCTCATCTTCTTCCCCATTCCCTCTTTCTTCCCTCTCTCTCTCTCTCTCCCCCATCTCTCTCTCTCTCTCTCCCCCTTGGTCCCTCATGTCTCATTCTCCCTCCTACTCACTCTCCTTTCTCTCTCCCATCTCTCTTTCATTCTTGATCTCCTTTCTCATTTCACCTTCATCTCTCTCTCTCTCTCTCTCTCTCTCTCTCTCTCTCCTCTCGTTAAGACTCAGGATGCCTCGTTAACCAACTAGTGATGCGTTCAAGGTCTCTGTTCGTCTCAGTGTCATTGTGTTTATACAGCATGTAGTCAACGGGTTGAGCAGGATCACGTGACAACAACATGAATTGGCCATTTTCACACGTTCGTCACGAGAAGCGGTTAGCTAACGGTTAAGAGTAGGGAAATAAAACATCTTTGGTTTAGGAAAGAAAGACATCTTTCGGTTGAGTTCAACCCCAACCCTAACCCTAACCCTGAGAGGAAATGACATCTGAACCAAAATGCTACTGATTGATCTTCCCGGGAATAACAGGACCAATCGCGTCATCCTAAAACCGCAAACCCCGCCCATCTTGCACAATGGGCGGAGCAAACATTTGAACCCAAAATGTTCCTAATATTTTTTTAAAAAGCGACTCCTACTCTTATAAAACGACCGATAACTCAACATGAAAACACATTGTAGTGTATTTAAAGGGGAACAGGTTGGAGCCTCCATGTTCCTGAGACGTTGAGAGATGAAGATGAAGATGAAAGGTAATGATTCTATGGTGTTTTGAAGTGAACTCCATCCTGCATGGCTGGCGCTGTCACCGCCTCCTCCTCTGCAGCCTGTCATACCGCCGACTCCTTCTCTGTGCATTTTGTTATTTGTGTACCGTTTGTCTTCTCCGCGTTGAGTTTTTATTTTTTTCATTTGGTGTCTGCTGCCTGATTTACTCTTCCTTTGTCATCTTGGGTTTCTTTTCCTCTCTCTCGTTTTCTGTCGGGAGTGAGACGTCTCTTATAAGCCCCCTGGGGTTTCTCCGTCTCACCCGCACAGTTTGTATTTCTGCTTTTTTTTTCTTTGTGCTTTTTAAAGCTTTATTTTTTAAAATGTTTTATGGAGGTGCAAATCCACTCAACCTCAACCTAAACGTATTTGAGATTGTGAGTTTATCTGCCCAGAACAGGAAGTTTACACCCATTAATATGTCTGTTTTAACCAAGCGTGTTGATGTTGCCTTGTCTTGATAATGGCTTACCATGCGGCACGCCTGCGGCTGGGAGCGTACCGATGTTTTGGTAGTGATGTCAGTTGTTTTTTTTAACGCATGAAAAACGCATCGCGGCTTTAAAATACTGGATTTTTCCGATGGATTTCCTACCAGCTTGAGGATATTTATATTGAGGAAAATCAATTGATTATGCTCTGATTCTGTTGAGAAAAGCAAATGGCATGTATAAATATCACACGGGAAAATATTTTCCTCTGTTGCATCATGAAATGAGCTTTCAGTCAAGGCTGCACGAGGCAACGTCGCATGTCTGAAGGTTCCAAAAAGGCAGTGAGAACCCAGAAATCCTGTAAGGGGAGGACGTCAGTGAACTGCACACAAGCACGCCTGCGACGCTTCATACCGAAGACGCCAAAGAGACGACAGAGGAAGAGATCTAACTTTCTCTGGACGGAGCCTCGCTGCTGTTCAGGAGACAGTACGTGTCACTTCCTGTCGGTACATATCTGACACCAGAACTTCATTTGGGCAAACAGGGTGAATCCACGGTGTCTCAATTTTCTGCTGCAGCTCAACTTAGTGATTTAAGTTGATATTTTTGCCTAGTGCAGCTTTAACACAGCTAGTTAAAAAAGAGTCCTGCAGCCATATCAAATGTTTTAACTGGCAGCGGCGTGGAGAACCTCCCACACCCAGAACCTAAGTATGTGCTTTCAGGCAAACCACATCTCACCACTACCCATGGACGCTTCAAGCAAAGCGGACGTTTCACCCTGTCAAGAACAAAACCAAAAATATCCGCTAAAGATCCACTTGAAAGGCACGTTGTTCCTCGGCGTCCTTGAGAAGACAGGCGGGCTGTCTGTCTGCAGCGAGACAGGTGGACGGCCTTCAAAAACCCGCCGTGTTATTCTTAGTCGCAGCGTCGGGGGAAGGCGGTCGGGGTGCGTTCAAAGCACCCATCGCTGGGCTCGGCGGGGGGCCCGGCGGCTTTAATCAGATTCTGGTGGCGGGAAGTGACAAACCGCAGCACCTTGTCGTGAAGTGGCGCGGAGCATCGATCAGTCTCGGGTGGCGTGGGGAGGTAGGAGGCGGAGGAGGAGGGGATTATGGGTATGTAGCGACTGACTGACTGACTGACTGACTGGAAGCGCTGACACAAACGGAGCACGTGTGAACACAACACGCACGCCGCTTGACGGGCGCTTTCATCCATCACACACACACACACACACACACACACACACACAATCAATACAGGTTATGAAGAGAGAAGGGGTCCTCACTGTCGCGCAGTTGCATGATGGGAGGCGGCAGCGTGCTGAAGTAGGCGTGCTGCAGGGCGTCCTGGGCAGAGACCCGGTCCCGAGGGATGGGCATCAGCATCTTCTGGGCCAGGTCCTCGGTCTTGTAGGGCAACTGGGCTAACCTGGGGGGGGCAGAAGAGGAGGGGGGGCAAACCTGGTTGAATGACTTGAAGATGGATGGTTCTTTGTATTGTTGTCGTTCTGCAGTCTCAGCTCGTCGTTCTACAATTATTTTGTCATTTCACACACACACACACACACACACACACATGCCCACTTCTCCACATTAAATGCTCTAGTCTATGTAGCTTATTTCCTCTGGCATTTATCATGTTACACACACACACACACACACACGTTATGATCAATGATAAAAGACATCTATCCACATGTCCAGCACCCCCCCATCCCCCACCCCCCCCCTCCCTCCCTCCCTCCCCCCCTCGGCTGTCTCTCAGGGTTAACGTTTTCATTTTCCAGTTTATCCCACCGACTGTATCTGTGGTTGTTTTGGGTTTTTTGTCCACGCCATCGGAGGGAGGGAGGGAGGGGGGGAGGCTTTGGTCTCCATGGGGGGCCGTTTAATTAAACCTACGACTGGAGAGAGAGAGGGAGAGAGAGAGAGAGAGAAAAGAAGATGGGGGGAGGTGGCAGGGAGGAGGGGGGAGTCCCATTCATCAATGTTGAATAGACTTCCATTAAAAATCCAACCCAAACTCCCCTGAGCCCCCCCTCCCCCCTCCTCCCCCCCCCCAACACCACCACTCCTTCCTCTCTCAGTTTTCCCCATTTTCTCTCTTCCTCGTCTCATGTATGGAAATGTAGGGAATAACTTTGATGACCACAAGAATCCTCTCTCCCTCCCTCCCCCCTCTCCCCCCCTCCCTCTCTCTCCCCCCCCTCCCTCTCTCTCCCCCCTCTCCCTCTCTCTCCCCCTCTCCCTCTCTCTCTCCCCCCCCTCCCTCTCTCTCTCTTGGTTTCAGTCTCTTCCTCTCTCTCAGATCCTTCCTCCCTTTTGCGTTTCTCCTTCTGTCTCTCTCTCTTTTTTTGGCGAGTGTGTTCTGGGTGGAGGAATGCGATTCATTCCAGTTTAATCAGTGTGTGTGTGTGTGTGTGTGTGTGTGTGTTTTCCTCTTTCACATCACACTCCACTGATGTGCGGTTGAGTGTGTATTGTGTTGTTGCTGTGATGATAGCCAGTCAGAGGCAGCTAAAGACCTCCTTACTCCTCCTATGACTCCTCATTTGCTCTCTCTCTCTCCTGTACTCTTCCATCTCCTCCTTCATCTCTTTTCTTTCTTCCTCCCCCTCCTCCTCCTCCTCCCCCTCCTCTCTCTCTGACTCACTCCCGTCTCCCCGTCTCCTCGAGTCGTCTCCTTATTCCTGTGCTGAGAATAATCCTCCTCTCTCTCGTACACAGTCACTCTGTGGTTACAGGACTATCTGGTGATGTCCTGTCAGGGTGCTGTGGCTTTGACCTTTGACCTCCTGACTGCTGATTGTCCCATTGGTCAACTTTAGTGTCAAGTAGTGAGAACATCTTCCGTCCACAGTGTATGCTACAGTGTTATCACGGAGCCTACTATCACTCAACGTAGTGTATTCTAAAGTGTTATCATGGAGCCTACTATCACTCAACGTAGTGTATGCTACAGTGTTAGCATGGAGCCTTCTATCACTCAACGTAGTGTATGCTAAAGTGTTAGCATGGCGCCTTCTATCACTCAACATAGTGTATGCTTAAGTGTTATCATGGAGCCTATCACTCAACGTAGTGTATGCTACAGTGTTAGCATGAAGCCTACTATCACTCCACACAGTGTATGCTAAAGTGTTAGCATGGAGCCTACTATCACTCAACGTAGTGTATGCTACAGTGTTAGCATGGAGCCTTCTATCACTCAACGTAGTGTATGCTAAAGTGTTAGCATGGCGCCTTCTATCACTCAACATAGTGTATGCTTAAGTGTTATCATGGAGCCTACTATCACTCAACGTAGTGTATGCTACAGTGTTAGCATGAAGCCTACTATCACTCCACACAGTGTATGCTAAAGTGTTAGCATGGAGCCTACTATCACTCAACGTAGTGTATGCTACAGTGTTAGCATGGAGCCTACTATCACTCAACGTAGTGTATGCTAAAGTGTTAGCATGGAGCCTTCTATCACTCAACATAGTGTATAATTAAGTGTTATCATGGAGCCTACTATCACTCAACATAGTGTATGCTACAGTGTTAGCATGAAGCCTACTATCACTCCACACAGTGTATGCTAAAGTGTTAGCATGGAGCCTACTATCACTCAACATAGTGTATGCTACAGTGTTAGCATGGAGCCTACTGTCACTCAACGTAGTGTATGCTAAAGTGTTAGCATGGAGTCTACTATCACTCCACACAGTGTATGCTACAGTGTTAGCATGGAGCCTTCTATCACTCAACATAGTGTATGCTAGTGTTAGCATGGAGCGCCGGAGGAACGATCTACCGGGGACACGCGGATGATCTTGGTGTCCATGTTAACAGGTAAGTTGACCAAAACTCTCAAATGCTTAAAATGTGAATGTCTTCTTCTTTTTCTTCCTCCCCTCCTCCCTTCCTCCTTCCTCCCTTCCTCCCTCGCCCCCCCCCCCCCCCCCCACCTCTCTCTCTTTACTGCTACAAGAGTGCTTCAGTGTCAGGTCAGATGTCACTGTGTTGCTAAGGGAGAAAGGGGGTGAGAGAGAGAGAGAGAGAGAGAGAGAGAGAGAGAGAGAGAGAGAGAGACTGCTAGACAAAGAGCCTCCTGTTAACACTGGCCTGCCTGCCTACCTCTGGGCCCATGCTGTAACACCCCCCCCACCCCCCCTCACCCCCGCCCCTCTGCCCCGAGGCGAAGGAATGGGCAAACACGATCCACACGACTGCCTCAAGGAACGCTGCTGCTGAGCGATGTACACGACACGTCACTGCAACTCTGGAGTTTCAGGTTCTCGAACTGAAAGTCATTTATGTGTTGAGAGAGTTTCTAGATGGCCTTGTGTAATAATAGTAATAAAATATGTGGCTGTCAAGCAGGAAAAGGAGTGAAAACATGGTGTTGTAACTTTCTGATGATTATATTCTAAGAAATCTGATGGTTTTATAATCTTGTAATGAAATAAAATGGACTTTCTATTTTCTCTCCCTCATTCCTGAAAAAACAGACTTTTACAAAATACAAATATGTGTTTACAACAGTAAAGCTGCTGCAGGGGGCTTTCTGTGGTTTGGTGGGGGGGGGGGGGTTATGTAATTCAGCAGTAAACACAGACATGCATGCACAGAGCGCTTCATTCATGTTATCTTGCAGGCGATGCTTCCACTTCGGAGGCTGGTTAAGTGTCTGGCGAGACGAGCCGAGCGCCCCTCGGGTAGCGCAGGCATTCACAAACCGCATGCAGGTCCAGGTGTGCAGCGGGATCTGGCCAGCTCACATCTGCACTTTCAATCTGAGGCGGTTTTGATGAACGCCAGCTCCACAACGGAGACCAAAGGAGCATTGATTCACCTCAGACCTGCTCCATCACTTTGATATCTACCAAAGCAACAATAAATCCATCATGAGTGAACGACACGTTTGGCCCCCGGGCCTCGTCGGGTCTGCTCAGACAAAGCCCCGAGGCCGCGAACACCGCGCAATCAATGCATTTGTTGTTGTTGTATAGAAACATTAAAGATACCCTATGTGGTGGAATGGGCCTGAAGCCGTTCGGCGGCAGGAAACTATCATCATGAAATAATTACTCCTGCTCCAGCCAGCATCTGAAGAAAGCGCCACGCTGCAGGTATGAAGCATTAGCACGCAACAAAACACAACCAGGATACTGCTGTGTGTTGAAGACAACTATTAGAGTAACAGGAAGTTGTCGGCATGAGATTTGTGCTAAAAATGAAACAAGAAAACAAGAAAAATCAAATGCATTAAGTACTGTAACACACTAGTGGTGTTGAGTGGTCGTCTAAATGGTTTCTAGCGTCTAAATGAGGCTTAAAAGTGAACGTTAGCAGACGTCTATGAAGGTTAAAGTTATCTTGTCCATGTTTCAGATATTTCCAGCTGTGTATTGATTGTTTAAATGTGTGATAAAGTATTTACTACTTGGTCTAAACCTGGAACGCCACAGCCAAGCGGACCCCAGAGCAGAGGCGTGATGCTGAGGAGGCGTCTAGCGCTCAGCGGGGACTTTACGAGTCACCGCTTTGTCTTTTTCATACCTTTTCCAAATGGTCCGAAGCTGCTGGGGCTCGGAGGGAGAGGAACCACTCTGTTGGGAGACAGGAGGGACACAACAGGGCCGTTAAAACCACATCTGGACTTGTTTGTTACGTAGACAGAGGACTTCCCGGGCTCACGCCTCTGCTGGTTGAGAGTTCAAGTCCAAAATGTTCTTTATCCAGCGTTAGTTGACCGTTAAATATCTCAGGATCAACCTGGGATTGAAGACAGTCTTTTAAAACGGATTGTAGTTTATTTAGTGTTGTGTTATCTATCATTTTATAGGAGGAGGTGTCACTTTTTTCAAATGGTGGTTTCAAATGGTGGTTTTATCATCCCTTTTCATTGTAATACAACAATAATACCCAAGAGGCCGTTCTGCAGTTGGTACGGTTTCCAGTATGTGTGTCTTTTCTACAGTCATATACATGTAAGAATAGAGAGAATAAAGAATAAAAAAACAAGAAATGTCGGTGTATCTTATCTGTAGGGTTGTGTGTGAAACCACCCGCTGTAATACAACACAAATAAAACATGTCATTCCTCGAGAATGAGCAGAAACAAGACGCATCATCCCTCCGAGTTTCATCAGAGCTGGAGCAGCTTTGAGATATCGCGTTTGAGTTGAAACCAAAAAATGTCCCTTTAATTCGACCAATCAGTGTAAATCTTCAACCACTGGAACGCAGTAGGAAGACGCATCATCCCTCCAAGTCTCGCCAGAATCAGACCACCTCCTCGCTGTCTACGCACTATTAGAAAGGAACTTTTTTATTTGCCTCTTAGCAGCTTTTTGGTCTTTTATTTACTCCATGTAGCACTAAGATGTATTTTAACTTCCCTCCCTCAGTCCCAACCGGTCCATCTTCACCCTCCACTGTTTTCCACCATAGCGGCCTCTCTCTGTTTTGCTGCTGCGGTGGTTTGTGTGGGTTCTGCTCTACCGCTCCAGGCTGCATCCGGTTGTGTTTTTTCTGATCCGGTTTTTCTCCCCGGGATGCACTGCAAAAGGACCGCCCGGTTGCAGGCGACCGCCAATCACCTCGAGCGGCCCGCGGGGGTAGTCGCATTCACGCTCAACACACGAGAACACAATGAAAAAAAAAAAAAAAAAGTGAACAGGCTGAAACGCAAAACGACTCCCAGGTGGGGTTTTTTTTTTACACCCTCATTTTCAATTTCACAGGAATTTCATGAAATTTCAAGGACAGTTTTGCCCCGAGCGCCTGATGATTTCTTTTTGCTCCTTTTATTTGATAGTTGAGAGTCAAGAGAGAGACAGGAAAAGATGCAAGAAGACGACGAGAAGGGTCCCAGGTCATCATGGGTAAATGGTATTTGCCTTCGCCAGGCCATGTAGCATTAGGATGTCCCCTGTTACCGTGTAAATTCCTGTATCTCTATTGTCACTTGGTGAATTTGACTTCGATGAACTGATTCCTGGCGTTGAGTTGTAAACACCGCCAAGCCGCCCTTCCTCAGAGAATCCGTTTCATTTGATTTCCTGGTAGGGGCTGTAACTCACGGCCTGTCACGGCTTTATGAGAACAGTACAGTCAGAAATCCAAAAGGCGAATCCGCCCCGCGGTCTCTCCCCGTGAGCCATCGCGGCGATCGATCAACACTCTTTACCTCAAGAGAAAAAACCTTGGCGGAGAGCGTGAAATCACTGAAAAGAGAAATGAAAACGATTATCTCCCCTCAAGTTTATCGTTAAAAATCTCTGAAGGTGTTACTTCATCCACCCAGACCTTAAACGACCTCCCGCGGTTTCAAAAAGTACCGTCGTTTGCTCTATAACGGTGTCATCATCCATTTTATTAGAGTGGGAGTCGCACATTTCAAACGGCAGATATCTCCTCTCTCCCCCAGGAAGGAGTTGAGCGGCGAGCCAGGACTCCTGATCCACCGGCAGAAACTCTTGGCTGTGAGAGCGGAAAAAAAATAAAAATAAAAAATGGTTATGATGCAGCTAACCACCGACAGTAAAAAGACAAATACCTTTGGGAAGTTTACGGTAAAAGAACAGCGCTCGCTTTGATGATTAATGCCGGGGCCGTGGTGTTCTGGCGCCGGCACTGAGGAGCGCTCTCCTCCTCGCGGGGTGATCTCAGGCTGCGGTCGAAGGCTTTTCTCCTGGTGAGATTTAACGGGGTGGGATGGGGAGGGTTTTTACTGGCCATGTTTAGAGGTGAGCTGCTGCAAAAACCATGTAACAATTTTGGTGTGTTTTTTTTTCTTCTTCTTCTTGTTCGTACGTTTTTACTGTTAGTTTCTTCTTCTTGAACTGCGAGTGTGAGTGATGTTTAAAACCCCTGGGATCACGTAGCGCCTGTTGCAGATTTTGAAAAATGCATGGGCGTCGATGAGAAAACAAGCACTTTTCTTCGCCGCTGCTTTCTCAAGATGCATGGTTTGTGTTTTTTTTATTTTATTTTTTTTTTTACGCCCAGCAGCAGTGAAAGTGTGGTGAAAAAAATGAAAGCCATCGTGTTTATGGTCTAATCTGTTTGCTTTAGGCCGCGGTGAAACCAGTGAACTCTCTTTTCTCGCTTTCTCCCATCCTCTTTCTCACACACACACACACACACACAGAGACCCTGAATGCAACACACACACTGCAAGGCACTCTTGATCACACACACACGTACACACACACACACACAGCCCCCCCAAGCATATGCTACAAGACACTCTTCCTTTCAAACACACACACACACACACACACACACACACACACACACACACATTCCCTCTTCTTGCCGTTTCACTTGGCTCAGTTTTTCCAGCACTTTTGGCGTTGCCCTGTGCGGTGTGTGTTGGCCACCGGCCCTGGCCCGCTGAAAGCCTCTATCGGCCCATTCAGCCTCCCAGGCACATCTGGGGGTGGATGGGGGGGTGGGGGTGAGGGTGGGTGAGGGGGGGGGTGTTAGGCCAGGTAGAGCACCACCCAGGAGAGCCAGGGTTGAAAGATAATGTTTTTCCACTTCCCAAGTACCGTGCTGGACTCAAACTGGGGCTGTGAGTGATGGTTCCCACCGTGGTCCTGATGTGCAACGCCGTGACTTTCCAGAACCTCCCATGATCTGAAAAAAGTTCTTCTTCGATTCACACACACACTCAAACTTTGCTGAACATGTTATTATTATTATCCAGTGCAGGTACACCTTGGTTTTCCATGGGAATGCTGGGAATACTGAGCAGGTGTGGTCCTGTTGGTGTAGGACAGCAGCCTGCAGAAAGCCAGCCTGTAAACCCTGCCAGCACCCTTTGAAAGCAGCTCAACGCCAAAACCCAGCTCGACTGCCTCAACCCGACACACTTGTGGCGTCGCGCGCCGAGCCAAGCGGCAACGAAAAAACACAACGGACAAACAGAACCGGGCTGCCAGCGCCGTGAGCGTGAGCGCTTCGGACGGTGGAAAAAAAAACGTGAGACCGTGAACGCCCCGCTCGCTCGACATGGGTGTCCCCGGGGGCCCACCCAACACCCGGCGTGCAAAGTCAGTGCAAATACGCACCAATGCTGTCGAGACACAGACACACACATACACACACACATACACATACACACACACACACACACACACACACACACACACACACACACACACTTATGTTGCAGAGAACAAACCTCTCAAATCAGGAGAACAGAGCAGCATCTTATGTCCGCCCATCCCAAACACAGACAGGCATATTTCATTCTGCCTCCACCCTCTTCTCACACACACACACACACACACACACACACACACACACACACTGGCTGAACCTTCTGCCTGCCTGTCCGTCATCCCGGTACTGCCTGTGCTCTGTTTGCCTCCGACATGTTTAATGCAAAAAACTCGTCTCCCTTCGCTGCCAAAGCATCTCCTCCTCCTCCCGCCTCCTCCCCCCATCCTCCCCCGCCGCTGGCCGGCTTCCCCCCGCCTGCACCGCAGACAGGGAGAACTTTGTGATCCCGATACGATCTGTGGATTTATTCACAATTTATAAAATCCTGTGTTTATTTATTCATGTCTGGCAGAGTTTTTTTTTTTTTTTTTTTTTTTTTAACAGTTATTGGTGGGTTTTGAAGTGCCACGGGTGTGGTGGAAGACGGGGGAGGGGGGAGGCGGAGGGGGGAGTCACGGCCTGTCAGCTGCTCCGCTCCGACAGGGGGCCATTACTGGAAGAGGCTTGGAGTTGAGGGAACTCAGCATGGAGCTGCAGTCCAGCGGCTTGGACGGGGGCAGGCGGGGGGAGGGGGAAATGAAACGCTCCGCGGCACGAAACAACCATAATGCATCTGCAGGGGGCGTCGATCGATGCCGGTGACTCGGCGGTTCGTTCGTCCGAAGTCATGGGGTGAATATCAAGTCCAAGAAGTCGATACGCGAGGCTTGTAAAGAACGATCTGCCTGAACAAGCTCCTCAACTTCAACTCAACTCAACTTTATTGTCATGACACAATGCATGACGGAGCACATGCACAGTGTGAAAAAAAAACAGTGCACATGGGGGGGGGGCGGGGCGGGTGGGAGGGGCATACATACAACATCTCTACAGCTGGAGATAGGAGTGTGCTTGACTTTGCACAATCAGTGACGACAGTAAGCTTCCAACTTCTGGATCTTCATCCTGTCCTCCGTCCTCGCCGGTCTTTTATTTTGAAATGGTTTTGAAGTATTTGGCCGTTGTATTTATTCACTATAAGAGGATAACCGAACCGACCAACCACGCACGTCAAGAAAGACCCCCTGTGGTGGTCTGGGAGGGGACGGGTATCTGGTCTCTGATAGAGATCAATACAGGTCACAGATTACCTGATGCCCCTGTAACTCCAGTGAGCAGCCAGATGCTGATTGGCTGTGGCTGGTAAGTTTGCCGAACTCGTCATTTCAAGGTCCTATTTTATTGTGAAAATCTAGCTGGCTAGTAAAACAGTAAATGTGGCTTGTGTTTGTTAGCTTTGGTTTTTCTACCCTGGAAGGCAGTCACAGATTATGAACGTGCACACACACTCATGCCAACCAGCTGACACTCCCTGTGAGGCGCTAGTGCACGTGCATGCACGCACACGCGTGCACACGTACTCACACACACACACACAGCACACCTACTGATGAGCAAGCACTCCTCCCCGCCAGGTGCAAATAGAGGCACACGCATACTGACATCATCGCGTACACACACACACACACACACACACACACACACACCCCCACACACCCAGAACACACACAGATTGAGATGAGTCAGTGGAGGAGGACTCCGTCTCAAACCACAGAGCCTGGAGGTCGTCTGGTCCGCTCTGCTTTTCCTCCATTTCATCATCAGGACACTGAAGTCACCGAGGACTCACATCAACACCGATAGAAACAGAATAGAAAGCTAAGAGTAGAGAGCCAACAGAAACATCTAGTGCTGAACACCGGAATGATGAAACTCGTCATTTGTTTTTTTGGCTTGAGTCCTAAATGTGTTGTGCGGCGCCGTCCTCCATCTTTGAGCAGCTGAAACTGCGAAAGGGGCGGGGCTTCCAAAACAGAGTAAGTGCAAGCCAGAACCCTCTCAGCACCTGGTGGAGTTAACGGTTGAGTCACTGGTATTGACGAGCAACCTCATCAACCCCCCTGCAGGTACATCACAGTCAAGAAATCCTCCTCACTGCTCCTTTACGATCCAGATCCATATGGTCGAATCCCACCAGATTCCTCTCTCCTCTCTGTCTTCCTCTCTACCTCAATACAAAACAAAAAACACCAAGGGGGCGTGGCCTGCAGGGTCATCCCCTGTGGCACGGCGTTCAGCTGGATTTCTGCAAAACATGCCTCTAGTATGACCGCACACATGTACGATCCCATCAACCGCTCCAGATGAAGTTAATTCCCGCTTTTTTCTTTTTCTTTTCCCTTTTTGTACTTTTTGTTTATAATAGTCTCGGAGACATTCCTCCCCCCTCTGTGATTTGGATGCTGTGGAGTCTGGAGCGCTCCGGCGTATAGGATTACCGGCTGGCCTGAACTCAACGCTGCACATTCCTCTGTTATCTACTCATCTTCATGCGACGGGACAGAGGAGAGGCGGGGCGGAAAAAAGGGCAGAAATATGAAATAAGTGGACCTCCTGGTGGATTAGGGTGTTGTGAGTTGAGTTCAGATCCCACTCAACATGGTTTTTCTCCCATCTTTCCCGTCTCTCTCCACTGAACCAGAAATAGAAAGGGATTGTTTGACCAGGAAGCAGGGAAGTGAAACGTCTTGTGTCTGTTAGTGCACTTTCTAGCCATACAGTTATGGACTGGCTGTTAAAGTGACTCATACGAACCAAGACTAGAGAGTTAGGCCTCCTCTCCTATCTTAGTCTGGTCTAATGGCGCCTCCTAGTGGCCACAGATGACATCACCCAGTCGACTGTCCTGATTCAGAAATCCACCATTTCCAAAAAGTGACAAGTACTCTGATGTCAAAGTTGATGTAATTATGAGAGAAAAAAAAAAAGTATGTTATTTATTATAAACTAATACTATTTTGTATGAACTTTTTTTAAAGCGCAAAGGAAACAGAATTATTATAGAATAAGATAAACTACAACACCACAAGATAAAAGGTGAGACGGAGAAGAAGGAATCATTTATGTTTCAGACAAATTGACTAATAAAGTTCATACAAAAATTTCTTTCTTTGTTATTCTTTATATATTTGTTTCTTTATTTCTTCATTTGGAATAAAAGCCGTCACTGGTGGCAGTTTGAGTCTCTCCTGAGCCTGTGAATGGTTAGAAATGGCCAGAACCTAAATGGAGGGTTTAGATTGGCTGTTGAGGCAGGAAGAGGCGGGGAAAAGAGACTGACCTGGTTTGTAATTGGGCAGTTCGCTCACTCCCGGCCAGCTCTCCTCGGTGGGGACTCCAAGGACCTGCGGGTGGGAAAAGAGGTCAGCGAGACCGTCCCGTACCTGAAAGGACGCAGGTTCGATGTCGCTGACCTCCGACCTGCTCACTCTGAAAGCTAAACCGCCAGTTGCTTGCCTACATATCTAACAGCCTTTTCTCCTTCCATCTTTTGATCAGATGTATAGGAAACACCACCTGAACGGTAAATGGTAAAACGAGCCCCGTTGAACTCACCGCCCATATTTTCTGTAGCTGCTCGAAGACGTCGACCACCCCTGGGAAGGCTGGCGCCCCCTGCAGCATCTCGATGAAGATGCACCCGGCGCCCCTGAATCAGGAAACGGGGGAAACAAGTCTTTTCTTAATCATCAAATCTCTGAAATACTAGAACTTTCTACCTTCTCCTCTGGGCTCTTCCTCCTTCACTCCTATCTCTCATATATGATCATTCTGGATACGAGAATATGTCGGACTTCTCTCCAGGGCGCCGTAGCTTTGACTCTTGCTCTCGGTGGGAATTTAAGCTTCTTCTACTGATGCGTTCAAGGAACCTGCTCTGCAAAAGTGCAACCTAAATTCCTAAAATGTCGATAGCAACGTAAATAAAAATGCATTGCAGCTGCAGGTATCTTTGCACTTTCTTCCACATTGCATGCTGACCTCAGATAAATCCTCCGCCCGAAAATGGAAAGGATCATTTTAGATCAATGGATGTGGGATTTCAGAGCGGGGCTTGAGGACACGGCCTGTTGTGGCGGCTAATAGCGCCCTCTTAAAAACCCAAAACTCTGTTAGTGATTTTCTCTGTTTGCTCGAAGCTTTTGATCGCACATGTTTCTAATATCCATTATCTGGAAGAGGCCGTGGAGAGACGTGCCCAGATATCGTTAATGTTAGGGCACATAAATACGTCTTCAATAAACTGATGCATGTGTGTGTTAAATCCCTTCAGCTTTTTCTCCCGAGGGACTTTGACTTCCAAATGTTTGTTTTTGGTGTTTTGGCGTGGAGGGACGGGGGAACAGCGGGGCCAAAAGGCTAAACGTCTCTCGACACGCAACGCCACACACCGAGACGACGGCAGCAGCTTGAACCCTCTGGATCCTCTTCCTGTTGGACGGCATCGATCTGTGACGGTCAAGGTGTTCCCACTTTCCCTCAACCTGCTTCGTCTACTTCAGCTAATGATTTCCTACGTTTCCCAGAATGCCTTTCGATGACTTTTTGCGAATAAAAGGTGGGGATGGGGGGGATGCGGCGGGGGTACCGACCAGATATCCAGAGCGGTGGAGTAGTCCGTGGATCCCAGCAGGACGTCGGGGGGTCGGTACCACAGCGTCACCACCTCAGACGAGTAGGTCTGGCAGGGGATGGATTTGGACCGAGCCAGGCCTGGACAGAAACAGAACCATTCGTTTGAAACTGTCTTGTCTCTAGTCCTAGCATCTTTGGCACCTGAGGAACCTTGGACGGATGATGCATCTTGGGCGGTGCCTGAATCACTCGACACCTTTACTTGTTTTGTTCTACGCTAACGTCGCTAACGTCGTTTAGCCTCACCGAAGTCGGCCAGTTTGAGTTCTCCCAGGTAGCTGATGAGCAGGTTCTGGGGCTTCAGGTCTCGGTGGAGGATCCTGCGGCCGTGGATGTAGGAGAGACCCCGGAGCAGCTGGAACATGAAGATCTGCAGAGACGGGGGAGAGGAGTTGAGGGTCAATGCCAGGGTGGGGAGACGAACACTGACCGGTAACGTCTACGGGGATGGGGGAGCACAAACTGACGGAAACATGGACATAAAAAACGTTTGTCTATTTTTTTGTCCATTTCATTTTCTGTCAGCAGTGAATTGAAGTCAGTGGAAAGTTCACAAGTCCCAAGGTGCCTTCAGGGAACAGGGGTAACATCAGGAATTCTCCATTTCACTTTTCTCTCTCTTTAGTTTCCTGACTGAAGATTTGAGTCGATCTGGTTCGGCTGACGGTGTCTCTTCCGTTTCTTCCATACTTTTATAATTCCTAAACTTATCAAGACCAGGAAATGATCAAATTCATTCCCAGAATTCCCAGATGTGGCTTTGCGTTTGGTGTAAGGTTGAGTGGTTGAGTGTGAACGCACCCTGACATTGTATGAATGCAGCCCCCCTGGGTGCTGGGTCATGTACTGGGCCAGGTCTGTTTGCTGGAGGGAGAGAAGAGAAAAGGAAATCAAAGAGAATTTCAAAAAGACTTTATATCATCACACACACACACACACACACACACACACACACACACACTGTCTCTCTCTACTCACCACGTACTCGAAGACGAAGGTGAGCGACTCTCTGGTGTGGATGATGTCATGGAGCAGCACGATGTTGGCATGCTTAAGGCCCTTCAGCAGGGAGGCTGCGCGCACACACACACACACACACCATGACCACAGATGGATTAATGCATGTACTGGCTCTGTGTGTGTGTGTGTGTGTGTGTGTGTGTGTGTGTGTGTCTCTCTCACCTTCTCTGATGGCGGTGAAGGGAACACCCTCCTCTGTCTTCATACGAATCACCTTGAGAGCCACAAGGTGTCCATTGATCCTGGAGACAGACAGACAGACAGACAGACAGACAGACAGACAGTCAGACAGACAGACAGTCAGTCAGACAGACAGACAGACAGACAGACAGACAGACAGACAGTCAGACAGACAGACAGTCAGACAGACAGACAGTCAGTCAGACAGACAGACAGACAGACAGACAGACAGTCAGACAGACAGACAGTCAGTCAGACAGACAGACAGACAGTCAGACAGACAGTCAGACAGTCAGACAGGCAGACAGACAGACAGACAGTCAGACAGACAGACAGACAGACAGACAGTCAGACAGACAGACAGACAGGCAGACAGGCAGGCAGACAGACAGACTGACAGACAGGTCTCAGTACAGCCTCCCCCAGGTACAGCCTCCCCTGGTCTCAGGTCTGTTAGCACCTCGACTATGTGCTAATTCAATCTGTGGCCCCCTGCAGAGCCCGGTGCTGCTCCCTCTAGAGGACAGCATGGGTATGACATGTAAGCCCCAACCCGCCTGTGAATACCGACTTCAATTCAATTCAACTTTACTGTCCTTGTCCTGTCCTAACCCGTCACCTTCCTCTGTGGTGTTGCGTCTTCTACGTTGAGATGTTTCCAACAAGCCTCTCGGTTTTAATATCTTCTCCACCCACATTTGTAATTTCTTCTGTTTCTTCTCTCTCCTTATATAGAACCAGATTTATGTGTGGGTAAAAGCCTCGACTCTGCGCTGACCTTATAAAGTGAGACGGCTGTAAAAGACTTTACGAGATCTGAGCTTGTTATTGCGCAACGGTCTGATAAATGGATCCAGGGCAGGAACGATCTGCAGGAGACATTTCATATTTTACCACTGAGTGAGCTGGTAGGGGGTTCGGTGCATTGCTCAAAGGCACATCGGCAGGGCATATTGCTGTGGAGGGATGCATTGTGGTCAGAGAGGAACCTCATATCGTCTGGACTGACCTGCTGATGCCCTTGTAGACGGTGGCGTAGGCTCCCTCACCCAGCTTCTCCAGGTTCAGGTAGGAGTTGGCTGTTCCAAACTGCAGCCCTGTTTTCTGTCGGGGGGGAGGACAGACAGACAGACAGACAGACAGACAGACAGACAGACAGACATGTAACATGACCGCTCAGCCTGCTGGAGGTGTCGTGGGTCGTGTGGTGAAGGGCTGCAACTCACCCACTGGAACTCCTGCTCGAAGGTCTTGCCCCCCAGGGGGTCGCTGTTGCTGCGGCCCCTCTGCACCCGGAGGCGACGGACCTGCAGGGTGTGGAACCAGTGAGGCTGGGCCTTGGAGTAGGACGGGTCGGACGGGTCGGCCGGGTCGGACGGGTCGCTGAGCTGGGAGAGAGAGAGACGAGGACACTTCTTGACTTTTGATGAAAAGCCTGCAATGAAACATCTCACAACAACACAGCAACCAGGATCTCCTCCCAGTCACCAAGCAGCCACGCCAGCACAACACATCTAACCCAATACAGCCAGACCCTCCTCTTATACTGTACATATACATGGAATATTGTGTTGGAGTATCCATGTCCTCCATCCTGAGACGAGGAAACCCTTATTTTTTGTATCTTATCTGCACAAGCACGTTTTTTTGTCCTTTTTATCACTTTTTTATCATCTCTGTGTGTTATCACAAAGTAAACTAAATCAAACTAAACTTGTGGGAGGGAAAGAAGAAGAGGAGGGTGGATGGTCAGAGAGAGGAGATAACATGCTTTGGCGTCTGGTTCTCCTCACCCCAAGTCAAAGTATCACCTGGTTATTGAACCTGATCTTCTTTCCTCGTCACGTTGGAGAGTTTGAGAGAGAGAGAGGTTGATTTAAGAGCAAGGCACTGACACCAGGGTTAGAGGTGCAAATCCCACCAGGGTCAGCCATGCTAACCTATGAGCTCATGGTCCTGTAAGGCACTTTAGATAGAAGTACATGACATCTATCCTGTGTTATATCCACTAAATGACTCTATCTGGTGTTCTGTCCACTAAAAGAGACACGTGTTGTATCACATCCACCGATAACCAACCAATCAACTACAACCAGGTAGAAAACAGGAAGTACATGAGAGTAGAGTAGGCACACACACACACACACACACACACACACACACACACACACACACACACACACAGGCTACCTCAGCAGACGGCAGGGATGCGGCACTCCTGCTCTTTCCAGAGGTGATCTGCTCCATCTCCACCTCCTCCTCCTCTTCCTCCTCCCCCTCCTCACCACAACACCAACAGCACCTCCTCACACACTCTGTCCCGGCTTCCCTCACCCACTGGGCCAAATCCTCCATCTTTGTTTTCTCTGTAATCCGTTTTTCTTCTTCTTCTTCTTCTTCTTCCTCTCTCTCTCTCTCTCTCTCTCTCTCTCTCTCTCTCTCTCCATGAAGTGGGAGGTCCATCGCTCATATGACTCGCATGGGTCAGCAAACAGGGTCCCATGACCGTCTCTGTCTCTCAATGTCTCTCGCCCTCTCTCTCTCTCTCTCCATCAAGGAAGAGCTCTTACCTCCCCCCTCCTCCCCCTTTCAATTTGGAACAAGAGTGTCCATTCAGGATGGAGAATGAGCTGAAGAGGGGAGAGAGAGAGAGAGAGAGAGAGAGAGAGAGAGAGAGAGAGAGAGAGGGAGGGAAAATAAAGGAGGGAGGGAGGAAGATGGAGGGGTCAGTGGGGCGAGAGAGGAAGAGGGAGGTAAAGGGAGGGAGAAGAGGAGGAACAAAGAGATAGGGAGGTGGACAGAGAGAGGAAGGAAGAAGGGGAGTGACGAGAGGAAGACAGAGATGGATAGAGAGAGGAAGAGGGGAGGGAGAAGAAGAGAGGGAGAAAGAGGGGAGAAAGAGAGGGAGGGAGGAAGACAGATGGATAGAGAGGAAGAGGGGAGGGAGAAGAAGAGAGAGAGAAAGAGGGGAGGAGAGAGGGAGAACGAGGGAGGGGGAGAGAGGGAGAGAGGAAGACAGATGGATAGAGAGGAAGAGAGGGAGAAAGGGGAAGAAGTAGAGAGCTGGAGTGAGAAAGAGATAGAGAGGAAGAGAGGGGAGGGAAAGGGGGAGAGAGAGAGAGAGAGAGAGAGAGACTGACAGGAGACGGAAGACAGACGGAGGGAGGGTGGGACAGCAGCCTGGGGCTCCTCCGTGTTCACTTCCCTGGACAACAGGCTTTTACCACGCCCTGAGGAACACCATGAATGCATCACGCTTCTTTTGCGGGACCCTGGCGGTGTTGGTGCCATGCTCCACCCCCTGGGCCATGCTCCACCCACTGGGCCATGCTCCACCCACTGGACCAGGCTCCACCCAATGGGGCATGCTCCTCCCCCTGGGCCATGCTCCACCCACTAGGCCATGCTCCACCCACTGGGCCATGCTCCACCCACTGGCCAGCACAGTGAGTCGATGGCTGCACTATAATACGACTATTACCAATACTCTGTTTCATCATCAATATATCGTTGAATGAATGAATCTGATACCTTGGTGACATCACCGTGGAGACGACTGGTAGCCTCTATTGGTGCTCGTGTTTCTCCAAGTTAGGACTACATTTCCCATGAACCCCATTGCTTCCTGTCTCAAAGACGACATTGCTGCTTGTCCTCGCTTTCCTCCCTGTTTCTCTGCTTCAGCATCCAGTAAAGCTCACCTGTGATCACTGGCAGGTTGTCCATCATGGTGCCTTCCAGGACACGGACTTTTTGGGAAATTGGCGCGTTGGTCAATTTCATCTCTTCTGTCTCTGGTAGATTTCTCTGTCCTGGTCACATGCCTGTTTTTTTCTGCCACTCGTCACATAAAGGGGAAGTTGACCAACAGGCCGATTTCCCAAAAAGCCGGTGTAGTCCTGTAAATCATTTCCTGCCACTGCTGCAGGTAAATGTTGGGTTTGACTGACTAGCCAGTTCTACTTCTTCTACTTCTTTCATGACAAAGAAACCGCTGTTGCTGCTGAACAGAAAAACGCATCACTTCCTGTGTGCCAGTGGGTTTTTCCCGGGAAAAGCCTACCTGACACCGGGTGTTTAGAACAGCAGGAAAAAGCAATTTATTCATTTATTTTGAAAAAATGAAAAAGTAGTGGACTACTACTTTAAGGCTGAGCCGAGTGTGTGTGTGCGTACACCTGTCTAACAGCATGCACGCATTAGGAAAAAAGCCCCTCTGAACGGGTTCGACCTCCCCCGTCTCTCTATCTCTATCTGTCTTCCTGTCTCCTCAGCGGGGGGGCGGGGCCAATCCTTTCACACCGCAGGAGGTCAAACCGCACAGCGAGAGGAATAACCGACTAAGCGCTTCCTCCGTCTCTGGGGGCGATCCAAAGCCTAAGCGGAGCAGCACGATTTCCAACATAAGTGGTGTATTTTTTTATTTTTTTTACCTCCTCGTATCCCAAGTGCCTCTGCTTCAGACCTGCCGGGGGAAAAAAAAGAGCAGAGAGGAAGAGCGGGTTGTTAGGGGTTTGGACATCCAAGACATTTAGAACATCGTGATCATGTTTGTGTGCACGGTCAGTGAAGGTTTATCTAAACGACCACAGGGAACCAGAGAGAAGAGAGGGAGTGACGCCTCTCGGGCTTCTCTACGACGGCTTATCCAACATGGAAGCCGGGAGAAAAATGTTTTTTTTTAAAAGAGAGCAAAGTGCAGATCGGGTTATGAAGTCTCCACTGAGTCTCCAGTGTTGGGAGAGTCTGATGGGAAATGAAAAGTGGAGCAGCCACGTCCGATTCAGATCTGGGAGGAAGGAGGTTTTAAAGAGAGCGAGAGAGAGAGAGAGAGAGAGCGAGAGAGAGAGAGACTTAGCCAGACATAATGGCCTCAACCCGAGCCCTATCTCCTCAGACAGTGGATCAATGTGACAAATGTTCGGCCCGCTCCAAATCCCGTTAATGGCGTCGCCTCGTTTCCTCAACACCGCCCCTTTAAACATGATGTCCACGTTAAAGGACCACTCCACCCTCTGTCACCACGGTAACAGTATCATCAGTGATGTTCAACCCATTCCAGGAGTTACTTTCCAACGACCTTGTCTACTGCTGCCCTAGTTAGTGATTTCCTACATTTCCCAGAATGCCCTTTGACTGTCTCCAGTGTAAGGTGGCGTATGGGCATATAAATACAGCAGCTAGCCAAATAGTTTGTGAACATTGGAGCGTGTCTATGGTCGCGGCCACGCCCCTTACTCAAAACCCATTGGCTGCATTGCATTCTGGTCTATCTTCTACTGCATTGCATTCTGGTCTATCTTGCTACTGCATTGCATTCTGGTCTATCTACTGTCGGTGGGGAAATTGGTCTCTCTCTTTTCTCCGATGGATTTCTCCTGTATGATTGTTGATCGTCGGTCTAGAAAGAAGCCCTTGCTCTTTGATTCTGATTGGCTGACACCAAAACCTGACGGTTACCGTTGATGGTTTAGATCCAGGAAACATTTTCTGACATCAAACTTCATAATGATAATCTGATCAAAACATTGTCGTATCTTCTTGTGTTTGTATTGGATGGACGGATTTCATTTTTCATCAACTAAAACCATTGTTGGCCGGCGGTGCTGGCAGCCATCTCCGAGGCTACGATAGGATCAGGTCTGGGTGCCAGCAGCCGTCACACCCTCGCCTCTCCGCCATCTTTTGCCATAACCTATGCTGACATTTCTGAAGGGCACAGGACCGAGGTGTCCCGGGGACCTGCGGAGAGCCAGGTAATCACTGGCAAGCGTCAGCGTTATTTATGGATGGGAGGTCGGGGGCGGGGCGGAAGCACAGTAACTCATTCGCCGTCACGTTCGCTGCCTCCATAAATCCATCCTTCCTTCCTGCTTCTCTGCTTTCACTGACCATCATGTGATGAAATCGAGGGGGGGTGGACTATGGATTGGGCTGTGTCCGCAAAACGTGATCTGATTTTGACAAAACATGGAGGGAGTTTAAAATCATAACACTAATTGGTCTGATGGGGGCGCTGCAATTAAAGCTCAAAATCTCAAAGAATCTCAAACTTGGAGCACTAACAGGCTAACAGGCTAACAGGCTAACAGGCTAACAGGCTAACACGCTTCGGCCAGAAAAGCCTTGATCAGAGCAGAGCGGCTTTCATCAGGCTTCTCTCGCCAAAACGCGTCGGTGTTCCCCGGCGTAAATAAGTCATGTGACAAACGAGCGTGCTATCTCTTCTTGAGTATTTCATTTGATGTTTTTTAGCTCGGCAGGAGTTCAATTATTGAAGCGCGCCTCTTTCCCCTCACACGGTATAACAAGAGCTACATGAGGAGCAAGGGAAGATTGTTGTAACTAGCAAAAGAAACTGACATATTACATTTTTTTGTAACCAATCAACAAATCCTACACATACAGTGATAAGGTGTGTGTGTGTGTGTGTTTTCACCATGTTGTGCTCATTTCACATTTACACTTAAGGCATTTAACTTGCAGTGAGTGTAAAGGTAGAATAAGCTTCAACTCCTGGATCACCAACATGACAAGGAACAACATCCCTGAGAGAAAGAAATAAAAATAAGAGCTAACAGTTTCTCTCCTTTCTTTCTTCCTTCCTCCCCACGTCCTTTTATTCAGGCTGCAGAGTAAAGTGGGCTGTAACTGCAGGGTACTGGCAGGGAGAGCTTGTTAATCCTCCCCCCCGCCACAGGACGGAGAGAAGGGCTTGCTACCAATCACATCCCACCGTCTTCCATTTTCATTTGGACTGAAAGTGACGCCGCCTGTCTTGTTTAAGGGAAACAAAACTTCCTCCCTTCTCTCTTCACTACGCTCTAGTTGCATCCCACTTGAGTTGAACAAGGAATCAGGTCCTGATCTCACAGCAGGAAGCTACCCTCACCCAGTACGGACGTCAGACGTCAAACATCGATTCAACATCATTCAACAACATTCCTGACTTTGCCCTTTTGTGACAGAAGACATCCAAAAGGCATTGAAACTGCAACAGTCCACCCTTATCGTGCGTCTCAGTCGATTTTCTTGGATCTTTGGCCTCTGCAGCATCTTATCTCCATCCACCCTGATACTGATGTGCACTAAAGACCTTTTATGTCCGACAGTCACAGCAGCTAGTCTCAATCTCTTTCCCTGTTCTTCCAGTAACAGAAATAGGACCTCCAAATTGTCTCCAAGCGGCTGGTAGAAGAGACAGATTTACCAACCACGGCTAAAATCTCTCTGGCTGCTGGCTGGTTGTAATTTCCTACCCTGGCACCGGACCCAAACACAGCGTGAACAGGTGCATGCAGACCCACGCGAAGCGGCAGAAGCTGGTGGAGACAGCGAGCGGCTCCTGTGTGATTTATTAGCGTCGTCAAAGCGTCTCGTCCAGGAAGCCACAAGATCCACGAAGAAGATTAATGGCTTTTGTTGCAATTTTTGCAGGGGAAAATGAGTTATGGTGCCTTTTCTGCTTTTTTTTCTCCAATGCTGAATGTGCAGATGTTTCTCTGACAGCCCGGTTGATTTGTGGGCGGGGCCATGCAGACTGACACCTTTCCCTTTCCTCTTGCCGTGTAGAAATTGCAGTATTACATTTTGCACTTTCTATACAGGAAGTCAGAAATACAAACTATGCTCGGGGTTTTTTACTTAGTCTGGGTTTCAGGAAAAATTGAATCGACTGTCAGGGCGTCGCTCTCTGTTGGCTCCACGCCGCTTTGCCGCCCTGGAATAACGCCATCGGTCTGGAGAGGGTGTCTCTGTGCTCAGTGTAGCGCAAGGCATGATGGGAATCTGAGTATCTAAAACAGTTTCACTAAGCTGACTGCTCTGTTTCTCCTGGTTTCCTCCCACGCTGTTTTAAAAAAAGAACCCTGATATGGACTAGATATAGATACTCTAGGACACCAAGAGGAGGAAAGGAGGAGGCGGTGGAGGAAAGGAGGAGGTAATGAAGGAAAGGAAGAGGTGGTGGAGGACAGGAGGAGGTGGTGGAGGACAGGAGGAGGCATTAAAGGAAAGGAGGAGGCAGTGAAGGAAAGGAGGATGTGGTGGAGTACAGGAGGAGGTAGTGGAGAAGAAGGTAATGGAGGAAAGGAGGAGGTAGTGGAGGAGAGGAGGAGGTAATGGAGGAAAGGAAGAGGAAGGTGGAGGACAGGAGGAGGCATATGAAGGAAAGGAGGAGGTGGTGGAGTACAGGAGGAGGTAGTGGAGAAGAAGGTAATGGAGGAAAGGAGGAGGTAGTGGAGAAGAAGGTAATGGAGGAAAGGAGGAGGTAGTGAAGGAGAGGAGAAGGTAATGAAGGAAAGGAAGAGGCAGTGGAGGACAGGAGGAGGCAGTGGAGAAGAAGGTAATGGAGGAAAGGAGGAGGTAGTGGAGGAAAGGAGGAGGTATTGAAGGAAAGGAGGAGGTAATGAAGGAAAGGAAGAGGCAGTGGAGGACAGGAGGAGGCAGTGGAGAAGAAGGTAATGGAGGAAAGGAGGAGGTAGTGGAGGAAAGGAGGAGGTATTGGAGGAAAGGAGGAGGCAGTGAAGGAGAGGAGATGGCAGAGGAAAAGTGGAGGTGGTGAGGAAAGGAAGAGATAATGAAGGAAAGGAGAAGGTAATGGAGGAAAGGAGGAGGTAGTAAAGGAAAGTAGGAGGTAGTGAAGGAAAGTAGGAGGCAGTGGAGTAAAGTAGGAGGAGGGGAAGGAAAAGAGGAGGTGGAGGAGCTAAGGAGGAGGTAATGGAGGAAAGGAGGAGTGATGTTTGCTTTGTGGTTTGATTAACAGCGTTGAGCTTCCCGAGCCTCGTCCGTCTCCGCCGACCACCTGTTTGTAAAAGTCACTTCCGCGTGGTTTGTTGTTTTCGCCGCAGCTGGCGAGCCATGCATAATTCAGAGCCAGTCTGGAGGTTCCTGAACGCCCCGCTGCTTCAATCCACCACCCTGACAACCTGCTGCCTCCCTGGGGAGCCGGAGCATACCGCAGGAGGGAGGGAGGGAGGGAGGGAGGAAGGAGGTATCTCTTCTCATCTCCATCCACTCTCCTTCCCAGCCTCCTGGCATTTGTGATGGCCCGGTGGCTAGTGGGTACCGGGAGGTCAGGAGGATGACCCCCCAGCATCAGCATCCATCAGCAGCCATGTGTCAAGACGCTGCTCGCTCTGAGAGACGTCAGCGAGTTTGAACCATTTCACCTCCAATTAGGACACAAACCCCCTCGTCATCGTCCTTCTAAAAGACTCACTCAACCCCCCGGGACTGACATTTTGTCGAGGGCGGCGACCGCTCCGGTAATTCACCGGCTGAGGAAGCGGTGAAGGGTGAGCACGCTCCGCTTAGTGAGCAGAACAGTCTCTGCACTCAGCACCTCCTCGGTTGCACTAAGTAGCGTCTGCACTTATGCGTGCCGTTTTTCACCAATTAAGCCAAAGTGAGTGACAACCCCCCTCCCCCCTCCCTCCCCCCTCCCTCCCCCACAGCACAGCGTGACACTTTGCTCCTAACAAGGTGTTGCTCATGTTGGTCACGCCGACGACACGCCGCAGGTTACAGTGGCATGCGTTTCCACGAGAGGCAGTTTTGAGCATCGCTGGGTATTAGGCTTGCATAACAGATGAGATGCAGTGTGTGTGTGTGTGTGTGTGTGTGTGTGTGTGTGTGTGTGTCAATCATCAATCGATGGACTTCAAACAAAATGTTGCATTAGAGTCAATTCAGGTTAAAAGCCTCCCATAGACAACCACCATATTGATCGATTACACAATAAATATGTAACCAATCAAGCTGCACCACATCCATCTGATTTATTGGTGAACCGATATGTCATCAAACCCCAACCCACCAACCGCCAAGTCCCCTCCGATACTCCGACGCCGTCATCTGGGACGTTCAGGGCACTCCGGTTATTTTGTGATGAAGCGTTGTCAGTTAGTGATTTCCTACGTTTCCCAGAATGCCTTTCAACAACCCCCAGAGAGAACGGGGTGTGAACTTGTTGCATTCAGCTGTTTTTTATGTGTAGGTAGAGAGAGTCACACCCTTCACTCAGAACCACACAGGTCTCGTGGCTGCATTGCATTCTGGTCTATCTACTGTCCTCTGATGGATTTCTCCTGTATGATTGTTGATCGTCGGTCTAGAAAGAAGCCCTTGCTCTTTGATTCTGATTGGCTGACACCAAAACCTGATGGTTACAAACATTTTCTGATATCAGACTGGAAATATCTCAACGTGGGGTCACGTCGTCTACGATTGGCCAGTTAGGAATAAGCGACACACCACCAAACAACAACATGAACATCGCCGATAGTTGTTGTAGGTGTTTTGTGGTGGTACAACAATGTAGTTAAAGGTCTTCTGAGTAATAAAGACGACTCTGATTCTTGTGTGTTTGTGTCGGAGGTGGCGGTCCTGTCTGCTCCGTACAGCTCTGGCCTATGGAGTCAGGGCAGGCGACTCGGGATGCTGGGGATGTTTCCCAAACCTTCCCATATCCCTCGTGACAACGGCACAATCAGAAACTGCCACAATAGCACATCTATGTCAGCTGGCCCGGTCTAACACCACAATCAGAAACCCATGGCGGTTTGGTGCTCACCCAGACGGTGGAAAGCCTCGGTGGCGGCGTGGCGTAGGTTCTGCATGCCTCCTATCCAGTGAGGGGGGATCTGCGTGGAGAGCCGGTGTGGAGATCCACTAGGACCCTGGCATCCTCAGCGCTCCTTGGGACAAAGCATCAGCGGCAGCAGCAGCACTTCCCCCGAGTCGCTCCTCCTCGCTCCCACTCCGTCCTCTCACGCCATCAACAAGCTGCAGGGCAGATCAGTGCAAGGCAGACTTGTTTTGTTTTTTTAATCCCTCCGTCTGTCCTTCGCCTCAAGGTGTTCTCGCTCGCTGTGAGTGTCTTGCCTTGCTCTCACTATCTCTGTTTTCCTGTCTCTCTCTCCTCTCATGATATTTCTCTCTCTCCCTCCCTCCTCTCCAACTCTCTCCCTCCCTCCTTCCCGCAGTGACCAGTGTTGCCTGTGACTCAGCCAATCAGAGTTGTCAGATAAGACTCGCCAGCCAATGGGGGGAGAGGGGGAGCCACGAGACGAGGCTGCTAGAAGTGTGTTTTGAACAGTAGGAGCGTCAAAATGTTCCTCTGTACTGTAGCGTGCACGTGCGTGTGTGTGTGTGTGTGTGTGTGTGTGTGTTGTAAATGGGCTCCAGGGGGCACAAGAGAGTTATTTATCATGCTTTGGTATATATGTGCTGCATATACCAGCATCCTCCAAGGGGTTTGCAGGCATCAACACACACCCAGTGACCTTTTGTTGACAATTCCCTCAGAAAGAAAAATGTTAGTTGAGTTGAATTCATTCATTTTGCACAGTGAGAAAATACAGAAAGAATAAGAGGGAAATTTGTGTAAATGTAAAATAATAAATAAAAAACAAACAATAACAACGACGACAAGCAAATACACAAGTGAAAGAAAACAACAAAACAGACTGTGCTCAATTCAAATGTTTTTCATTTTTCATATAATATATAATAGGTAGTTAGTTGTGTGTTGTTTAAATCAATAATAAAACGCAAATTAAATCTCTAAGAAAATGCTAACAGGTATCAATATAAATCTATAGTCTAATAATAATAAATAAAGAGAAAATTACATGTTAAACTATAATATTTAGAAGGGGAATCAGATTGAATTCATGTATTTTATCTGACAGTTTGCTCTTATTTGTTACCCATGTGTTAGCTAGTTCAATACACAGTGTTTCTTACATGCTGCGGTAGCTAGCATACTGTAACTACACATTGATATAACGTTAAATTACGAATGACGTTATAACTGACTTTTCTCGCGCTGGCAGTCTTGTTTTTCCACATCTCCACCACCTTGTCGCGCGCTGTACTCATTCACGTGAACCGTTATGAAAGTACAATGACATAAATCACCTATCGTACTTGAACACATGACGCTCTACGCCTCTGCGCCCGTTCTATTTTGAGTCCTCTCACTTTCCGTCGTTTCTGACACAACAACACAGCCGCAGCAGCTGAGCGGTATCTGAGAGGAGGAACGAAATGAAGAACGCTCACTCTGCTCATATTTCCGTTTACCATAGCCGGAGTCGACTTTGTCCCCGCCCGGCTCTGATTCACTCCTGTCAGATTATTGATATAACCAAACTACAAACCGAAACGTCTCCTTTCCCTGCGTGACAGTAACTGCAGGAGGAGAGCGCATGCGTAAATGTAAACGCCCACTTTTGCAAAATAGTGGGCGGGGGGGCGGTGTGTTTACTACCGAGTGATTGAGCTTCTGAAATACACCATCTTTGGCTTAAGCAGCGGCTCTCTGTCAACATCAGGAGATGAATAACAGCCAGCGGCATTTACTAACCGAGTTAACGGATGTATGCGACGCTTGTCTAACCGACGATACGCCTCAAACTGGTAAGTTGACCCAGCTGGCAAGATGGAGGCTTTACGTCTAACAAGATAGAGAAAATACACCTGTAGCTTGGGCTAGCGATTTGGCTAGTTAGCCTGGGTTGATTAGCTAGCTAGCTAACGGTATAACGGCACCTCTAGGCGAAGACTCGCTGTAGTGGAGGTGTGGTAGGTTGGAAACACCTGCCTGTAGTTGTCTATCCTCCATACTGATGTGGTTAGTAACAGGCGTTGGTCAAGCAGGACTGGCGGGTTATGTACGGCATTAGCTTGCTTGTTTGGTACCATCTCGTGTCATCTTGTTTTTTGGCTGCAGGGTTATCCCTCCATGACGTAGCTAGGTAAACAGACATGAGGAGGTCTGTCAACATGAGCTTTAAAACCCAAACCTGTTTGCTTTGAAAGCAGCGGGTATTAGCTGCACCGTTGAAGCCAGTGCTCATTCACAGGTTTGGATCTACAGGAGGGGGACGACCAGTGACAGCATCATCAGCACTGACATGGTGATGGATACATCCCACTGATGGAAGCCCAGAGGAAGAGGTAGGTCTCCCCCCTGTTGTTCTGATGCTGTTAGATGTTAGACGTGATCAACATGTGACATTGCCTCTGGGTGGACTTCTGCTCACTTCGGCATTCTCCCACAAAACATCTGTTGTTCGGATGTACTGCTTCATGAGGGGGACGTTAAATGAAAAATCCTCTTTAAAACACTGTTTAAAGAAAACAGCTTTTGGTGATTTGATCATTTCTGGGTCTATTTTGCTTTTTGGTGGTGTGTTTTTCTTTTTCCCGTGGATAACTGGCCAAATGTACATGATGTGACGTGACATTGAGATATTTCCAGTGAAGCGATAATGGAGTTTGATACCAGAAAATGTTTCAGCGATCTAAAACCTCAACGGTAAACGTTCAGCAATAGCCTGGCCGTTATCTTCTACCAATACTGATCACCTGATCAGTCGGTCTAAGTCCGCGTGGCTGATGAACTGTGTGTGTTTCTTTGCCAGCTCTGGGGAGGACGCCGATGGAGAGCGAGGCCTGATCCACTCCTGGAAGGGCTACTCCTATAGCATCACCCCAGAGAAGCTGCTCCTCTCCCGGCCGGTCCTCCATGCAGCCTTGGGCACACGGCATGGAGTTCTGCTGGTGGAAGGTAAGACAAATCTACCCTGAAACACTTTAACACTGTTTTTTGTTTTTTTCCCACCCTGATGAGAATAAAAACTGGGGGAAACTTAAAAAAAAATATGATATTGAAGATATTGAATATTGGAACAATTGGAACAAACTATTTGCTCTTGGCAGCTTCAGTCATGTTGGTATCGGCCTCCAACAGCTGCTGTTGGTCAAACCCTACTGTGAGAACAGCAGGACCTGTATTCCAGATGGAGGACAACATGTGTTCTGTGTACTTCTGCATTGTTGTGTTTGAGTGTTTGTTCCTCCTTGACGGCTGCGTTGTTGTTGTTGTTGGCACCCATTCAGGAGGACAGGTGTACAGTTTTGGAGAGTTGCCATGGAAACAGAGCCAGGCACCGGAGCCGGTAAAACCCGTCCTGGAGAGCGCGCTCAGCGGCCAGCGGGTGGTTGCCGTGGCAGCCGGAAGCTTCCACAGCGGGGCGGTGACGGAGGACGGCGGCGTCCACATGTGGGGGGAGAACGGCGCGGGGCAGTGCGGCCTGGCGGGCCTCAGCAGCGTCCCCAACCCGACTCCAGTCGCCCTGATGGACTCCGACACCAGCCCCCCCCAGACGGTGCCGGTCCTGGAGCTGGCCTGCGGGGAGCAGCACACCCTGGCTCTGTCGGCCCAGCGGGAGGTCTGGGCCTGGGGCAGCGGGTGCCAGTTGGGTCTGATCGGCACCGTCTTCCCCGTCTGGAAGCCCCAGAAAGTTGAGCACCTGGCCGGTAGGTACGTGCTCCAGGTGGCCTGCGGGGCCTCCCACAGCCTGGCCCTGGTGCGCTGCCTGGGTCCTCAGGACATCCACCGGCCCCCCCCAGATAAATGTGGACAGTGTAACCAGCTGCTGTACACCATGACTGACAAAGAGGACCATGTCATCATCTCAGACAGTCACTGCTGTCCCCTAGGGGTGGAGCTGGCTGAGGGCAAAGGCAGGCTAGAGGCACCTGCATCCACCGAGGGTCTCAAAACCTCCCCGTCCGAGCCCATCCTCTCCTCCCATACCTCCACATCCTCCCTGGCTCCAGCGGCAGCCTCCCCCGGCCCCGATGCCACCTCTGACCACCAGGCGCCGGAGAAAGGGAAGTCAGCCCTGGCTAACGGAGAGCTGTCTGCCTCAGACTCTGACCCGTCTGCTCAGGCTGACTCTGGTCAGTCCAGGGGAGGTGGCGGTGTTGTGGCTGGCGTGAAGAACTCGCCCTATCCAGACGAGCAGGCTGTCAAAGACTACCTGAAGAGACTGTCGGACCACACGCTAGCGGAGCAGACGGGGAAGGCAGCAGCTGAAGGCCTGCACAGCGTACCGGTGAGTCGGGCAGTGTTGCTCTTCAGAGTTTCATTCTTATTTTGAATGGTGAGATATGAGTTGCAATACAGGTGGAAATAGTTTTTCAGCACTTTTTCATAAAAAATGAGATACTGGTGCTATTTATTTTGTATATGTGTTTTTCTTCAGTGTGCAGTTTGATTTGTAGGTCAGGGAGGTTGCATGGTTTAGTGTAATAGCATCTTGGAAGTTGGTGTAGTCAATATTTCAAATGACTTTCAATTGGATGGGGAAGTTAATATCAAAAAATGTGAAAAGCTGGTCAGGCAAGAACCTCCTTCATATCTGTAGCGGACAACATGATTGGCCGATACCCGATGTTCAATGAAAGGCCTACATTGATCCACCCAGTCTCTTTTGACACTGTCATCGTGGCATTAGACCTGAAGTGTGTTTGTGCCTGACTCCTGTTTGCTGCTCCAGCCCTCAGCAGACGCCGCCGCCGACTCCACCGCCGCCAACAACAATCCCAGCTCCGCCCTCAACAGCCTGGTGGCGTCCTGCGCCTCGGCGGTGGGCGAGCGCGTCGCGTCCACCTACGAGGCCTTATCCCTCAAAAAGATGATGAACTTCTACCTTCCCTCCGCGGGCGCCGCGGGAGGGGCGGGGCTTCCGGGGGGCGTCCTGGGCATCCCGGGCGTGGGCGAGGGCACCAGGGAGCGGGTTCGCCTGGAGGACTCCATGCAGGGGAAGAAGAGCTCCAGCACGGGGGACATCCGCGAGGGGGAGGCCGAGGGCCTGCGGCGCCGCCTCTCTCTCCCGGGACTCCTCTCACAGGGTAGATACGCTGTTCACCTCTTATCCTCCTCCTATACCCTGCTGCGTAAGTATGCCTTGCGCACGTGCACGCCCCTGTCAGTGTGTGTGTGTGTGTGGGTGGGTGCACGTTGGGCTGCGTCATCCGGGCTTGCAAGCGTCGTGAATGCTCAACCTTTGTCTCAAAGCTGTGCGGGGCTGTGCATGTGTACGCCGCTGGTTTGTCGGTTGAGGTCAAGCGAGGTGAGTCGGCCTGAATGGCAGTCTTTGTTTCAGTGTGATTAAAAGCACCGAAGGAATCGATATTTAGCCTCTAACTTTATGAATCTGCCTCGAGGGAAGCCATCAGCGATAACAGAGGCACCTCCCCCACCTGAAAGGGTTTATGAGGGATCAAGAAAACGTCTTCAAGAGTTTCAGAGGAAAAGGTTTTGGGTCGCTCGCTCCTCGTAGACACCCCCGAGGGAATTTGCTTTCAGTTTCATCATCCTTTTTTTTTTTTTGGGGTTTTTAGACTTCCCTCTTGTGGTTTAACTGAAAGTCTGGTTTCGAGTCTGAGAGATCTGAGAGATCAGGTTTGACGAGATCTGGAGATTGGACAAAAATGACGGTGGAAGAAAAACACATTTTTGTTCTGGTGTGAAATCACCCAGCAGTTTTCAGCAAAACGCCACCCACCAAAATCTTCAAATCCAGCCAAGAAATTGCAGCCTGGAGAAATGATGGAGAATGTTTGTGATTTCCAACATAGCTGGGTGACTGTAGCTGCAGCTCTGAGGAGTCTTGACACAGCGGCTAGTACACCAAATGTCCTCGACTCCTCCTTCCTGTGTCGCTGTCCTGTGGGCGACCAGATGGCTCCTCGTTGGAGGGCGTGAAGGTGTGTGTGTGTGTGTGTGTGAGTGTGTGAGTGGAACTGGCTGCTCTGTCCACCGGTCACAGTCACTGCTGCATCACATTATTGCTAGATAAATGATTCATCCAGGAGGGACATTCAGTGCCTGGAAAAAAAACAAAAAAAACCCCAACAGAGCCAGAACAAATGTTCCTGGGCCGCTTACTCCTCGTAGTCACAGAAAACCTTCCAAACACGCCAATATTTGTCTGTGTTCGACATCAACGGTGAGGCGAGGCGGACATGCTCTTTGAAATGAAAAATGAAGGGGGCAGAAAAAGGAAGGAGGAAGGAGGAAGGAATACCCTTTTATTTGTTGAGCTGTCAAATACTGTCCCCCGCGGGCCACCGTAGGCGATTCATGAGAGCCTATGACCGGGGGAGGATTCTTTCCAGTGCATTCTGGGAAAGAAAATAAGCAGTTTTTGGATCAAGAAACAACCGAGTACGCCTGAAGCAGGAGGAGATGTGGGCGCCGCACAGCCAGCAGGAGGAGGAAATGCCAACCAACACACAAACCACAAAAAATAAATCCACCTAGATGGTAAAAAACTCAGCAGTGGTATATTCTGATTTAAAAACAAATGACAAATCTTACTAAAAGTACCGAAATGCCCCTAGAAATAAGATGAAAGGTCCAGATACTTTACTCCCCCTGGGGAGTAAACCTGTCTCCCTGGCTCCCCTCCCAGCTCAACGTCTGCTCTGTCTCCTCCTCGTCATCCATCTCCCATACTGACAGCATGTGTTTCACAGAGGCTGGCGAGGCTGTATCACTCCGCTGTGTGTGTATGTGTGTGTGTGTGTGTGTGTGTGTGTGTGTGGGGGTGCATGCATCTTGATAACACTCATTGATTTGCCTTGTGGAACTTTGTACCTGAGATTGGATCAGGTCGAGGTGTTTTTTTACACTCCCTCTCCTCGGTCACTCGCTCGGCTTCTCGTGAAAAACATTGCTGACTGATTGAGACGACAGAACAAGTCGAGGTACCCCCTTAGGTACTCCCTTAGGTACCCCCTTAGGTACCCCCTTAGGTACTCCCTTAGGTACCCCCTTAGGTACGCCCGTCTAGTGCCGGTAGCTGTCTGCTGGTGTACTCTGATGTCGTTGGGCAATTTTTCACAGAAATGTCACCCGACCCATTTCTTAAAGCTATAGGCATCCAGGCAGCAGAGGAATTGTCCCTAGCTGACCACCGTACAAAGACTAAAGTCTGTGTATTTAACCGTCTGGAAAAGTTAGCGTCCAGTTCGGCAGGTGAGCCTTACTGGTATATTTGCCAAAGACAAACTCAACCAGCGTTTTAAGTCTCTCGTTTTGCCTTTTCGTGTGTTCGGTCGATGTCTGGCGGCCACGTTGTCTTGCTAGCGTCACACCGGCTGCGCTAACTCGTGAATGGGTTTTCATTGGCTGCTGTACCCAGCTCTGTGCCCTCTGACTACCATAGCAGCATTTCTGTGTGAGTGACTGTCATCCCATATGTGTTTTCCCGCCTCTCGGTGCACCCGCAGTCTCCCCCCGGCTGCTGCGGAAGGCCGGTCGCCCCAGGTTGCGGGCGGTGGCCCTGACCCCGCTGGGAGGCGGCGGCGTCCCCGAGGCCCAGGAGGTGCTGCCCTCCCTGCAGACGGAGGTGTGGAGCTGGGGCCAGGGGGAGCACGGCCAGCTGGGCCTGGGAGACAACCTGGCCAGGTAGGGAGGAGGGCGTTGCTGATGATACTGTTCAGTTGAGTTGATAAAAACACAGGAGGAAAAGAACGTGCAGGTGAGGTGAGAGGTGTCACTCTGACCTGACAGTAGAGTTGCTGGTTTCTGTGCAGGCCGCAGCCGCTGTGCATCAAGAGTCTGAGCAGCAAGGAGGTGGTGCGCGTGGCGGCCGGCGCTCACCATTCACTGGCTCTGACCGCCCAGTCTCAGGTGGGTCACCGGCTTCACTCACATCTGGTTTTACACCGTACATTGATCGACATTATAAATGACAGTAAGGACTGTGAGGACTTTTCTTTTCCTTGTCTTTGAGTCAGTGTGTTTCTGCGTCCTCCAGGTTTTCTCATGGGGCAGCAACATCTCTGGCCAGCTGGGACACATGGAGTCACCCAGCACTATCCCCCGCCTCGCCAAGGTGAGGAAACCCCCCCCTCCCCCTTCTTCTCCATACAAACACACTCACCCACAATGCCTCTCTCACCAATCGAGTCCCTAACGTCCTCCTCTCTCTCTTTCCCCCCCGTCCCAAGATGTCAGAGGGCATCCGGGTTTGGGACGTGGCCGCCGGGGAGAGGCACACCCTGCTGCTGGCCGACGGAGACTGCATCCAGCCCATCCTCTACTACAGCGGAGAGCGGGTGAAGGAGGGGACGCCGGAGAGCCACCCCAAGGAGCCAGCCGGCCAGAGGGAGGAAGAAGAGGAGGGGGAAGAGGAGGAAGAGCAGGGAGGGGGCTACACCCAGCAACCTGTACTGCTTCCCTTCTGCATGAATGTAAGGAGAGAGGACGTGGTAGCGTGTTTACCGCCGAGACCTGCTGGTCAAGTCGTATTTGTTCAGGAAGTAAATTGTTGAAGAAGAAGATGATGAATTTTGACCCTTTAGCGCCCCCATCTGGCCAATCAATGAAATGAATGAGAAGGCAAATGGGGCAGCAGCAGCAGAGAACAGAAAGATCAATTTCCTTGGTCATGCTAGTACAGAATCCTGAGTGTGTGTCCGTGTGTGTGTGTTTTCACCATGTTGTGTGTGTGTGTGTGTTGCAGCTGGGTTACATCAGCGGCGTGTTCGCGGGCGGCCAGCGGTGCGTGGCTCTGTCGGACCGCAACGTGATGGGCTTCATCGCCAGCCTCCACGAGCTGGCCTCGGCCGAGAGGAAGTTCTACTGCAAGCTCTGCAGCATCAAGACGCAGATCATACGCCCCCTGCTGGACCTGGGTGAGAGTGCAGCTTGTTGTGCAGCTTGTTTTGGGAGAGAGAGACGGAAAGGATGACATGTAACAAAGGTACCTCGTGTCCTGTCCCCCCCCCCCCCCCCCCACCAGACTCTCTGGGCTCGGCGCTGGGCCCGGTGGCCGTCGGGCTCCTGCAGCTGCTGGCGGGCCGGTTCGGCCTCCTCTGTCACCTGACCGGGCAGCACTCGGCCAGCCTGACCGCCAACCTGCGCCGCTGCCGCGACGTCAAGGGGCTGCTCGTCCTGGAGCACGCCGCCATCTTCCTCGACTCTTACCACGAGTACGTGTGTCGCCGTACACGCGCCCACACACACACACACACACACACACACACACGTGAACACACACCGTGCTGCTGCTGCGGTAGTCACGGTTACGCCGGTGAGGAAGGTCTAACCTCTCACCTCTCCCCCCTCCCATCCAAGGTACTGCAACTCACTGAGCAACTTCCAGGTGATGGGAGGTTTCCAGGCCCTGACCAAGCCCTCACTGTGAGTCGACACACACACACACACACACACACACACACACACACACACACACACACTTTGCTTTGATAAGGTTCATCTAACTCCTCACCCTCCTGTCTCCGTCCTCCGTAGAGATTTCTTCGGGAAGAGCCCCGAGCTGCTCCAGAGGCTGGCCGAGTGCAGCGAGGAGAACCCTCCCATGGCCGACCTCCTGGTGGCGCTCTTCCACCTCCCGACGCGCCACCTGCACGAGTACGGCCGGCTGCTGCTCAAGCTGGGCACCTGCTTCGAGGTGGTACGTCGAGGCCCGGAAACACAGGCCGCCGATTCAGTGGGATTTGATAGGCTTTCACTTTGCTTTCTTTTTCTTGTGAAGCACTTTCTAACTCAGTTGTGTGTGTGTGTGTGCGTGTGCGTGTGTGTGTGTGTGTGTGTGTGTGTGTGTGTGTGTGTGTCCAGAGCTCCGGTGACTACCAGAGGCTGCAGGACGGCTGCTCTAAGTTTGAAGCTCTAGACCTTCAGCTGAAGAGGAAGAGGAAAGAGGCTGAATACACCTACCACTTCTGGAAGAGCTTCCCTGGCAAGATGACGGTGTGTGTGTGTGTGTGTGTAGTAGTAGTAGTAGTACCAGTAGTTGTAGTATTAGCAGTAGTAGTACCAGTAGTACCAGTACCTTGACTCCTGTGTTTCCAGGACTCCCTGAGGAAGCCTCACCGGCGGCTGATCTGCGAGAGCAGCAACAAGGCCCTGACCCTGCAGAACGCCGGCAGGTTCTCCGTCAACTGGTTCATCCTCTTCAACGACGCTCTAGTCCACGCACAGGTCAGCTCCACACACACACACACACACACACACACACACACACACACACACACACACACCCCTCCTTCAGTTCTTGTTTTGAAGCCAGTGTGTAACCTGGTGTGTTTGAAGCCTCTGTGTGTGTTTGCCTCCGTGCTGTCAGGGCGTGGCGCCTTATAAAAGTCTTGTAAGTATGCAGTCAGTGGTGAACCTCAGCGCAGCGACTCCCCCCACCTCCTCCCTCCTCCTCGCTTCCTCCTCTTCCTGTGTCTAGGGCTTGGCTTAGGGCTCTGAGGTCTCAGGATCCAGCCCTGGAGAAGCTGAGCTCACACCAACACACACACACAGCTGGGCCGAGCTAGCGGTGCACCAATACTGATACTGCCGTTGGGTATCGGCCGTTTGTGGTATTGGTGCATTACTACTCCCATGATGCCCAGCCCCGTCCCCAGCTAGGCCCCGCCCCCTCTGCCTGCTCTCCTCTGCATGGAAGGCTGAACAGACTGCAACCAAGGCTGGATGCTTTTCACTGCCTGTTACTGTGATCATCACGTAAAACAAGCAAACTAAAACTGAGGCAAGTGGTTGGAGACGTGTTGGTTTCCTCCTTCGTCGCCTTGGTTACGACTGTCGGGCCTCGTGTGAGCAGAGGACCGTAGAGTTAGAAGGGATAGAAAGGGATGCTCCTTCTATCCACCCCAGCTCTATGGGTACCAGCAGTCTGGTTCACTTCTCCAAAGCAGTTTCCTCCCCTCTTTAGTCTCCCCCCTGCCTACCTCCATCTCCCCCATCCCTCTAGTGCACCAGCCCTGTGGTTGCCCCTCCCCCCTCCTTTACTTCCTGATTGTGTGACTCCTGTCTTGAATCGCCGTCTCTGTGTCGTTACCTGAAAAGACGAGAAATGTGTAGAAATGCAATAGGAGGAAATTCATCTGCTCACCTGAGAAAGTTGCCGGTTTGAATCCCTGACCGGCGGGCAACACGATGCTTTGTATTGCTGCAAATGACAAAATAATCTTTCCGGCTGTTTTCTCCCCTCCTTCCCTTCCTTGCTCCCTTCTCTTCTCCTTGTCCCAGTTCTCCACCCATCATGTGTTCCCGTTGGCCACGCTGTGGGTGGAGCCGATCCCAGAGGAGAACACTGGCCTGTGAGTCTGTCAATCATCCCGTCTGCCCAATCACAGTGTAGCTTGATTACAGGGTTTCTGTGCCGGCCTCGCCAGGTCTTGAAACCACGCACCTGTTTATTGTTGGTGTGTGTGTGTGTGTGTGTCTGTGTGTGTGTGTCTGTGTGTCTGTGTGTGTGTGTGTGTGTGTGTGTGTGTGTGTGTGTAGATATGGGTTGAAGGTGATCTCACCAGAGGAGACCTTCACCCTACTGGCCTGCTCACCCATGGAGAAGGTAGGCCAACTCACCGGTCCACCATGTTGTTTCTGGATGATGTTCAGCCTCAACACTCCTTCTGACCGGCGTGTCCGTCTGTCCGTCCCCCAGGCCAAGTGGCTGCGCGCCATCAACCAGGCGGTGGACCAGGCGCTGTGCGGGGCGGGGCAGGAGACGGCGTCCGTTGGCTCGGGGGCGGGGCAGAAGGCGGAGCCTCCCATCTCCAGGACCGCCTCCTACACCTTCTACAAGGACAGTCGGCTGAAAGAGGCGATATACGAAGGCCGCTGGCTGGCCGGCAAGCCCAACGGCAGGTAGGCTGCACCACCACGACGTCCGTCCGCATCCAATCACATCCAAGGAAGTGGTTAAGATGAAAAGTAAAACTGCTGAATATTTTTTGAAGACATGAACTACGTCGAGTCCTTAACTTACAAAATAGAAACTTTTTACAGGATGTAACTTGCAGTTTGAGCAAATGAACGTCAGGTAACAATTTTCTTCATCAAAATTGAATTTATATAACATGTGAATTAAA